>JAQGDG010000119.1:0-356679 GCA_029844215.1 Przewalskia tangutica | reverse complement strand
GATTTTTGGTTATCATACATGTCCCGCTTTGTTATTACGATTTCATTTACAAGATTTGACAGCCACACTACTGTATGGGTGCCACGCTCATGCCGCAGAGGTACACTCCGCCGATCCTCGCCAGATCTCGCCTCACATGCTGTAAGCCCGCTTCCGCTTTCTCCGAGCCTATCTTTTGGTGGCGTGGTTCCCCGAAGTCAGGAAGTTCTTGTACATCTGTAAGTGCGGCGGCCTCGCCCCGTCATAGTCGCCAGGAAATCTTGTGGTGCCCTCAGAATCGCTGGGCAAGGTTGTAAAAGGATTAAATCGTCGTTTTATGATATACCCGGGCGCAAATCAAGCTTAAGCTCGGGCTCGCTCATTATTATATCTCTTGTTTCATGATTCATGTTTTATTTTCCGGCTGGTTTTCTCTGACATGTTGTATCAACAGATAGGTGCCCGGGTAAAGTGCACTGAAGAATCTGCCCGGTTCGGCGTTGATAAAAATATCCATTGCCTTCGCCTTCTTTTTCTCACAAAGTGCCTGTCCACTCCGCCGATTCTCGCTGGGCTCTGTTCGCACTTTGTACCAGATGTAGCTCGATCACGGGTAATGTCCATGCGTTCCTAAATCAAGAGAAACACCCGAACAACTTCTTCGCTAGGTAATCATCGAGCCCGCTGACGTAGGCCGACGCACCCTATCTTCCATATCCGCAAATTCAGTGCACAGTGGACATATCGGCGCCGTTAATCGAATCCTCGACATCAGAATTTCTCTCGACAGCCACAAGCGCCTCTCTGCCTCAAGAATAAAAATTTGTCTACTCGCGTTCTCCTCATCAGCGAGGCAAGAAGCATGCGAGAAAAGCCCCCAAAACTCATCCCATATCCGGCCGGAGCAAGTGCGATGCTTCCCGAAAGCTCTGACTTAATCAAAACTAATCGATCATGCAGATTACGCATCGGATACGCGAACCGGCGTCACGTGACTCGGTTCTCGCTCGATCACCCGCAGACGATCCTTCAGAATCGACCGGATGAACTCCTCGCGGATCATCCTCGCCTCTCACCCATAAAACTTCCTCAAGTGCTACAACTCGGGTAAAGTCCCGTGCAAAATTCTCAAACTATTCGCTTCCTGGGTGCACCACAGCGCCATTGAACCGAATCGCCAGTGATCCAGCTGCTCATATCTCGCCACAACTCGCCAAAATCGGGCCATCTCTCGCGACCCATCTCCCTCAAGCCTGCACGCGGGATCGGAGGCTCGTGCATCAGAGTCTCACAGCCACGGCCGCTGCGCTTCTAAACTCCGGCTGTGCAAAGTGCTGCCGCAAACTTCGCTGGCCGGAGCATCGCCTCGTGTACTCATCGCTCGCGCTTCGCATTCTCTCAGACATTCACTAGCAGCCTCCCCGCTGCCTTGCCCACTGGGCCCGCCGCTTTAAGCGCGAGGCATAATCGGTACTGCAATAGCGAATACGCCGCAGTAGGATCCAACTCATAACTTCACTCTAAGGCACGATCTCGTAATGAGAAGAATAGAAACTAATCCTAAATGCCCTATAGCCTCACGATTATAGACGTGGTGCACAACACATCGATAACCAAGACTTACTAGACACGGCCCAGACACTTTCCGAGGACTAATCGCTCGATACCACTTGTAACGCCCAACCCGGCCCACATTTGCCTTACCCCGCACTCCTAGTGATACAACATCGAGAAAACCAATAAAATAAAACACGAATCATGAAACAAGAGATATAATAAATAAACAGCCAACCAAAATGGGCCGCTTTCAAGATATACACAAAAACCCGAACAGCTTGTCCTTTACAAACCCCCGCCACAACAAAGATTACACTTAAGATTTATTAACAACTATGACGGACAGGCTCCCGCCATACCCCGAATGTACAAGAACCTACAACTCAGTGGAAACATACCAAAGATAAGCCTCAAGGAACGAGCTTTCCAACACGCTAAATGAGATCCTAAGAGCTGGGATCCACGATCGATGCACCTACCGCGGATGAACGCAATTTCCGAAGGAGGTCGGCACAACAGTACCAAGTATGTGAAATCAGAAAATATCAGAAATGAAATCATACTAGTCTATAAAGCCGAGACACGTATGATAACCAAACTTACGCTCACAACATAAAAACAAGCCATGTCAAGTCGTGGACTCACGCCTCAAAGTCACCACTCAAATATAACTACGGGTCTCACGCCCACAACATCCATCATGTTCGCATTATGGCCGCATGCCCGAATCGTGACGGTGTAGGCATATCCATGATGCAACAATAATAACGCCGCACGGCCACGTGCCCCGTAATATCGACGGTAGACATGCCCATGTAACCTCAATAACAATATACTGGTGGTCAACTCGCCGCACGGCCACGTGTCCCCGGAATATCAGACGTGTAGACACGCCCATGTTGCGCAATAACCATATATCGGTAATCAACCCGCCGCACGGCCGCACGCCCGAATACCGGACGGCAGACATGTCCATGTGATATCAACAAAAGCATAAGAATCAAATGGAAACATACGGTGGAATTCTCCATCACCGCCAAAGACGCCCCAAGAAGTTCTCAACAAGTCAACCTCTTATCGAGAGCGCCAGAATACGTAAATACCACACTTGTACAACAAAGGCTATCATCACAAAGATAAGCAAGTTTCACAACAACAAGCATAGGCAAGTTTCACAACAACAAGCATAGGCAAGTTTCACAACAACACAAAGTACTTTCATTTTATGCCAAAGTCAGGTTTTTAACCCCAAAGTACTACATACGTTAAGTTCTTTTAAAAGAGATCCATTACTTTTATAAAAGTCACCCGATAATTCGTAGTATTAGAATGACCAACCCACATTCCCTTTTCAAAATCAAGTAACAACATTCTTTTCCTAAGTTCCGCTTTGCCTAGTTTCAATTACTCAAGCTTCTCATTTTCAAATGGTTTCATAGTTCCCAAACTTAATCACTGATTCCTTTTAGAACAATTGAGTAATATATGTCTCACGCGAGAGTAGGCTATTCTTGTTTACAACATTCTTATTACAATGACATGATCTAGA
Source organism: Przewalskia tangutica (assembly GCA_029844215.1). Taxonomy (NCBI): domain Eukaryota; kingdom Viridiplantae; phylum Streptophyta; class Magnoliopsida; order Solanales; family Solanaceae; genus Przewalskia; species Przewalskia tangutica. The sequence goes on along the minus strand of JAQGDG010000119.1, from coordinate 353,594 downwards.
AAATGTATATCATTTTGTCTCATCTAGTTTCTATGCAGATGGAGGTTTCTTTGGTTTTAATACAATTCATCATTATTGAATACATTTTCCTTTATTAACGCAGCGGTGGTGCGTCGATACACATTACGATTTCGAAATCGAGAAACATTATCCTTTAAATAAAACCAAGTACTCATTACTCACGAATGAGGTTTCACACAAACATTCACATTAAAACAAATAAGTTAAGTCTCTTTATCTTATAAGATCAAGTCTCTTAACTTCTAACATCGTGAAACCATTTTCTTTACCTCTTAAGACATTATACCTAACTCCCAAAAAGCTAGTATAACTCTTTTTAAAACCTTTAAAACCAAGTGTTACTCTCTCTTCCAAAACGATTTATAAATCTTTTGAAATACATCAAGTTCTTTATTATAACTAGCCGCTTATAATTCACATCGATTACCTTTTAAAACCACAAAGTATTTTCTTACCTTCATAAAGTCGTTATAACGAACTTCCCATAAAGCCGTTATAACACTTTATGTTTTAAGAACAATCAAACACGCTTAACACATGACGTCACCGTACTACATAGTTCACACATATCGTACTAGAAGATATAGGAAGAGGTTCACATACCTCGCGACGATTTATCGACAAAAGCAAAATGCTCCAAGTACTAAAACCATGCTAGCCCTTTCCACTCCTCGAGTAGAAAACCCAACTATTAGTACATTCACCTATAAAGGTCACAAACGCTCATTAACCCCAAAACACAAGTTTATCTTTCTACGTAAAATTGGCAAAGACTCTCCCCAACAAACAGAAATCTCCTCCTCTATCGAGGCCGCTACGAAGCCAACCAGGGGGTTTTACACGCCTAACCTGACGCTGCAATTCTACCACACAAGACACAAGTTTCATCAGAATACACCCTATGTAATTACTGATTCAGTTGATTCTTCAGCTTAAGTCAAAAGACATTGCCAACTAACTACGTTCGACTATATATAGTATACTTCAACTATATAATCAACAACATGTAATTTCCAATCACAATAGAAGGACGTGAGTGTTTACCTCGATAAGCCCAAAATTATCCAAGTAAAAGTCGATCCCGAGCAACGCTAGCTCCTACTCCGAGTGCTCCAAACAACCCTTAGAAGTTCTAACCAACTTACTCCAAAACTTCAACCAACAATGAAGATTTTCCTTGTGGTTTCGGTTTGAGACTAAAAAGACAAAAGGTAGTATTTCCGTACTTCACGCAAAGAGGTAACTTTGGAATACTACAAGGTATAAGGCTAAGGTATTTGGGCATTATAACAATACTAGAGAGTATTTCTATACCACAACAAGGGTATTATACTAAAGTAACTAGGCAGGTGGGTACCCTACTTAGACACCACAAGTGAGGGAGACCTCTCGGCCAAAGGCCACTAGAGGAGGAGGAGAGGCTTAGGGCGAGAGCCACAAGAGGAGGAGGGATTTCAAGACTTGAAACATTTGTGGATGAACGAAGTCTTCACAGCGGGGTATTTATAGCAAAACCAAAGGCCAACCAACGGCCAAGATCAAGCCATGTGCAAGGCAAGTGTAAGGCCAAGATCAAGCCAAGTGCACCCACAAAACACTCCACAAAACACTCCACAAAACAAGCCACAAACAAGGCACAAAAGAGGAGCTAATCGGCCAAGGCCAACGAGGCTCTGGCGCCCAAATCGCCCAAGCCAATCCATTTGCTTCGATGTGAGGGTGACACATGTCACCCTCCCGCTGGTCCAAAATGTTTCGTCACCCTAAAAATCCGCAAAAATAATAAATGACATAGCCGAATTTTCACGAAAGTCGGAAACGCTTTCGCCGAAAACGACTTATTCGCACTTGTGCCCAAATTGATTCTTTGCCTAACTTAAGGCTCAAATTTTCTACGCACGCCCCACGCATATACTGGAAATACGGTATAACATTCTCCCCTCTAGAAACATTCGTCCCGAATGTTCCTTCTCAAGTCTCAACACAAACACGCGCTTAGTATAGCCTTCATCGCTATACGCATTTAAAACGATCATGCCACACCCGCCATAAAATAACAAGCGCGCCAATACTTAAACCCAAGTCAATGAGGAAACACCTCTAATCATCACAAAACCCCTTACTTGAGGTCTAAAATATACTCCTTCGCACCTACATTTCACAAAAGCGATCACACGCTCACTTCTCCCCTATCTCGTCGTATCTTCTCGAACACTCGAGCTCTTTCTAGTATCCGTACCACACTTCACAACGCTTGCTTTCCAACCCCGGAGTTACTACCTCCAAACTTGGTCATCTTACTACCCTCGATTTCCTAAGGCCATTCCCGCCTTCACGAATCGATTCTCGTCGAACGTATCCACGAACTCATCGATGGTCATCTAAACTGGGCCTAGCACCTCGTGACCGCCACTGGGCGACCACCTGAAGCTGACCCTTCCTCGAACGACGCCGGTTGGCCCGCAACATGGCCCCAACCCACCCACCGTAGCGCCAACTTCCGCCTCCGACACGGAACACATCATGGAAGCTACCACTTCCATCTCACACTAACCAGATTTTTAAATCACACTATAGCACAAAGCTATCCGAACATAACACTTAACACATCATTAACATCAATACATACAAGTATCTACGGGGTTAAGGATATACGAAACTAGGCGGTTCAAGGACCGCTAAAGCTGGAACTTCCACCGCGACCTACAGTGGCCCGCAATCGCCGGTAAGAGTCAGGCCGCCCTACGGCGCTACCACAGTGACAATCTCGTCATATGGCCTGTTGGCCGCAAGAGTAACAAGCTCCTCGGTACTACGACACTCAAATGCGGTCTACCACATCGACCACACCGAGGTAGGGTGATCGCATCCGCCAACACCCTACTCAACATTCAAACACAGGAGCCACGACCGCTCCGAATATCCTGCGGTCCCGGCTGCGGAGGACCACTGCAATGGCGGAGGTAACTAGTCTCACTGGCGAGGCGGTCCGCTCGAAAGTCGCCAAAATATCCGCCTTGGCCTTCTTTTCTCGAAAGCGGCCCACCGTCGATCTGCGCCTCGCACTCGCGCAGATGAGCTCGAATGCGGCAATGTCCATGCCCGGCCAAGAGAAACACGAACAACTTCTCGCTAGGTAATCATCGAGCGGCGACGTAGCGATGCACCCTATCTTCCATATTCGCACTAGTGCGTGGACATATCGAGCCAAAGAATCGAACTCGACATTGTACTCCAAGCCGCGCCTCTCTCTCAAGAACAAAAATTTGTTTACCGCGCCCTCCTCATCGTGAGGCAAGAAGTGCGTGAGAAAAGCCCCAAAACTCATCCCATACCACGGAGTGCGTGCTCTCCCGAAAGCTCCTGAATCAAACGAATCGATCGCGGTATCACGCGGCCGACGCGAACCGGTCACGCAGACTCGGTCTCAAGCCTTGATCACCCGCATGATCCTTCAGAATCGAGCGGATGAACTCCTCGCGGATCATCCTCGTGCCTCGACCCATAAAACTCTGGCGCTACAACTCGAAAGTCCAGTAGCCTCAAACTATTCGCTCGTGCACCACGAGGCCTGAACCGAATCGCCATCCGGCTGCCTCATATCCTGGCCACAACCCGCCAAAAATCGGGCCATCTCCTCGTGACCCATCTCCCCGCCTGCATCGCGGACCGAGGCTCGTGTATCAGAGTCTCACGCCCACGGCCGCGACTCTAAACTCGCTGGTGCCGGGCGCCGCGAAACTTCGCCGCTTAAGCATCGCTCGTGCATCGACCGCTCGCGCTCGTACTCTCAGATCTCACTAGCAGCCTCTACGCCTTTGCCCACTGGGCCGGGCCGCTGGGCGAGGCATAATCGTAAAAAAGGAATACGTCGAGAGGATCCAACTCATAACTCGGCTCTAAGGCACGATCTCGAATGAGAAGAATAGAAACCAATCCTAAATGTCCTATAGCCTCTCGATTATAGATGTGGTGCACAACACATCGATAACCAAGACTCTACTGTACACGCCTCAGACACTTTCCGAGGACTAATCGCTCGATACCACTTTGTAACGCCCGAACGGGCTCAAGCATCGTGCCTTACCGCACCCTAGTGATACAACATCGAGAAAACCAGGAAAATAAAACACGAGTCATGAAACAAGAGATATAATAAATAAAGCAACCAAAACAGTTGCCTTCAAGATATACACAAAAACCCAACAGTTGTCCTTTTACAAACCCCGCCACAACAAAGCATGCACTTAAGATTTACAACAACTATGACGACAGGTCCGCCATACCCCGAATGTACAAGAACCTACAACTCGTGGAAACATACCAAAGATAAGCCTCAAGGAACGGAGCTTTCCAACACTGAAATGAGATCCTAAGAGGGGATCCACGCATCGATGTACCTCTACCGCGCAGATGAACGCAGCCTCAAGGAGGTCAAGATAACAGTACCAAGTATGTGAAATCAGAAAATATCAGAAATGAAATCATACTAGTCTATAAAAGCCGAGACATGTATGATAACCAAACTTACGCTCACAACATAAAAACAACATGTCAAGTCGTGGACTCACGCCTCAAAGTCACCACTCAAATATAACTATGGGTCTCACGCCCACAACATCCATCATGTTCGTGATTATGGCCGCATGCCCGAATCGTGACGGTGTAGACATGTCCATGATGCAACACACACAAGCGCCGCATGCCACGCCCCGGAATCAGACGGTGTAGACATGCCCATGTAACCTCAATAACAATATACTTTGGGTGGTCAACCCCGCCGCACGCCACATGTCCCGGAATCAGACGGCAGACATCGCCCATGTTGCGCATAACCATATATCGGTAATCAACCCGCCGCACGGCCGCATGCCTAATCAGACGGTGTAGACATGTCCATGTGATATCAACAACAAGACAAGAATCAAAATGGAAACATACCCGGAATTCTCCATCACCGCCAAGACGCCCCAAGAAGTTCTCAACAAGTCAACCGCCTCTATCGAGACGCAGAATACGTAAATACCACACTTGTACAACAAAGGCTATCATCACAAGCATAGGCAAGTTTCACAACAACAAGCATAGGCAAGTTTCACAACAACAAGCATAGGCAAGTTTCACAACAACACAAAGTACTTTCATTTTATGCCAAAGTCCGGGTTTTTAACCCCAAAGTACTACATACGTTAAGTTCTTTTAAAAGAGATCCATTACTTTTATAAAAGTCACCCGATGCCCGTAGTATTAGAATGACCAACCCACATTCCTTTTCAAAATCAAGTAACAACATTCTTTTCCTAAGTTCGGCTTTGCCTAGTTTCAATTACTCAAGCTTCTCATTTTCAAATGGTTTCATAGTTCCCAAACTTAATCACTTGATTCCTTTTAGAACAATTGAGTAATATATGTCTCACGAGAGTAGGCTATTCTTGTTTACAACATTCTTATTACAAAGACCATGATCTAGAAAATGTATATCATTTTGTCTCATCTTAGTTTCTATGCAGATGGAGGTTTCTACTGGTTTTAATACAATTCATCATTATTCAATACATTTTCCTTTATTAACGCAGCAGTGGTCTGTCGATACACATTCTGATTTCCGAAATCAGTAAAACATTATCCCTTTAAATAAAACCAAGTACTCATTACTCACGAATGAGGTTTCACACAAACATTCACATTAAAACAAATAAGTTAAGTCTCTTATCTTATAAGATCAAGTCTCTTAACTTCTAACATCAGTAAACCATTTTCTTTACCTCTCTTAAGACATTATACCTAACTCCCCAAAAAGCTAGTATAACACTTTTAAAACCTTTTAAAACCAAGTGTTACTCTCCTTCCAAAACGATTTATAAATCTTTTGAAATACATCAAGTTCTTTATTATAACTAGCCGCTTATAATTCACATCGCTTACCTTTTAAAACCACAAAGTATTTTCTTACCTTCATAAAGTCGTTATAACCAACTTCCCATAAAGCCGTTATAACACTTTATGTTTTAAGAACAATCAAACACGCTTAACACATGTACGCTCACTGCACTACATAGTTCACACATATCATGCTAGAAGAGATAGGAAGAGGTTCACATACCTCGCGACGATTTATCGACAAAAGCAAAATGCTCCAAGTACTACAACCTTGCTAGCCCTTTCCACTCCTCGAGTAGAATACGCTACTCTTAGTACTTTCACCTATAAAGGTCACAAACGTCTATTAACCCCAAAACACAAGTTTCATCTTTCTACGTAAAATTGGCAAAGACCTCCCCGCAACAACAGTAAATCTCCTCCTCTATCGAGGCCGCTACCAAGCCAACCAGGGGGTTTTACACGCCTAACCTGACGCGTGCAATTCTACCACACAAGACACAAGTCTCATCAGAATACACCCTATGTAATTACAGCTCACTTCAGATTCTTCGGAGCTTAAGTCAAAAGACATTGCCAACTAACTACGTTCAGTACTATATATAGTATACTTCAACTATATAATCAACAACATGTAATTTCCAATCACAATAGAAGGACAATAGTGTTTACCTCGATAAGCCCAAAATTATCCAAGTAAAAGTCGATCCCGAGCAACGCTTAGCTCCTACTCCGAGTGCTCCAAACAACCCTTAGAAGTTCTAACCAACTTCTACTCCAACTTCAACCAACAATGAAGATTTTCCTGTGGTTTCGGTTTGAGACTAAAAAGACAAAAGGTAGTATTTCCGTACTTCACGCAAAGAGGTAACTTTGGAATACTACAAGGTATAAGGCTAAGGTATTTGGGCATTATAACAATACTAGAGTATTTCTATACCACAACAAGGGGTATTATACTAAAGTAACTAGGCTAGTGGGTACCCACGGCTAGACACCACAAGGGGAGGGAGACCTCTCGGCCAAAGGACACTAGGAGGGAGGAGAGGCTTAGGGCGAGCCACAAGAGGAGGGGAGGGATTTCAAGACTTGGAAACATTTGTGGATGAATGAAGTCTTCACAGTGGGGTATTTATAGAAAAACCAAAGGCCAACAAATGGCCAAGATCAAGCCATGTGCAAGGCAAGTGTAAGGCCAAGATCAAGACAAGTGCACCCACAAAACACTCCACAAAACACTCCACAAAACAAGCCACAAAACAAGGCACAAAAGAGGAGCCAATCGCCAAGGCCAACCAAGGCTCTGACGCCCAAATCGTCCAAGCCAATCCATTTGCTTCAATGCAGGGTGACACATGTCACCCTCCCGCTGGTCCAAAATGTTTCGCCACCCTAAAAATCCGCAAAAATAATAAATGACATAGCCGGAATTTTCTACGAAAGTCGTGGAAACGCTTTCGTTTAAAAACGACTCTATTCGCACTTGTGCCCAAATTCGGTCCTTTGCCTAACTTAAGGCTCAAATTTTCTACGCACGCCCCACGCATACCGGAAATACGGCATAACATTCTCCTCCTTAGAAACATTCGTCCCAATGTTCCTTCTCAAGTCTCAACACAAACATGCGCTAGTATAGCCTTCATCGCTATACGCACGAAACGATCATGCCACACCCGCCATAAAAATAACAAACGCACCAATACTTAAACCCAAGTCAATGAGGAAACACCTCTAATCATCACAAAACCCCTTACCCGAGGTCTAAAATATACTCCTTCGCACCTACATTTCACAAAAGAAACGATCTCACACGCTCACTTCTCCCTATCTCGTCGCACTTTCTCGAACACTCGAGCTCTTTCTAGTATCCGTATCACACTTCCGTCAACGTTTCGTTTCCAACCCTTGAGTTACTACTCCAAACTTGGTCATCTTACTACCCTCGATTTCTCTAAGGCCATTCCCGCCTTCACGAATCGATTCTCGTCGAACGTATCCACGAACTCATACGATGGTCATCTAAACTTGGGCCTAGCACCCTCGTGACTCGCCACCGGGCGACCACCCGAGCTGACCCTTCCTCGAACGGACGCGGGTTGGCCCGCAACATGGCCCCAACCCGACCCAGCGTAGCGCCAACTTCCGCCTCGACACGGAACACATCGGAAGCTACCACTTCCATCTCACACTAACCAGATTTTTAAATCACACTATAGCACAAAGCTATCCGAACATAACACTTAACACATCATTAACATCAATACATACAAGTATCTACTGTGGTTAAGGATATACCAAACTAGGCGCTCGAGGACCGCTAAAATCGAACTTCCACCGCGACTTACCGTGGCCCGCAATCGCTTAAGAGTCTGCGGCCGCCCTACCAGCGCTACCTGGCCGGACAATCTCTCGTCATATGGCCCCGTTGGCCGCAAGAGTAACAAGCTCCTCGTACTACGACACTTCCCGAAATGCGGTCTACCACATCGACCACACCGAGGTAGGGTGATCGTCCGCCAACACCCTACTCCCGAACATTCAAACACAGGAGCCCCGACCGCTTCCCGAATATCCTGGCGGTCCCGGCGTCGCGAGGACCACTCTGCAATGGCGAGGTACATAACTAGTCTCTGCCGAGGCGGTCCGCCGAAAGTCGCCAAAATATCCGGCTCGCCTTCTTCTCGCCGAAAGCCGTCCACCTGCCGATCTCGGCCTCGCACTCAAAGACGCAGCTCACGCGGCAATGTCCATGCGGTGAAGAGAAACACGAACAACTCTCTCGCTAGGTAATCATCGAGCCGTGACGTAGCGATGCACCCTATCTTCCATATTCGCAACTAGTGCAGGGACATATCGAGCCAAAGAATCGAACTCGACATTGTACTCGACAGCGCGCCTCTGCCTCAAGAACAAAAATTTGTCTACGTGCCCTCCTCATCCGTGGAGGCAAGAAGTGCGTGAGAAAAGCCCGAAAACTCATCCCATACCGCTGGAGTGCATGCTCTCCCGAAAGCTCCCACGAATCAAACCAATCGATCGCGGTATCACGCACCGACGCGAACCGCGTCACAGACTGGTCTCAAGCTTGATCACCCGTGACGATCCTTCAGAATCGACGGATGAACTCCTCGCGATCATCCTCGTGCCTCACCCATAAAACTCGCGGGCTAAAACTCGAAAGTCCCGTAGCCTCAAACTATTCGCTCTCGCGCACTACAGCGCTGAACCGAATCGCGATCCACTGCCTCATATTCGCCACAACTCGCCAAAATCGCCATCTCGCAGGACCCATCTCCCGCCTGCATCGGGACCGAGGCTCGTGCATCAGAGTCTCATCGCCCACGGCCGCGCTCTAAACCCCGCTGAGTGCGGCGGCGCAAACTCGCCGTCGGGCATCATCTCAGTATCGATCGCTCGCGCTCGCTCTCTCAGATCTCACTAGCAGCCTCTACGCCTTGCCCACTGGGCCCGGCCGCTTTGCGCGAGGCATAACTGTAATGTAAAGGAATACGTCGGAGGATCCAACTCATAACTTCGGCTCTAAGGCACGATCTCGTAATGAGAAGAATAGAAACCAATCCTAAATGTCCTATAGCCTCACGACATAGATGTGGTGCACAACACATCGATAACGAAGACTTACTAGACACGGTGCAGACACTTTCCGAGGACTAATCGCTCGATACCACTTTGTAACGCCCAACCTGCCCGTTCATCGTGCCTTACCCCGCACCCTAGTGATACAACATCGAGAAAACCGGTGAAAATAAAACACGAGTCATGAAACAAGAGATATAATAAATAAACAAAGCAACCAAAACAGTTGCTTTGATATACACAAAAACCCGAACATTGTCCTTTTTACAAACCACGCCACAACAAGATTACATGCACTTAAGATTTACAACAACTATGACGGACAGTGGTCCGCCATACCACGAATGTACAAGAACCTACAACTCAGTGGAAACATACCAAAGATAAGCCTCCAAGGAACTGAGCTTTCCAACACGGAAATGAGATCCTAAGAGCGGATCCACGGCCGATGTATTTCTACTGCGCAGATGAACGCAGCCAAGCGAGGTCAAGACAACAGTACCAAGTATGTGAAATCAGAAAAATATCGTAAATGAAAACATACTAGTCTATAAAAGCCGGAGACATGTATGATAACCAAACTTACAGTTCACAACATAAAAACAGTCATGTCAAGTCAGGGACTCACGCCCTCAAAGTCACCACTCAAATATAACTATGGGTCTCACGCCCACAACATCCATCATGTTCGCATTATGGCCGCATGCCCTAAATCGCAGACGGTAGACATGTCCATGATGCAACAATAATAACAAGGCCGCATGGCCACATGCCCCCGGAATACTGCATCGGTGTAGACATGCCCATGTAACCTCAATAACAATATACTGGGTGGTCAACCCTGCCGCATGGCCACATGTCCCCGGAATACTGCATCGGTGTAGACACGTCCATGTTGCAGTAATAACCATATATCGGGTAATCAACCCGGCCGCATGGCCGCATGCCCCGAACATCAGACGGCAGACATGTCCATGTGATATCAACAACAAGACGATAATCAAAATGGAAACATACCCGTGGAATTCTCCATCACCGCCAAAGACGCCCCAAGAAGTTCTCAACAAGTCAACCGCCTCTATCGAGACGCCAGAATACGTAAATACCACACTTGTACAACAAAGGCTATCATCACAAGCATAGGCAAGTTTCACAACAACAAGCATAGGCAAGTTTCACAACAACAAGCATAGGCAAGTTTCACAACAACACAAAGTACTTTCATTTTATGCCAAAGTCCGGGTTTTTAACCCCAAAGTACTACATACGTTAAGTTCTTTTAAAAGAGATCCATTACTTTTATAAAAGTCACGATACCGTAGTATTAGAATGACCAACCCACATTCCCTTTTCAAAATCAAGTAACAACATTCTTTCCTAAGTTCCAGCTTTTGCCTAGTTTCAATTACTCAAGCTTCTCATTTTCAAATGGTTTCATAGTTCCCAAACTTAATCACTTGATTCCTTTTAGAACAATTGAGTAATATATGTCTCACGTGAGAGTAGGCTATTCTTGTTTACAACATTCTTATTACAAAGACCATGATCTAGAAAATGTATATCATTTTGTCTCATCTTAGTTTCTATGCAGATGGAGGTTTCTACCGGTTTTAATACAATTCATCATTATTCAATACATTTTCCTTTATTAACGCCGCAGATGGTCCTGTCGATACACATTCTGATTTCCGAAATCAGTAAACGTTATCCTTTTAAATAAAACCAAGTACTCATTACTCACGAATGAGGTTTCACACAAACATTCACATTAAAACAAATAAGTTAAGTCTCTTATCTTATAAGATCAAGTCTCTTAACTTCTAACATCGAGAAACCATTTTCTTTACCTCTTAAGACATTATACCTAACTCCCAAAAAGCTAGTATAACTCTTTTTAAAACCTTTAAAACCAAGTGTTACTCTCCCTTCCAAAACGATTTATAAATCTTTTGAAATACATCAAGTTCTTTATTATAACTAGCAAGTTATAATTCACATCAGTTACCTTTTAAAACCACAAAGTATTTTCTTACCTTCATAAAGTCGTTATAACCAACTTCCCATAAAGCCGTTATAACACTTTATGTTTTAAGAACAATCAAACACGCTTAACACACGTATGCTCACCGTACTACATAGTTCACACATATCATGCTAGAAGAGATAGGAAGAGGTTCACATACCTCGCGACGATTTATCGACAAAAGCAAAATGCTCCAAGTACTACAACCTTGCTAGCCCTTTCCACTCCTCGAGTAGAATACGCTACTCTTAGTACTTTCACCTATAAAGGTCACAAACGTCTATTAACCCCAAAATACAAGTGTCTATCTTTCTACGAAAATTGGCAAAGACTTCCCCGCAACAACAGAAATCTCCTCCTCTATCGAGGCCGGCTACCAAGCCAACGAGTGGGGTTTACACGCCTAACCTGACGCGTGCAATTCTACCACACAAGATACAAGTCCATGTCTGATACGCCTTATGTAATTACTGATTACCAGATTCTTCAGCTTAAGTCAAAAGACATTGCCAACTAACTACGTTCAAGACTATATATAGTATACTTCAACTATATAATCAACAACATGTAATTTCCAATCACAATAGAAGGATGTGAGTGTTTACCTCGATAAGCCAAAAATTATCCAAGTAAAAGTCGATCCCGAGCAACGCTTAGCTCCTACTCCGAGTGCTCCAAACAACCCTTAGAAGTTCTAACCAACTTCTACTCCAAAACTTCAACCAACAATGAAGATTTTCCTTAGGGTTTGGTTTGAGACTAAAAGACAAAAGGTAGTATTTCCGTACTTCACGCAAAGAGGTAACTTTTGGAATACTACAAGGTATAAGGCTAAGGTATTTGGGCATTATAACAATACTATGAGAGTATTTCTATACTACAACAAGGGTATTATACGAAAGTAACTAGGCTAGTGGGGTACCCCACTGGCTAGACACCACAAGGGAGTGGAGACCTCTCGCCAAAGGCCACTAGGAGGAGGGGAGAGGCTTAGACGAGAGCCACAAGAGGAGGAGGATTTCAAGACTTGGAAACATTTGTGGATGAATGAAGTCTTCACAGGGGGTATTTATAGCAAAACCAAAGGCCAACCAATGGCCAAGATCAAGCCATGTGCAAGGCAAGTGTAAGGCCAAGATCGCCAAGTGCACCCACAAAACACTCCACAAAACACTCCACAAAACAAGCCACAAACAAGGCACAAAAGAGGAGCCAATCGGCCAAGGCCAACCAAGGCTCTTGGGCGCCCAAATCGCCCAAGCCAATCCATTTGCTTCAATGTGAGGTGACACATGTCACCCTCCCGTTGGTCCAAAATGTTTCACACCCTAAAAATCCGCAAAAATAATAAATGACATAGCCGGAATTTTCTACGAAAATCGTGGAAACGCTTTCATCGAAAAACGACTCTATTCGCACTTGTGCCCAAATTCGATCCTTTGCCTAACTTAAGGCTCAAATTTTCTACGCACGCCCTTACGCATACTGAAATACGGTATAACACGAATCCTAAATGTCTATAGCCTCACGATTATAGATGTGGTGCACAACACATCGATAATCAAGACTCTACTAGACGCGGTGCGTAGACACTTTCCGAGGACTAAGCGCTCGATACCACTTTTGTCACGACCGAACCCGGCCCGTGATCGTGCCTTACCGGGCACCACTGGTGATACAACATCGAGAAAACCAAATGAAATAAAAACTTAAACATTCAAATAGACATGGATCAAGATAAAGAAAATAGGCCAACCAAAGCGGTTGCCTTTTCAACATATATATATTTATAAACATTTGAGCATAATCCTTACAACCCCGCCACACTTAAGCATGCTCTGGACCTCTAAGACTTTTCTGATAACTATGATGGGACGGGGCCCCGCCATACCACGAATGTACAAGAACCTACGGACTCGGGGTAACATACCAAAGATAAGCCTCCAAGGAACGGAGCTTCCCAATCTGTCAAAGGTGATCCTAAAAGCGGGGATCGATACCGGTAGATGTATTTCTACTCATGCAGATTGAACGCACTTCAAGGAGGTCGATAACAGTACCAAGTATGTGAAATCAGAAAATCGTAAATGAAATCATAATAGTCTATATAAAGCGGAGACATGTATGATAACCAAACTACGATACCTGCATATAACAATTATATCAAGTCGGGACTCACGCCTCCAAATCATCACCGTGCGTGGAATTCCTTCCTCACCGCTGCGGCCTATGATATAACAACACGAATAATTATACATGAACACGGTCCCACCTGTCATAAAAACCGCACGGGCAAGTATAACTACGGATCCGGCCGTACGAATAATCTCGTATAACCATATCATGGGCGACACGTGGCGGCAATAGCCTCCACCAGCTCCACCGCGCCACGTAGGCGACGGGGCAAGTGAATCGACACGCGCGGATCACAACCGTAAGTCACGCTCCATCCAAACACCGACTCGCTGGCGACACGTGGCGTGCAATAACCTATACTAGATCCACTGCGTCGTAGGCGGCGGGGCAGTAAGCGAGATCTGCACCGATCACAACCGTAAGTCACGATACTTCGCGCGAAGGCGACACGTGGCGGTGCGATAACCTATACCAGATCCACCGCCACGTGGTGGCGGGGCAAGTAAACAGGCTACGCACCCGATCACAACCGTAAGTCACGATACTTCGCCATAAATAACCATAATGGTCACATGTCCACATCATCGGTGTAGACATGCCCATGTAATAATAATAACGGAAGCGTACCCGTGGAATCTTCCGTCACTGCCGGTACGTCCAAGTAAGTTCTCAACAAGTCAACCGGCCCTCCATCGAGAGACGCGGTAGAATAGAAACACAATTCTCGCACAACAAAGACTATCTCAATAAGCATAGGCAAGTTACCCAACAACAAACATAGGCAAGTTACACAATAACAAGCATAGGCAAGTTACACAACTACAAGCATAGGCAAGTTATACAACAACAAGCATAGGCAAGTTATACACAACTCAACGTACTTTCATTTTATGTCAAAATCCGGGTGTTAACCCTAAAGTACTACGTACGTTAAATTCCTTTTTAAAACCAAATTAAGGCAATACCATGCCTTCTTTTTAGACCAAAACACTTCTCTTTTTAACGTTAAGTTACCACATTAAAACCAATGATAAAACCCTTCTTTTGTTTTCATAAAGTCGTTATAACTAACTTCCCATAAAGCTGTTATAACACTTTATGTTTTAAACCAATTTAAGACAAAACAATGCCTTCATTTTCCCTAGAGTTCCAGTTTGCCTAATTTCAATTACTCCAGTCTCTTTATTTTAGAAAAGTTTCATAGTTCAATGTCTTAATCTCTTTTAAAACAATTGAGTAACATATGCCATAGTGTGGCGATTTATTCTTGTTTATAACCATTTTATTAAAGCGACCATGATCTAGAAAATGTAATATCATTTTGTCTCATCTTAGCTTCATGCGGATGGAGGTTTCTACTGGTTTTAATAATACTTCATTATTCAATACATTTTCCTTTATTAAGCGCTGCGATGGTTTGTTCGATCCTTATTACGATTTAGAAATCGATGAAACATTATTCCTTTTAAAAACCAAGTACTCATTACTTACGAATGAGGTTTCACACAAAATTCATGTTAATTCAATTAAGTTAAGTCTCTTATCTTTTAAGATCAAGTCTCTTAACTTCTAAAATCAGTAAACCATTTTCTTTACCTCTCTTAAGACGTTATACCTAACTCCCCATAAAGCTAGTATAACTCTTTTTAAAACCAAGTACTCTTCTTTCAAAAAGGTTTATTAATTCTTTTGAAATACTTCAAGATTCTTATTATTATTCAGGCTTAAGTCAAAAGACATTGCCGTACAATTACGTTCTGTTAACACACGTACGCCTACCGTACTATATATATATTCTTTAAAATATCATGCTCAAGAGTATATGAAGAATCACATACCTCGCGACGATTATCGACTATAAGCAAAACGCCCACTCGCTTATAACCCGGCTAGCCTTGTCCACCTTCTAAGTAGCACATGCTACTTGCAGAACATTCAACCAATAAAGGTTATCAGTCTACTGTAAATACAGTCCTAAGTAAGTACAGTTTAATCTTCTTTAAATTCAGGCTTAAGTCAAAAGACATTGCCGTACAACTACGTTCTGTTCTATATATAGTATACTTCAACTATATATTCCTACAACATGTAATTTCCAATTACAATAGAAGGACAGTAGTATTTACCTCGATGAGCCCAAAATTATCCAAGTATAAATGTCGCTCCGACGGCGTTAAGCTCTACTCAGAGTGCTCCAATCCGCTCCAAACAACCCTTAGAAGTTCTACGCAACCTACTAAACACTTCAACCGACTATGAAGGTTTTCCTTAGGGTTCGTTTTTGGATGAGGAAAGTATAATAGTATTTCCGGACTCTACGTATAGAGGTAACTTTGGAAAGTACTACGAGGTATATGGGCTAAAGTATTTGGGCATTACAACAATACTTGGAGAGTATTTCTATACCACAAAAGGGGGGTATTTATACGAGACAACTAGGCAAGGGGGTATTTCTACCAAAAGGCCTCAACAAAGGGAGGGGGTGTGGTGGGCGAAAACTCTCTAAGAGGAGGAGGATTTTAACACTTAGAACAATTTTGGATGAAGAAGTTCATCAACATAGAGGTATTTATAGGTCAAGCGAGGCCAACCAATGGCCAAGATTAATCCATGTGTTAGGCAAGTGTAAGGCCAAGATCAAGCCAAGTACACCTTATCCATCTACCACCAAAAATATCCTACCAACTACTTGACAAAACAAGCCACAATTTTCGTCCCATTACCGCCCAACCGTCCACCAATGTGAGGGTGACACTTGTCACCCTCCCGTTGGTCCAAAATGTTTTGTCTCTCGGAAAAATCCGCAAAAATTAGAAATGACATAGCCGGAATTTTCCCTTCGCAAGTTTAGTAAAACGTTTCGTAAAAAAACGACTCTTTCGCACACTTGTGCCCAAATTTCAAACTTGCCAAATCTTTAAGGCTCAAATTTTTATCGCACGCTCACGTGCATACTCGGAAATACGGTATAACACCTAATACTGCGGCATGAACGCACGAAGGGTCAAGACAACAATGCGAATATGGAACAGAAATAAAGTATAGTAAACAGATCATAACTGTACAAAAGAATGACAGGGGCAAGTATAAAAGAAATACATACCAGATCCTGTCGTGTCATTACCACTTATGAACTTAATCGTACCTTATTATCTTTTCCCATTTTCAATAAAAGTTATACTCACCTTCTTACGTACATACTTGGGAAGAATCGTCAAGTTCATTACCATAACTTACTTATCTTTCATAATATAATCCGGCCCTTTATGGAGGGACGCATATACTACCCGGTCCAATCTGGGACGCGATCAAGTCACACAAATATCAAAGCGTGCCTGTGGAATCCCCCATCACTGCCGACAGCTATAAGTGTAAAATATAACCATGTGACGCGTCCGTGGCATCCCACCTCACTGTCGGCGTACACATACACAATACATAAATATATATCTCCTGCCCGTGGAATCCCACATCACTGCCGACAGCTATAAGTGTAACATATAACCATGTGACGCGCCCGTGGCATCTTACCTCACCGCGTACATACATACATATATATATATATATATATATATATATATATATATATATATATATATATATATAACGCGACGCATGCCGGAATCCTAATCGTATAGCGTGGCCATAACGTGCCTCGGCATCCTCATCGTAGTGCAGTCTTCATGGGAGCTAGCCCATGGAGTAATAATATAACATGCCCCTAATCCTCATCGTGGGTACATGTCTTCATGGGAGCTAGCCCGTGGAGTAATAGTCGACATGCATGGTCGCGTGCCGGAATCCTCATCGTATAAGCGTGACCATGGGTAATAAAACAACCGAATCTAACCCGCCTCACGGTCACATGCCGGAATCCCACATCGTATAAGCATGTCCAAGGATCAATCATAATGGAAGCATACGTGGAATTCCACATCACCGCTTGCGCCCAAGTAAACTTACAACAAGACGATTGCCTCCAACCGAGAGACACGACAACGTAGACATATAATACTTGCACTCAAAGCTATCACAAGCAAACATAGGCAAGTTCATTAAACCTTTAGACTTCCATTTTTATAAACTCATGGCACTTTCGTTTCACACATAAAAATCAGAATTTAACCCAAAGTACTACGTCTTACATTCTTTCAAAGACTCTTTTCATAAAAACCCCAAGATACTAACACGTAGTATCAAGGCTTGTTTACATTTTTCATAAGTCACTATACTTTTAGAAATACATTTTTGACTTTCAAATCAAGTGACTTATTTCCTTAAAACTTAAGCAATTGATGCTTTTAAATCCATTTGCCTTTCTTTATTTCAAAACCTTTATCATTACTTAGAGTAAACCACTCTTAACTTTCCATAAAGCTATTATAACCCACTTCCCATAAAGTCGTTATACTAACTTTATACATTAGGCAAATACATTCTTTTTATAACCAAGAGACTTATACTTTCAAAATACTTCAAGTCTCTTATCTTTTAGAATCAAGTTTCGTAGTTCATAGTCTTAACACTTCATAACGTAAACTCTTTAATTTAAGCAACATATGCCTTATATGTGTGAATAGGTTATACTTGTTTATACTGATCTCATTAAAGCATCCATGATCTAGAAAATGTAATACAATTTTGTCTTATCTTAGCTTCATGCAGATGGAGAATTCTACTTGTTTTAATATAATTTATCATTACATTTTCCTTTATTAACGCTGCAATGGCTTGCTCGATACTTATTCTCATTCGTGCCATAAATTAGCCAAGTCAACTTGGCTCCAAAGTACCTCCTAACAACTCTTACCAACATCCCCCATAAGACTCGGTAAGGACTTAGGATAACTTTGACATAAACTTTACATAGAGTAAATCACACACACACCTCTTAACTTCTAAGAGTAGAAGGAAACATGAAATAATACCACATGTACATTCCATACATAGAATCATGCCAAAGGAAGGAAGAGGTTCACATACCTCGCGACGATTATCGACAAGTAGCAAAATGCTCCAAAGTACTTCAACCTTGATAGCTATTCCATCCTTCAAGTAGGATACGCTATACTTAGTACTTCAACCTATAATGGCCACAATACGTCCATTAACCTCTTACTTCAAACGTAGAATATTCTAAGTGCTAAGTCACTAAATTCTACGGAAAATCGGACAGCACTTCCTTTGTTTCTACATACTTTGCCACCTTTTTCAAGGGAGAATTCAATAACCAAACACGCCACATTTAAGGCCCAATCAATGCACTTAACAATAGGGGATTACACGCCTACTAGACGTGTAAAATTCCGCCCCACAATAGATATCAAACTAATACAAACTACTAGCCCAATTTCGGCCACATTGAGTACAATAACACCAATTCTTATCCAATTTCCATTTCAATCCAAGTTGTTAACATAACATGATATCAAGTCGCAATCGATTATAACCACTATAATCTTCAAGTAAGTAACATGCGATGATTCTAATAAACGACAAAATTGTAATCCAACTTCACAAGGCTTAAATGACACTTCGGATATAAGACTACAATCAATCCATAATACTTATCAAACTTCAACATATAAACTTCATGCTAGTAACATGTAAAGCTAACAACAAACAATATATATATAATCTTGTAACACCTTTAAGAGACAAGATTATACCTCAACGAATCTTAATCCAACTCCAAATCCGAAGTCGCTCCTTAGCAACTTAGAGCCTCTTCAAGACACTTCAATCCGCTACTTGAGACCCTTAGAACAATACCAACAAGTTTCCTTCAAACTTCCAAACAAAACCTAGAAAGGCAACTAGGTTTTCATCTTGCGACTAATACGAGAACTATCTTTTTCCGGGATTTTTCTATTGAGATACACTTACAATACCCTCATGAACCTTGGTTTAAAGTGTGGAGCTTATTGGACAAGAAACAAAAAAATTTCTTTCTTTTCCTTGATGAACCCGAGAGCTATGGCTCTTGTTCTTCCAATTCTCTTGAAAATTTGGTTAAGTGTGGAACTTGTCTCACTACTAGTACTACTATATAGTAACATGGAGGGTTGAGATTAGCACAAATGTGTGGTTTGGATGAAGTTCTTCTAAATATCAAGCTAGTTGTCCCATTGACTAAGTCAAACATATCAAGCTTTACTACTTGTAAGACTTGTCTTCCTAACAAGGGTCAAATGACCCTTGTGCCCATGTAATTTTGTCCAAGACATCCAATAAGGGGGGTGACACGTGTCGCCCTCCCATTCGTCACAATATTACGTTTTCCGAAAATTCCATAATTCCGATAAATTTTTACAAGTCTCTAATCTTAGCATTTGGGATTCTCACGTACGTTCTTTAAAACATGCCTGCAAATACGGGGTGTAACACCTTTAGACTTCCTTTTTTATAAACTCATGGCACTTTCGTTTCACACATAGAAATCCGGGAATTTAACCCAACGTACTACATACTTCTACTCTTTAAAAAGACTCTTTTTCAAATAAAACTTCCAAGATACTAATAACCGTAGTATCAAGTCATACTTAATTTTCAAGACAAGTCACAATACCTTTTTAGAAATACAATTATAGGCTTCTAAATCACGTGACTTCTTTCTTTAAAACCTTAAGCAATTGGTACCTTTAAAACAATTTGCCCTTCTTTATTTCAAGTCATTTCTTTGCTTACATAACTGAAGAAAACCATTCTTTTAATCTTCCATAAAGTTGTTATAACCAACTTCCCATAAAGCCGTTATAACTCTTTATGTATTGGACAAATTCATTCCTTTTATAACCAATAGACTTATACTTTCAAAATACTTCAAGTCTCTAAACTTTTAAGAAAACAAGTTTCTTAACTTAGAAATCAAGTCTTTCCAAATCGAGTATTCTATACTTGTAAATCAATTCATTTCTTTGTCACGACCCGAACCGGGCGTGGTAGTGCCTGCCCGCACCCAAGTAGACATACATCGAGTAATCAGAATATAAAACAAGACATGAAATAATATGAAGTGAGAAAGCTTTATCTCGAGAAAAGTTGTCTTTCGACATATATATATATAAAAACATGAATCGTAACGATTACATCCCTTTTACAACTCGCCACAACAAGATTACCTGCTAAGAATGTTATAACAACAATGGCGACAGGGCCCGCCATACCCCGAATGTAAGTACTACAACGACAGGGGACTATACCATCGATAAGCCTCCGAGAAACGGAGCTTCCCAAACGCTTGTCGCGCCCTTTTTCGACCGCGACATTTTCTAGCGAACCCTGCTTAAGTAAAAAAGTTAGAAAATAAATAACAAAAATGCTAATTGTTTAAAGGAATGTTAAAGTGTTAAAAAGATGCTTAAATATTAAAAGGGGCTAGAAATGCTAAAATATTAAGGTGCCAAAAGGTGCTAAATGCTAAAGGTAAAATGCTAAAGTGCTAAAGGGTTCGCGGAGTCGCCACCTAATTAATTTGGGTGAATTAGGACACCTAAATGTTAACTAGTTTAAAGTAAACATTAACTCCATTTAATGGTCTGCTAAACTTAATGAGATTCTGGGTAAGGGTTCTTTATTATCCTAAAGGGAAGGGGTTAGGCACCCTAAAGGATCCGCTAACTTGCGGTTGTCCGTTCAAACCTAGGGTTAATTATTATTGCTAAGAATGCGTGTTTTGAAAATATAAAGGATGCTTCAAAATATTTTATAAAAAGAGGCACGATGATAAAAGTATGTAAAACTAATGCTATAAAAATAAAGTTTTAAAGTGTGCATTTATATTGTTTATAGATATATGCCATGTTGATTTATGATCAAAGATAATCCTTTAAAATCAAATGTATATGACATAGTGCGAAAGGTGATGATTTTGTAATTTTATGACAAGAAGGTTGTTCAACACAAATTATTTATATTATGCTAATGAAAGAGCTTATGCGAAAATCAATTTATTTATCATGAATTTTAAAAGTGCATTTCAGATTAAAAGTAAGTAATTAAGAGTGCATTTCAGATTCTTAGAACTACCCGCCCAATTTATTAAAGACTGATTGTTCTATGTCTCCTATTAATTACAAAGTTAGCCAATTAAATTTCAACAAATAAACAAACAAATATATATAAGACATATAAGATTAAGAGGGAAAAAGGATGCTTCTAGGGGGATGACAATGTCGTCTCGTCCCTTTTGTTTGTTTGGGAATTCTGAGGCAGAATGCGGTGGACACAGGTGCGGGTACTCATTTGAAGTAGCTCGTGATGAGTCTCGCCATGAGACTCTTCGTTTTGCTCCGACGCATTTCATGTAAAAAAAAATAAGGATTAGTATGTGCAAGACTTATTATGCACAATGTAAATAAAGGTTAATATGGAAATAACACATAAGTACGTAACCAGAATATTTTAATGCTGCTGATGGCAACTAACATAGGAAGGAAAAATTTACTGGCCCAAACATTCAGCAACCCAAGTCTAAGGTAACAGGCTTTGGAACACAAACGACATATGAGCAGCAAAAATACATTGTGGAGCAGCCTACAAACGGCATTCCGACTACGCACGGATGGAAGCGACGAACATGGACATAAGTTTAACATGACACAAATTGGTTCAATATAATGCAGTATGCTGATGCAGACATCATTTAAACGGGGAAATAGGTAGGGCATAGTACCAACATAATGTAAAACAAATGAAGCAGATTCCCAACATTTTTCTACACACTCAGTTATTCTAAGAGAAGAATGAAGACATGCTGATGTATTTTAAGCTTGAGATGAAGTGATCAAAATAGCACGAAATTTGACAATTGGGACAGGTACAACAACACTCATCCTAACAGGGAATTCTGCAGGTATGCAGGCATTATAGGATGGAAAGACATGCTTGATCTAATTTGATGTACACATCATTTTTTTAAGAAATGATGGCAGTTAGGAGTTTACCATTTTCAAACCAAACCTCAAACTGATCCTATGACATGTAACATGCAGGAAAGACACAACCAGTTAATAGGATTACACAAGTTCCATGATACGACTCAAAACATATTTGCACTCAGTTTTATTATCCCTTAACTGTGCATATATTCATGCTTACTAGTTAAACCTTCATATACGTAAAGACGGTGAGGGGCAGATAAGTATATGCAAACAGTTCATGTTGGATATTCATGATGGCTTAAATAAGGACAAGTATATAGAGAATTTTGTGGTCATATTAGATAAACAGGGGTGGCCAAACAACTACTTCAGAGCAATATTTTAGATGTGTAAGGGGAAGATTTTAGACATATTCAATCATGCTCAGGCTGTATGTTAGGAAGGAAAACAGAGAGGTGACAGTGAGCCAGGGTGAAGATGTTCTCTTCTCCAAACATACAAAAATGTATAAGCAATCCAGCAAGCGTGATACAGGTCGACATTAGAGGGATGTGAATATGAATGGTCTGGGTCACTTAACCAGGGAGGGTATATTAATTTTATAGTCGGCTTAGAGTTAACAGGCGTGCCTAGATTAATCAGAAGCAAACCATTCAATATCATATTCATACATTAACGAATACCGCCACGCGAATGAACTAACACATGTTTAACACACGAAACAAAAATGCAGAAATACAAAGATGCAACGAAATCGATAGGAAGCTGATTTTACCTTCTCCGGACAGCGACCCGGGGCAGCGTATCAAGTCGTCGGTCCACTCGGAGGGCTGGCTAATACGGTGGGGAAAAATGAGGCTTCAAGAGCAATTGTTGTTTCTTGCGCGTTTCCGATGGTTCTGATTTCTAAATACCTATTCGGTTTTCAATTGGTTTTCGACCTGCCTATTCTAGTGTTTGCTTAAAGGTTAGAGGTTGTGCGACACTAGTGTTTGAGGGTGTGCTTACTTTAGTCGAAAAGAAAGGGGGTCTGGATTGTTGTCCACCCCTGCTCTTCTCCCCCGATGTTCTGCTCCTCTCGCTCTGAGTAGTTGACTGCTGCTAGGGGGGTGTCCAATTCGATGTTGTGGGTCTTCTTTTTGATTGCTCTCTTCCCCCCTGAGCTCTGCCTTTTGATCTGCCTTTGCATGTGCTTATATAGCCATGGTTTGGGTTCCCCATTAGGTAAACCTTAGGGCTGATTTAGTGCGATTTCGTACTAATTTCGTGTTGATTTCGTTAAAGATTCTTACCATAAAAGGAGCGATTTTGTGTGATTCGAATAATACTGGTAGGGAAAGGACGATCTGGTTGCGTGCATGGGTAAGGAAGGTCCCCGGATTCTCCGGCGAGAATCTCGGGATGTGCTGGTGTCTTGGCGGCGATGGGGTGCGAGGGTGAGAGAGGTGCGGCGATTTCGGTTGCTAGGGTTCTTGCTGCGTCTTTTATTGTGGACGATGAGATGGGGAGAAAGGCCTGAAGGGGTGAGCTGGGGCGTGGGCTTCGGGCAAGGAAAAATAAAGGGGTAGGGGGAACTGGGCCTTGCGGGTTGGACTGCGGGTGTGGGCTGCTGGAAATTTAAATTGGGTATTAGTTTTAGGTTAGTTTTAATTAGGTATTAATTTGTGTAGTGTATTATTAATTAATTAGTGATAAATTAAATTAACAAATGTGATTAAATTATTTAGGTGCTTCATTAATCTAATTGTTATAATAAATGCGGGTGTGTTGCTTAATATTTTAGAATGCGGCGCTATTATTTAAAATCTTATTTATTGCAATATTTATCATTATTTAAAATAAGTTATGAGATTGCTTTGCGTATTAATAAATGCGACTATGCTACTTGACACGACGTCATTGCTAAATTATTTATTTTATGTATTTATTATTAATTAAGAATTATGACAGGGCTTAAAATTAATAAATGCGGGCGCGAGACTCCAAGTGCTTAGTACTCTACGTAAAATGCGGTGCCATTATTAAATTGCTTATTTATGTCTGTATTTAATGTTTTATCATTGCATTTTATTATAAAAATCATAAAAAATTATTTTTACAAAATTAGTCTAATTTTATAGCTAATGAGTGCGCAGAGGGTCAAAATTGGGTGTCAGCAATTTGTCCCTCTTTGTATGGAGATGATGGAAGAATCTTGGACAAAGGCGTTGACTCATAGCCAATTTTGTCTCGACCTCGTAATTAGAATGTTGAAGCATTAGGCAGGTGGCGGACTCAAAAGCGTCCCGATGTCGAGTTATGGCGACAACTGGGCTACCATGGTCAAAACACCAGGCGGGCTAATGCGGACTCAAAATTGTCGATGTCGAGTTATGGCGACCTTTGGGCTACCATGGTCAAAACACCCGAGCGCTAACGCGGACTCAAAATTTGTCGGTGTCAGTCGTGATGACCTTTGGGCTATGGTCAAAAAGCAAAAATAAAAATAAGCGGCTTGAACAGGGTGTACGCTATGGCTTATGGTCTTTGGGTTTTATGGTGATGCGAAGCAGTGGACCGGCGCTTGAAATTTCTTACATCGTTCGTTGGGAAGGTTGGCCCCCCAACAAATTGCCCCGGTTCGCTGTAAGAGAAAATCCACGTTGTGCTCCTGCTCATGCATGCTAAGACTTAAACAAACGGTTAGTGCATAGCTGTTAAGGCAGAATGATGATGCATAATTTTTAAAGCAATGCAACTGTGAGTAGAAAATGTTATACTGCAAAAATGTGATGCCCGTTGTGTTGATGCGATGCTGCAAATGCTGTGATTTCGCCCTTGCATGGACGTGTTGCGATTGTGAATGCGGATATGTTGTCCTTGCTGCAACTGTCCCTGTAGACTAAAGCTCAAGAAAGAGTTAGTGCATAACTGCTAAGACAGAATAATAAAGCATGAGTAAGAAATGCAATTTCGAGAATATAGAAATCGTCCTGCGTAGATGTGATATGCTGATGATAGCGTCATTTTCGGACTTGTTGTGCTGATAACGTCGTTACTGGGCGTGTTATTCTTTGGCGTCATTGCGTGAGCGCAATCTTGATGATGTCGTTACTGGACATAATCTTTGCTAACGTCGTTGCTTGGACGTATTCTTTGGTGGCGTCGTTGCGTGAGGCGATCGCGATGGCGTCGTTATGCGGGCGATGTTCTTCTTTGGCGTCGTTGCGTACGCAATCGCGATGATGTCGTTGCACAGGACACAATCGCGATGGCGTCGTTGCACGGGCGTATTCTTCTTTGGCGTCGTTGCGTAGATGCAATGCTGATGATGTCGTTGCCTGGACTTAATGCTGATAACGTCGTTGCTGGGCGTATTCTTCTTTGGCGTCGTTGCGTGAAGCCAATGCGATGATGTTGTTGCTGGACATAATCGCGTCGCGTCGTTGCACGGGCGTATTCTGCTGGCGTTGTTGCGTGAAGCGCATTCGCGATGATGTCATTGCTGGACATAATCGCGATCGCGTCGTTATGCGGGCGTAATCTTCTTTGGCGTCGTTGCGTAAACGCAATCTTTGGTGATGTCGTTACTGGACATAATCGCGATACGTCGTTGCACGGGCGTATTCTTCTTGGCGTCGTTGCGTAGGCGCAATCGCGATGATGTCGTTACGGACATGATGTTGATAACGTCGTTACTGGGCGTATTCTTTGCTGGCGTCGTTGCGTGAAGCGATCGCGATGATGTCGTTACTGGACACAATGTTGATAACGTCGTTACTGGGCGTATTGTTGATCGGCGTCGTTGCGTGAGGCCAATCGCGATGATATCGTTGCACGGACATAATCGTCGCGTCGTTGCACGGGCGTATTCTTCTTTGGCGTCGTTGCGTGAGCGCAATGCGATAGCGTCGTTACTGGGCGTATTCTGCTGGCGTCGTTGCGTAGGCGCAATCGCGATGGCGTCGTTGCACGGGCGTAATCGCGATAACGTCGTTGCACGGGCGTATTCTGCGGCGTCGTTGCGTAGGCAATCTTGATAGCGTCGTTTCTGGGCGTATTCTTTCTTTGGCGTCGTTGCGTAGGCCAATCGCGATGGCGTCGTTGCACTGGGCGATATTCGCTAGCGTCGTTGCGTGAACATATTCTTTGCTGCTCGTAGAATAAATGCTCCACGCAAGCTAAGATTGAAAGCGTTAGTGTATACCATTTAAACAAAATTATAAATACATATGATAAGTGCAATATTATGGTTAGAGATGTCGTCACGTCGCGGATGAATACCGAGATGTTGTCCTTGCGGACATGCTAAATGCCGCATGGCCCGACGAATTGCCATGATGCCTTTGTTGGGTGCGATCGTTGGTTGCAAATTTGACTTTATGCCCGTCTTGATCGCTAGCCGCATTGCGAATTGAGTTTTGGTATTGATTGTCGATGCCTTTTACCGCCTGCTTACGATCACGGACTTTGAATTTTGGATTTTGTCATATCCTCTGCCTCTCTTTGTTTCTTCTGCGAAGAAACTTCTTGCCGTATTTTCGCCCGGCTATTGCACTTTACATTAATATGAAAAGACTGCGCTCAAAGAAAATTTGTGAGTTTTGAAGTCGATTCATATTGACCACGCCTTGTTCCTTGATATCAGCGTGCACACATTTGGACTTGCAACCACATGCAGTTTCCTACCTTGTCGATTTGAATATGCAGGCGTTTGACCTAAAGTGGGTCTCGATAAAGTTGCTTGTATTTAGTGATGTTTAGGCTTTACGATTTGGCTGTAGGGTTGCCATTTCTTTGCGATAGCGGGCGGCGCTCGTCGGATCTATCTTGCTTTTCTTTTACGAGACCCTGCTTTGCTATAGGAACCAAGGCGAGTTCAGGCTCATTACTGCTCAAATGCCCTTGAATCGGTCATATCATTTGGACGGCGCCTTTGATCTTGTGAAATATCGATGCTCTGTCGTTGCTTTGTCAAATACAAATCGACCTTTGGGGAGATGATAAATCCTTTAGACAACGTGTAGCAAAGCTGCGTTAGTGTAGAACGCGTGATTTTGCAAGAGTGTAAATAGCATTTAGCAAGTACATGTTGCACGTAAATTATCGCATTGCAAGCGAGTCTAACGTGCGTGGGGACCGCTTTTATGCGGTAGGCCTAAGCGTCACATATGCGGGGTCATGATGGATTTGTCCAAGCCGTCAAGTGTAATGCTTTTGTTGGAAATGGAGACCAAATGACGGTGCACTTTTTCCAATTTCACATGGCATGATTAGGTTTGGATTTTCTATCATTATCACGCTACATATGATATCTTTGGTTGGTCGTTGGGTTGAGAAACCCGTCGACAAGTTTAGTGTCTTCTAATTGTGGTGTCGATGCGAGGCCAGACCAGCACAAGGTAAATCATGCATGCCTAAAATAAAGGGTGGTATAGCTCTATCTTAAGTTTCTAAGATTTGGCTTTACTAGGCCTTGAGTTCTGAGCGGACAACTCAGTGAGAAGGCTACGCGGTGATCGAGACGAACCGATCTAACTCGCGCGAGTGCGAACTCTCCTAAAATTTGGATATTTTTGAAAGAAATTTGCGGGTGGGCGAAGCACGCGCGTGTTATGTGTGATTGTGTGAATTTTCAGTGGAAGAAATATGGCGGAATGCGGTTTAGGGAAAGCAGTAAAGCAGGTAGCAATTAAAATAAACAAAATACAGCACACAAAATTAAATGCAAAAATAATGCCAAATAATAACCCTAGGTCTGTTGTGGTTAAGAACCTTAAATCCCCAGCGGAGTCGCCATTTCTGTCGCGCACTTTTTCGACCGCGACATTTTCTAGCGAACCCTACTTAAGTAAAAAAGTTAGAAAATAAATAACAAAAATGCTAATTGTTTAAAGGAATGTTAAAGTGTTAAAAAGATGCTTAAATATTAAAAGGGGCTAGAAATGCTAAAATATTAAGGTGCCAAAAGGTGCTAAATGCTAAAGGTAAAATGCTAAAGTGCTAAAGGGTTCGCGGAGTCGCCACCTAATTAATTTGGGTGAATTAGGACACCTAAATGTTAACTAGTTTAAAGTAAACATTAACTCCGTTTAATGGTGCGCTAAACTTAATGAGATTAGGTAAGGGTTCTTTATTATCCTAAAGGGAAGGGTTAGGCACCACTAAAGGATCCGCTAACTTGCGGTTGTCCGTTCAAACCTAGGAGTTAATTATTATTGCTAAGAATCGTGTTTTGAAAATATAAAGGATGCTTGAAAATATTTTTATAAAAGAATACGATGATAAAAGTATGTAAAACTAATGCTATAAAAATAAAGTTTTAAAGTGTGCATTTATATTGTTTATAGATATATGCCATGTTGATTTATGATCAAAGATAAGCCTTTAAAATCAAATGTATATGACATAGTGCGAAAGGTGATGATTTTGTAATTTTATGACAAGAAGGTTGTTCAACACAAATTATTTATATTATGCTAATGAAAGAGCTTATGCGAAAATCAATTTATTTATCATGAATTTTAAAAGTGCATTTGATTAAAGTAAGTAATTAAGAGTGCATTTGATTCTTAGAACTACATGATTTATTAAAAGTGATTGTTCTATGTCTCTATTAATTACAAATTTAGTAATTAAATTTCAACAAATAAACAAACAAATATATATAAGACATATAAGATTAAGAGGGAAAAAGGATGCTTAGGGGATGACAATGTCGTCTGCGTCCACTTTTGTTTGTTTGGGAATTAGGCGAGAATCACGGTGGACACGAGTGCGGGTACTCATTTGAAGTAGCTCGTGATGAGTCTCGCCATGAGACTCTTCGTTTTGCTCAACGCATTTCATGTAAAAAAATAAGGATTAGTATGTGCAAGACTTATTATGCCTGATGTAAATAAAGGTTAATATGGAAATAACACATAAATGCGTAACGAGAATATTTTAATCTGCTTGATGTCAACTAACATATGAAGGAAAAATTGGTAGCCCAAACATTCGACAACTTGAGTCTAAGGTACGAGGCTTTGGAACCTGAAGCGACATATGAGCAGCGAAAATGCGGTGTAGGAGCGACTGCAAACGGCATTCCGACTTACGCGGATGGAAGCGACGAACATGGACATAAGTTTAACATGACAGATTGGTTGATATAATGCGGTATCTTTGATCAGACATCATTTAAGCGAAATAGGTAGGGCATAGTACTGACTTAATGTAAAACAAATGAAGCGATTCGACATTTTTCTACAATCGGTTATTCTAAGAGAAGAATGAAGACATCTTGATGTATTTTAAGCTTGAGATGAAGTGATCAAAATAGCACGAAATTTGACAATTGGGGCGAGTACAACAACACTCGTCCCTAACGAAGAAATTGCGGTATCACGAGCGTTATAGGATGGAAAGACATGCTTGATCTAATTTGATGGTACACATCATTTTTTTAAGAAATGATGGCGGTTAGAGTTTACCATTTTCAAACCAAACCTCAAACTGATCTATGACATGTAACATGCGGGGAAAGACACAACGATTAATAGGATTACGAAGTTCCGTGATCGACTCAAACATCTTGGAATTTGACAGCGAGTAGTATGTAAACCTTGGACTAATCTAACATATTTGCACTCGGTTTTATTATCCATAGCGTGCATATATTACGTACTTACTAGTTAAACCTTCATATACGTAAAAGGCGGTGAGGCGGATAAGTATATGCAAGCAGTTCATGTTGGATATTCATGATGGCTTAAATAAGGACAAGTATATAGAGAATTACGTGGTCGTATTAGATAAGCGAGGGTGGCCAAACAACTACTTGAGCAATATTTTAGATGTGTGAGGGAAGATTTTAGACATATTCAATCATGCTCGGGTTGTATGTTAGGAAGGAAAGCAGAGAGGTGACGGTGAGCGAGGTGAAGATGTTCTCTTCTCCAAACATACAAAAATGTATAAGCGATCCGCAAGCGTGATCTGGTCGACGTTAGAGGATGTGAATATGAATAGTGCAGGTCACTTAACCGGGAGGTATTAATTTTATAGTCGGCTTAGAGTTATGAGCGTGCCTAGATTAATCGAAGCAAACCATTCAATATCATATTCATACATTAACGAATACCGCCACGCGAATGAACTAACACATGTTTAACACGCGAAACAAAAATGCGAAATACAAAGATGCAGCGAAATCGATAGGAAGGCGATTTTGCCTTCTCCGGACATCGACCCGGGGCAGCGTATCAAGTCGTCGGTCCACTCGGAGGGCTGGCTAATGCGGTGGTGAAAAATGAGGCTTCAAGAGCAATTGTTGTTTCTTGCGCGTTTCCGATGGTTCTGATTTCTAAATACCTGTCGGTTTTCAATTGGTTTTCGTCCGGCCTATTCTAGTGTTGGCTTAAAGGTTAGAGGCTGTGCGACACTAGTGTTTGAGGGTGTGCTTAGTTTAGTCGAAAGAAAGAGTGCGGATTGTTGTCCACCTGCTCTTCTCCCGATGTTACGCTCCTCTCGGCTGAGTAGTTGGCTAGCTTCTAGGGGTGTCGGTCGATCTTTGTGGGTCTTCTTTTTGATTGCTCTCTTCCCCCCTGAGCTCTGCCTTTTGATCTGCCTTTGCATGTGCTTATATAGCCATGGTTTGGGTTCCCCATTAGGTAAACCATAGGGCTGATTTAGTGCTATTTCGTACTGATTTCGTGTTGATTTCGTTAAAGATTCTTACCATAAAAGGAGCGATTTTGTGTGATTCGAATAATACTGGTAGGGAAAGGACGATCTGGTTGCGTGCATGGGTAAGGAAGGTCCCCGGATTCTCCGGCGAGAATCTCGGGATGTGCTTGTGTCTTGGCGGCGATGGGGTGCGAGGGTAAGGGAGGTGCGGCGATTTCGGTTGCTAGGGTTCTTGCTGCGTCTTTTATTGTGGACGATGAGATGGGGAGAAAGGCCTGAAGGGGTGAGCTGGGGCGTGGGCTTCGGGCAAGGAAAAATAAAGGGGTAGGGGGAACTGGGCCTTGCGGGTTGAAATTTGCGGGTGTGAAATTTCTTTGGAAATTTAAATTGGGTATTAGTTTTAGGTTAGTTTTAATTAGGTATTAATTTGTGTAGTGTATTATTAATTAATTAGTGATAAATTAAATTAACAAATGTGATTAAATTATTTAGGTGCTTCATTAATCTAATTGTTATAATAAATGCGGGCGTGTTGCTTAATATTTTAGAATGCGGCGCTATTATTTAAAATCTTATTTATTGCAATATTTATCATTATTTAAAATAAGTTATGAGATTGCTTTGCGTATTAATAAATGTGACTATGCTACTTGACACGACGTCATTGCTAAATTATTTATTTTATATATTTATTATTAATTAAGAATTATGACAGGGCTTAAAATTAATAAATGCGGGCGCGAGACTCCAAGTGCTTAGTACTCTACGTAAAATGCGGTGCCATTATTAAATTGCTTATTTATATACGTATTTAATGTTTTATCATTTGCATTTTATTATAAAAATCATAAAAAATATTTTACAAAATTAGTCTAATTTTATAGCTAATGGTGAGAGAGGTCAAATTGGGTGTCGACAATTGACTGTGACCACATGGCGAGGATCAACACTAGTGTACCTCTACTGCGGCATGAGCGGCCCAGAAGGAGGTCGATCTGGCCAAGTATGTGGCGAAAATCGTAAATGAAATCATAATAGTCTATATAAAGCAGAAGACATATATGATAACGAATTTACGATACCTGATATATGATCGTATCAAGTCGGGGACTCGCCGCCAAAGTTAACACTCAAATATAACCATGGGTCTCATGCCCACAATATCAATCATGCGGTGGAATTCCTTCGCTCTGGCGGTCCATGATATATAAAAACATCGAGGAATACACATGAACACGAGTCTCACGTGTCATAATAAAACCGTCTGGGGTAAATGCGAAGGCATGGCGAGCTACTAAAACCCAGTACAACAATGCCATAAAGCGTATCACAAGGTCTTTCTAGGCGCCACATGATCAGCGGCCACTCGCGCGATATCAAATGTGCGCGTCTAATCTGGAACTTCCCGCGACTCGCGCTAGGCCACGCGTAGGCGCGTGAGGTATTCCGCGTCGAGGTAGCTACTCCCGGCGTCGTCACGGACTCGCGATCGCGTAGCGCGTAGACGCGTGGCCACATGGGCCGCACACTAACACGGAACTCGTAGCTCGCGTAGGTCCCTGGACGCGTGAGGTATTCTCGAATCATAGTCCCGGTGCTGAGGTATACCGCGTCGGAGGAAGCAACCGGTATAACATGTCGAGGGTGAGTGGTGCAATACTAACATAACGACTTCTGGTTAAACAACATAAGCACAACAAGGAAACCGCTTTACACAATCATCACAAGATACTAACACACGTAGCATCTAACATGTTTACTTATCAAATCAACAAGAAAGTATTGCAAGGCTATCACAAACCAACATAGTCAAGTTATTCACACAAGGTACTTTCTACTTCATGTCAACAAGTTTGGGTTTCTATCCCCAAAGTACTTCATACATTATCTCTTTAAAAAGATCCTGTTTCCTTCTATGTATCTTATATTCATTTTTATACTACTACAATATGTAATTTCCAATTACAATAGAAGGACAAGAGTATTTACCTCGGTAAGCCCAAAATTATCCAAGTTTTAAATGTCGATCTGAGCAACGTTTAGCTCTACTCTGCAGGTGCTCGACCCGCTCCATACAACCACTAGAAGTTCTCATAACTTCTTTTAATACTTCAAGGCTATGAAGATTTTCCTTGGGGTTTCGTTTTGTAGTGAAGGAAGTATAATAGTATTTACGGGCTTTTAGTATAGGGGTAACCTTGGAATACTACAAGGTATTTGGGCAGTATTTTGGAATAGTAACAATACTTGGAGAATACTTTTCTACCAAGGGGGTGTATTTCACGAGAACAACTCAAGGTAGGGGTTTCGGCGAGCTTCTCAAGAGGAGGGTGCTCTTGGGCGAGCAACAGAAGAGGAGAGAGTATTTCAAGTCTTGAAATCTCTAAGTGTGGATGAAGAAGTCTTGCACTTCAAGGGGGGTATTTATAGGACTTTCAAGGGCTAGGATTAAGGCAAGTGGAGGGTGGAGATTTGGGCAAGTGTACCTTATCCATCTACCACGCAAAATATCACAAAATATCCTACTGCTCGTGACTTGAAATCGTGCAAATAACGCCCAAATCCGCCTTGAGGGTGACAAGTGTCGCCTCTCGTTGATCAAAATATTTCATCTCTCGGAAAAATCATAAAAATAATAAGCGTCATGGCAGTAATTTTCCGCCATGAAGTTTTGGAAAACGTTTCGTCGGAAAACAATTCTTTTCGCTAGTTGTGCACAAATTTCGTCCCTAATGCCTACTTAAGGCTTAAACTTTTATACGTACGCCCTCACGTACATACTCTGGAAATACGGGGTATAACATTCTTGTTATGCCCCGTATTTCCAGAGTATATACGTGTGGGCGTACGTATAAAAGTTAAGCCTTAGTTAAACACTTTGGACGAAAAAGTTGTGCCTGACACTGAAGAATGGTTTTCCGGCGAAGCGTTCCAAAGCTGCGTGAAAAAATTCGGCTATGTCATTAATAATTTTTGCGGATTTTTCGAAGATAATATTTTAGACCAACGAGAGGGTGACACTGTCACCTCAGTGGCGACAAGAGAGCTTAGTTTGGGCGATTTCTTGGCCTTTCTTTGGTCAAGGTTAGGTATGATATTTTGTGTGGTAGATGGATAAGGACACTTGGGTAAATCCTCACCTACTTGCATAGCACTTGGCTTCATCTTGTCCATTGGTTGGCTATAAATACCCCTAACGAAGGTTTTCTTCGTCACAAATCAACCTCCAGTCTTGAAAATCCTTCCCCTCTCTTGAAGTGTTTTAGTCAACACTCCCTAAGCCAGAAAGCCCTAGCGAAACACCTCTCCCCATACAGCCTAGTGGCAGTGATACACCCCATGGTAGAAAGTTGTCTTCCAGTGTAGTTACTATTCTAAAATACCTAGCCCAAATCCCATTTAGTACTTAGTAGAAGTTGTGAAGAACTTCTAAGGGTGTCTTGGAGATATCGGGCGTGCAATTAGGAGCTAAACCTTGCTCGGGATCAGCTTTTAACTTGGATAATTTTGGGCTTATCGAGGTAAATACTCTTGTCCTTATTGTAATTGGATATTACATGTAAGAATAGTTAAGACTTGAGTATAAGATAATTAGAAGGGTATTAAAGAAAGAATTGAGCGTAATTACATGAAGGATATTACGAATAGAATTGAATTGTTATCACGGTAGAAGGGTATAAAGAAGAATAATTGTTGTACTTACATAGGAATTTGTTTCTGATGAACTTGAGTAGCTTGTGGGTAGGGAAGTGTTGCCCAATTTTAGTAGAATAGAGAACCTCTTAGAACTTTATACGATTATAGTCTAGGCGTTGATAGGCGTGTTGGTATTATGAGTCGATACTCTGCGTAGCGACATATTCGACTTGGCGGTGGTCTTCGCGAAGGTATGTGATTCTCCCTATACTCTTGAGCATGATATTTTAAAATATATATATAGTACGGTGAGCGTCGTGTGTTAGCGGGCGTAGTTTACGGCAATGTCTTTTGACTTAAGCTGAATAATAAAAATCTTGAAGTCTTTCAAAGAATTATAAAACATTTCAAGAAGAAGAATATTTGATTTTTTTAGAAAGCTTAAGAGTTATACTAACTTTATGGGAAGTTAGGTATAACGACTTAAGAAAGATAAAAGGCGGTTTTACTTATTTGTTTATCTTGTATTGACTTACAAGTGTAGTAAGATGGTTTGATAAGTAAGCATGTTATGATACTACGTGTGTTAGTGTCTTGTGATGTTATAATTGTTGTGCTTACGTTGTTAAGCGTTAAGGCATTATCTTGTTATTATATCACATACCCGCTGACTTATTATACCTAGGGCTTGCCACCGCGATGCGGGTCTATCGGCTATGCGATCGTGAGACTATGCGGGCTGCGGGAGTTCGATTGGTTCATTCGGGTGTTTTATCCGTCACGGGTGATGCCACTATGCGATGCGTGTGACTATGCGGTCTATTGAGACTATGCGGTGCGGGAGTCGAGGAGAATGCAGGGGTTAGCTACCCCGTCACGAGGAATACCTCATGCGGTGCATGTGTGTGACCTATGCGGTGCGGGAGTCGGGATTGAAGCACGCATAATGATACTATGGGCGATTGGCCTTGCCCGATCATTCGCGGCCTAGAAAAGACCTATCTGACTTATTATTGCTCTTGTTTGTGATATGGCACTATGTGCAATTGAGCGGTGTATTTGCAAATGGCTTTAAAATACTTTGATTTCATTTAAGTACTTCTGATTTCACATACTTGGTACTGTTGTCTTGACCTCGCCGGAGGCTGCGTTAAATGCGCGGTAAGGGCAAGCAGTGCTAGATCCACATCCTTAGGATCTTTTGCTTTGGTGTCGGGAGCTCCATCTTATCGGAGGCTCGACTTTTAGGTATGATCTCCTGTTGTTGTATATAGTTTTGTACATTCGGGGTATGGCGGGCCTGTCCGCCATAGTTGGTTATCTTCTTAGAGTGCGTAGTCTATTATGCAGTTGGGATGTAGCGCTAAACTATGTTTATATATATATCTGAAAGCGACATTTTCTCAGATATAAGCGTGTCTCGATTTACATTTGTTTCATGTCTTGTTTTTATATTCGTGATTACTCGATGTATGACTACTTGGGTGCGGGTAGGCACGATCAACCCGGGCAGTCGTGACAAAAGTGGTATCGAAGCGATTAATCCTCGGAAAGTGTCTGAACCGTATCTAGTAAGGTCTTGATTATCGGTGTGTTGTGCACCATCAATGTCGAGGAGGCTATAGGATATTTAGGATTGGTTTCCATTCTTCTCACTCGAGATCGTGCCTTAGAGTTGTGTTATAAGTTGGACCCTCTAACGTATTCCTTTACATATGATTATGCCTCGCGTAAGGCAACCGGGCCCGAGAAGGGCAAAGCGTGAGGAGGCGCTAATAGGACAAGAGTCATGAGGCTCGAGTCCGATCTATGCAGAGCAGCGAGTTTCATGGCGCCGCCCGGCCCAGCGAGACCACGATACCGCGCCTCACATCCCACGGCTGAGGCGGAGGTTAAGTACAAGAGATAACTTGATTATTGGCGAGATTGTGGCGAACATGAGATAAGTGGATCACGTGATACAGTTCAGCGATACTGCGGTTCACGAATCGAGCGATTTGAGGCTACGGGATTTTACGAGTTGTAGCTTCGCGAGTTCTGGTCAGGCACGAGATGATCGCGGGAGTTCATCCGTCGATTCTGAAGGATCGTCACGGGTGATCGAGGCTTGAGACCGAGTCTGTGATCTTGGTTCGCGTCAGTGCGTGATACGCGATCGATTGGTTTGATCGTGGGAGCTTTCGGGAGAGCATGCGCCTCAGCGGTATGGGGCGAGTTCTCGGAGGCTTTCCTCACTCACTTCTTGCCTCCGCGGATGAGGAGGGCGCAGGTAAACAAGTTTTGTTCTTTGAGGCGAGAAAGAGCGCCTGATTAGAAGTACAACATCGAGTTCGATTCATTGGCTCGATATGTCCTGCGTTAGTAGCGATATGGAGGGCGGGTACACGCTCGTCACGGGCTAGATGATTATATGGTGAGTCTTGTGCGGGTGTTGCTCTTGGCGGGTATGGACGTTACGCATGCGAGCTCATGTACTTGGATGCGAGGCGTAGAGGCCGGCGGTCGGCGGATATCGGCGGCGAGAAGAAGGCGAGGCGGCGGATCTTTTGGTAGCTCTCGGGGTGGGCGGCCTCGTGACGTCTAGATTTGCACCACGGCCATCTCGAGCACTCCTACATCATTTCGGTGCAGCGAGCATTGAGGCGGTCGGGGCCCGGGACTTGGACTTCGAGGGTAGCAAGGTGCTAACGATCGAGTGCTCGGTGTGTCCATTGTGGTAGATTCCATTCGAGGCTGTAGTACTACGCCGGGAGCTTGCTACACTTGTAGCGGCGGGGTCATTATGCAGTCTGTCAGGCGAGCGCGAGGGTAAGTCGACGCCAGTGCATTCTTGCGGTCTTCATCCCGCCCGATTACTCGCCCGGGCGGGGTACTCATGGACCAGCAGTCGCGGCGGTCGTGGCGCGGGTCGATTCTAGCGGTCCTCGAAGCGCATTTATGCCTTGTCGGTGGCGGGATCGGGGCGTCGCGGCGTCGTCGCAGTACTATCGGTTTACGGTGGTGATGTGTATGCCTTGATAGATCGGGTTCTACTGCATCTATATATCTCCCTTATTGCTAGTAGGATAGGGATAGAGCACGTATCCATAGACCACTTTTGAGTAGCTATGCCGGTGGGCGGTCGGTGGTAGCTCGGCGGGTATATAGGGCTTGCCGGTGACTTTATGCGATCGTCGGACCACTGGCGACTTGATAGAGTTGGACATGGTGATTCGATGTGATCATGGGCATGGATTGGTTAGCTTCTTGCTACGCCAATGTAGGCTGCGAGGAGAAGAGTGGTGCAGTTCGGTTTCTGAGGAACCGATTATTGAAGTGGGAGGAACCTTTGTATCGCAGAGGGTAGGTTTATTTCCTACCTCGAGGCTAGGAAGATGGTGCGAAGGGTATATCTACCATCATTCGGGTGTTTGATCACGAGGCTGCGGTACGATTTTGATCGATTCGGTAGTCGAGGAGTTCCCGGATGTGTTTCAGACGACCTCGGTATCCTGCAGAGGAGATAGAGTTTTATGTCGATGTCTTTGCGGACACTCGGCTATTTCCATTCCGCCATCTGAGAATGGCACTGCCGAGTTGAGAGAGTGAAGGATCGGCTTAGAGATTTCTGGAGAAGGGCTTCATCGGGACAAGTGTTTCTCCACAGGAAGCCGGTATTGTTCGTGAAGAAGAAGGGCGGGGCTGCGCATGTGTTGATCTGACGGTGAACAAGGTGACCATTAAGAAAAGATACCCTTCCGGGATTGATGATTTGTTCGACCGGTTGCGAGTGCGAGATGTTTCTCAAGATTGATCTGCGATCGGGCTATCATCAGTGCAGTCGAGAAGCGGATGTCACAGGGTGCATTCGGACGATGCGGGCATTATGAGTTGAGGTCATGTCTTTCGGGTTGACCAATGCTCGGCGGTATTCATGGATTTGATGAATCAGTGTTCAAGCCATTTTTGGACACGTTTGTGATAGTGTTCATTGATGACATCTTGGTTTATTCGCTCGAGGCGGGAGGCATGCGGGCATTTGAGGAGCGTGTTGAGGTTCTCGGGACTAGCGATTATCGCTAAGTTTTCCAAATGTGAGTTTTGGTTAGCTTGGTGGCTTTTCTTGGGCATATTGTGGGGCGATGGTATTCAGTGGAATCGACCAAGATCGGCGATCGAGGACTTGGCCTGAACTCTTACTCAGAAGAGTGCGCGATTTTACGGGCCTCGCGAGTTATTATCGGTTCGTAGAAGTTTGCTTCTATCTGCACCATTGACTAGGGTGACTCGAGAAGGCGGCTAAGTTTGATGGTGAGCGTGTGGCGGGGTTTCCGATTCTTGAAGGAGGCGGCGGCGCCCGTTCTTACTCTTAGAGGTCGACGGCTATGTCGTGTATTGTGATCGTCGGGCATCGGGTTGGGATGTGTGTTGATGCGGCGGGCAAGGTTATA
This sequence comes from Przewalskia tangutica, assembly GCA_029844215.1. Taxonomy (NCBI): domain Eukaryota; kingdom Viridiplantae; phylum Streptophyta; class Magnoliopsida; order Solanales; family Solanaceae; genus Przewalskia; species Przewalskia tangutica. The sequence continues at coordinate 314,340 of JAQGDG010000119.1, read as the reverse complement.
GCGTCGCATCGGCGGCTTAAGAAGCATGAGAGGAACTACCCGCGTGATTTGGAGTTAGCGGCGGTGATTCACGCCTTGAAGATCTGGAGGCACAATTTGTATGGGGTTCGTGTGGATATTTATCTGACCACAGAGCCTCGGTATATCTTCGAGGAAGGTGAACTTCGGCGAGAGATGGTGGTTAGAGTTGCTTAAGGATTATGATGTTATACCGTATTTCCGAGTATATGCGTGGGGCGTGCGTAGAAAATTTGAAACTTGTATTAAGCTTGGCGAATTAATTTTTGTTCACAACACGTTTAGAGTCGTTTTTCGAAAGCGTTTTCCACGACTTTTGTAGGGAAAATTCCGGCTATGTCATTTTAATTTTTGCGGATTTTTAGGAGTGGCGTGGCGTGTTGGACCAGCGAGAGGCGCCAGGCACCTCCATTGGCGGGCGTGAAGTCGGTTTGGGCGAATTGAAGAGGGGAGTTGGTAGGATATTTTGTGTGTTAGTTGGTTAAGGACACGTGGGTGAATCTTGGCCTACACTTGCTATGCACTTGGCTAGATCTTGGCCGTTGGTTGGCCTTGGCTTGTGCTATAAATACCCTCTCCCTTTGATGAATTCTTCATCCTTTCCACAAATCTTCTAAGTGTTAAAATCCCTCCTCTCCGCTTCTTGTGGTTCTCGTCAAGAGCCTTCCTCCGCCCAGGTGGCCTTGTGGCGAGAGCCTCCCTCTCTCCCGCTTTGTGGTGCTAGCATGGGGGTACCCACCAGCCTACCCCCTAGTTGTCTCGTATAAAACACCCCCTCTTGGTAGAAATACTCTCAAAGTATTGTTATAATGCCCAAATTACCTTAGCCGTATACCTTGTAGTATTCTAAGGTTAAACCTATCTAAAAGCCGAAATACTATTATACTTCCGTCGGTCACAAAGCCGAAACCACAGGAAAATCTCCGTAGTTGGTTGGAGTATTGTGTAGAAGTTAGTTAGAACTTCTAAGGGTGGTTTAGAGCGGGTTGGGCGCTCGGAGTTGGAGCTAAGCGTTGCCGGGATCGACATTTTAACTTGGATAATTATGGGCTTATCGAGGTAGTTATCTTGTCCTCTATTGTAATTGGAAATTACATGATGTTAGCATATATAGTTGAAGTATACTATATATAGTCTTGAACTTAATGTTGTGGCAATGTCCTTGGACTTAAGCACGAATTTAAAGTTAAGAGCGACTGTAATTACGTGGGGCGTATTCTGATGACTTGTGTAGTTATTGGTAGGGAAGGGCTGCGATTTCAGTAGGATCTTGCATCTAGATTTATTCTCAGTAGTCTAGACTTTGATAGACTTGTATAACTTTGTATAGGTTGAATGTTCTGAGTAGCATGTGCTCTTAAGAAGGTGAACCAGGCTAGTCGGGTTATAGCGTGGAAGCGATTTGCTAATAGTCGATAATCGTCGCGAGGTATGTGAACCTCTTCCTATCTCTTCTAGCATGATGTGTGTATAACTATGTAATGCGGTAGGCGTCGTGTGTTAATTGAGCGTGGTTATGCGGCAATGTCTTTTGACTTAAGCCGAATAATAATAATCTTGAAGTAGTTCAAGAGAATTAAAGCATTTTTAAAAGAAGAGTAATACTTGGTTTTAAAAGCTTAAGAGTTATACTAGCTTTATGGGAAGTTAGGTATAACGGCAAGAGAGATAAAGCGAATGATTTATTTATTTTAGAAGTTAAGAGACTTGATCTTGTAAGATAAGAGACTTAACTTAAATGAATTATATGAATTTTGTGAAACCTCGTTCGTGAGTAATGAGTACTTGATTTTAAAAGGGATAATGTTTCTTGATTTGGAAATCGAGAAATGTGTATCGACAAACCAACTGCGGCGTCGATAAAGGAAAATGTATTGAATAATTAAGTATTATTAAAACGGTAGAAACTTCCATCTGCATAGAAGCTAAGATGAGACAAAATGATATTTCTAGATCATGTTCTTTGTAATAAGATTGTTATAAACAAGAATATCCTACTCGCATATAAGGCTTATGTTTCTCCGATTGTTTAAAGAGAATTATATTCTTAAATGAATAAGACTATGAACTGAAACCTTTCTAAAATAAGAAACGTGAACATTTGAAATTAGGCAAACTTGGGCGTTTGGAAAATAATGTTGTTACTTGATTTTACAAAGGTAAGAGTTTTAGTTTTCTTAAAGGGCGATCACTCTATTTTATACTACGGGTATTGTGTGACTTATGTGAAAGAAAGCAGATCTTTTAAAGATTTAATGTGTGAAGTACTTTGGGGGTAGATACGAACTTGTTAATAGAAAGTACCTTGTGTGAATAACTTGATTGTATTGGTTTGTGATAGCCTTGTAATACTTTCTTGTTGATTTGATAAGTAAACATGTTAGGATCTTCGTGTGTTAGTATCTTGTGATGTTAGTGTAAAGGGGTGTTCCGCATTGCGCTTAAAGTTGTTTGACTATCGGTAGTTATGTTGGTATTATACCACTCACCTTGACTTGTGTCGGAGGTTAGGCGCCTCCGTCACGGGGTAGACTTCGGTGATGCAGGACCGTGATCGAGAATACCTCATGCGGGTCGGGGATCCATGCGGAACTACGGGAGTTCGGGTTAGTTCGGCCGCTTGTGGTCATGCGGTCGCTTGTGGCCGTGCGGTGCGAGTCGGGGCGATGCCGGGAGTAGCTACCCTCGATGCGGGGTTATACCTCATGCGGGCCTATGAGGTTGGCCTATGCGGAGCTGCGGAAAGTTCGGGGCTAGCGCGCACATTTGATCTGCAGGCGAGTGACCGGCTTTTATCATGTGGCCAGTGCAGGCGAGATATCATGACACGATTTATGACCTTGTTAGTACTGTAGGTGTTAGTAGTCGGCTATGCCTTCGTACTTACCCTGTACTGTTTTATTAGGACACGGGTGGGACCTGGTGTTCATGTGTATTCCTTGGTGCTTTTATATCATAGACTGCCGGCAGTGAGGAAGGTATTCCACGGGCATGATTGATGTTGTGGGCGTGAGAACCAATGTTAAAATTGAGTGATGAATTGAGTGCGTGAGTCACGACTTGGCATGTTGCTTATTTATGGTGAAGCGTAGTTTGGTTATCATACATGTCTCTGCTTTGTATAGACTACTATGATTTCATTCTGATGTTATTTTGATTTCACATACTTGGTACTGTTATCTTGACCTCCTTGAGTGCGTTCATCTGCGCGAGTAAAGGTACACGATCATTGATCCTCGCTCTTAGGGTCCTGATTCGGCGTTGGGAAAGCTCCGTTTCTCGGAGGCTTATCGATGGTATAGTCCTGTTGTTGTAGGTGTTTACATTCGGGGTATGGCGGGCCACATCGCCATTGTTGTCGTATCATTTCTTAGAGTGCATGTAAATCTTGTTGTGGCGGGGGTTTGTAAAAGGATTAAAGCTGTTCATGTTGAAAAAAGTTATTATTTATATATATGCGAAAGGCAAGTTTTCTCAGTTATTGTTTCATATTTCATAACATGTCTTGTATCGTTTTATGTTTGATTACTCGATGTTGTATCACTAGGGTGCGGGGTAAGGCACGATCACGGGCCGGGCGGGTCGTGACAAAAGTGGTATCGAGCGATTAATCCTCGGAAAGTGTCTGAGCCGTATCGATGAAGTCTTGATTATCGATTGTGTTGTGCACGCGATAATCGAGGAGGCTATAGGATATTTAGGATTGGTTTCTATTCTTCTCACTCTGAGATCGTGCCTTAGAGGCGTGTTGTAAGTTGGACCCTCTAACGTATTTCTTTCCTTACCGTTATGCCTCGCGTAGGCAAAACCGGGCCCGGGAGAAGCGAGGCCAGGAGGCTGCGAGTAGAGTTCGAGGGTTACGTGGGCACGAGCCCAATCATTACCTAGGGTAATGCTTCGTTCGAGATTTCTGCGACATCACTGCTTGATAAAGTTTAGGCGGCGGTTCCTCTGCGGCCATGATATTGAACGCCGGTTCCACGACCGGGAAACGAAGAATATGGATTGCAAGAGGCGACCTGTTACTAGCTATGGATTTAACTACGGAGAGTATGCGATGTACGCGAGTCTTGATGAATATCGGCGAGAGGTTGTGCAAGTAGTTCTTGATTGAAGCGAGCATGGCACGTATGCGAGCTTATACGGCAGGCGAAAGCGTAGAGATCGGCGGGTTAACGAGGGCGAGAAGAGGGCGAGCGAAGGTCCTTTGGTAACTTTCGAGGCGAGTCACCTCGCGTGATTTGATTATGCACATCCACAATCTGAGTGGTCTTCCGGATTTGAGCGTTCGGGGTATGCGGGAGTTGGTTAGAACTCCGGGGCTTAGATTGCGGTTGTGAGCGTCATCGGGAATGTCGTCTTTTAGTTGGTACTTGTTGTACCTATGACCGTCAGGGTCTGATGTCTAAAGAGTGTCCTGGTAGGAGGAATTAGCCTTCAGGATCGGTGGGTAGTTCGTCACCTTAGCTATCGCCTGCAGGCGAGTTTGATTAGAATGACTAGGGGAGTGAAGCAGTAGATTCAGGCATATCCTTAACCCTCTAGAGTTCAGTATGTGTGATAAGATGGGTATATCATAAGTGCTATGTTTTGATAGCAGTGTGTTAATATTGTGATTAGAAATCTTGGTTAGTTAGCCAAGTAAGATTTGGGGGATAGAGAAGGTGTGAGCCTTAGAGTTTTTTTACGTAGAGACCTTAGAGGTGAGGCCATCTCAAGAAGAGGTGTAGTGTTATGATTGATCCGTATCGGAAGTGCATAGTGCACGTGAGCTATGTTTGGGATAGGTCCCTAAGTAGTGTGGAATGAAAGGGGGTAGTTGAGCTAAGAAGACCGCTAGGTTTTCGTAACGTGATTAGTGAGAGTTTTCCTTCGTGGAGCTAGCATTTCGCGGCGTTCTGGGTCGGGTTGAGGCCGCGTTGCGGGTCAACCAGCGGCATGTTTGGTGGTGGTCTGGTTGTGGTGGTCACTTGTGGCGGTCACGAGGTGTTAGGCAAGTTTAGTTGACGGCGTGCGAGTTCGTGGATGCGTTCGACGGTGGTTGGGCGATGGGGGCAGCCCGTCGTGTGCTTCGGTCGGGACCGTGCACTCGGCGATGTTGTTTTAACGAAGGTTGTAAGGCTGCGGGGTGCCTACCTTCGCCTTATGGCGCAGTGGAGCCAGTGCGGCTGTTTTGTTTACGGAAGTTTTACGGCGGGGTTAAGAACTTCAGGTGAGTCTCAGAATCGCGTTCGCCTCGGGCGGTGCTTGGATTTCGAGGATAGTTGTAGGATTGTTGTCTCTGTGGAGGAGTGTTTAAGCTACCATTTGGTGTTCGGATGTCACCTTTTGAAGCCTTGTAGGGCGGAAGTGTAAAGTTCTTGTCGATTGGTTCGATGTTGGCAAGGTTGACGATTGGTTGGGCTTGTTCAAGCAGGTTGTGGATAGTGAAGCTTGTCTAGAAGAAGTTACGGCGGCTCGGAGAATCGTGCGGATAATCGGCGGCACGCTTAGAGTTGAGTTGGCGGTCGATCTTCTTGAAAGTACCACCGGACGAGTGTGGCGAGCTTTGGAAGCAGAGAAACTTAGCGAGTTACTTTGGGCCTTTTGAGTTCATGTGAGAATAGGCGGGTTGCACTATATGTTAGCATTTGCCGTCGGCGTAGGAAGCGATGCGTTCGGTCTTCGTATTGTTATGTTCGGAAAATGCAGGAGATCCGTCGAGTATCGATTAATGATGACCACGTTAGGGATAGTAACCCGAGTTTTGGCGAAGCGATGTCGAGAATGTGGTAAGAGTTCGAGTGTCACGACATCCTCGAGTGCATGGCGACGGTACCATTTGTTGGGTCGTCGGAGCAAGGCTCGCGACAAAGTGACAAAAGTGGTACCATTTGTTGGGTCGCTGAGAAGGTTAATGCCTCGAGCAAAGTGACAAAGTGGTATCTACGAGTAAAGAGAAGCGAGCATGTATGGCGGCATAGATGTGATCATTTCTTTTGTAAAGAGAAGGTGCGAAGGAAGTATATTTTAGACCGGTGAGAAGTGTTTTGTGGTGATGATTAGAGGTGTTTCCTCGTGGACTTTGATGTAAGTAGTTACGCGGTGTTTACGTGGCGGTGTGGCGAGGATTGTTCGTAAGTGTAGTAGTGAAGACTATCTTGGCGCGTTAGTTATGAGACTTAGAAGGAACATTCGGGACGAATGTTTCTAAGGAGGAGAATGTTATACCGTATTTCCAGTATATGCGTGGGGCGTGCGTAGAAAATTTGAAACTTGTATTAAGCTTGGCGAATTAATTTTTGTTCCTGGCCGTTTAGAGTCGTTTTTCGGCGAAAGCGTTTTCCACGACTTTTGTAGGAAAATTCGGCTATGTCATTTTAATTTTTGCGGATTTTCAGAGTGGCGTGACGTGTTGGACCAACGAGAGGCGCCACGGCACCTCCCGTTGGCGGGCGTAAGGGTCGGTTTGGGCCGAATTGAAGAGGGAGTTGGTAGGATATTTTGTGTGTTAGTTGGTTAAGGACACGTGGGTGAATCTTGGCCTACACTTGCTATGCTTGGCTAGATCTTGGCCATTGGTTGGCCTTGGCTTGTCTTATAAATACCCTCTCCCTTTGATGAATTCTTCATCCTTTCCACAAATCTTCTAAGTGTTAAAATCCTCCTCTCCCTTCTTGTGGTTCGTCCAAGAGCCTTCCCCTCCCAGGTGGCCTTGTGGCGAGAGCCTCCCTCTCTCCCTTTGTGGTGCTAGCAGTGGGGTACCCCACTAGCCTAGTTGTCTCGTATAAAAAACACCCCCTCGGGGTAGAAATACTCTCAAAACAATTGAAATAATGCCCAAATTACCTTAGCCGTATACCTTGTAGTATTCTAAGGTTAAACCTATACAAAAAGCCCAGAAATACTATTATACTTCCCGTCAGTCACAAAACCGAAACCCTAAGGAAAATCTCCGTAGTTGGTTGGAGTATTGTGTAGAAGTTGGTTAGAACTTCTAAGGGTGGTTTAGAGCGGGTTGGGCGCTCGGAGTCGAGCTAAACGTTGCCGGGATCGACATTTTAACTTGGATAATTATGGGCTTATCGAGGTAATTATCTTGTCCCTCTATTGTAATTGGAAATTACATGATGTTAGCATATATAGTTGAAGTATACTATATATAGTACTGAACTTAATGTTGTGGCAATGTCCTTGGACTTAAGCCTGAATTTAAAGTTAAGAACTGAACTGTAATTACGTAGGACTGTATTACAGTAGACTTGTGTAGTTGACGGGTAGGGAAGGGCTGCCCAATTTCCCGTAGGATCTTGCATCTAGATTTATTCTACCGAGTAGTCTAGACTTTGATAGACTTGTATAACCTGTATAGGTTGAATGTTCTGCGAGTAGCATGTGCTACTTAAGAAGGTGAACCAGGCTAGCCGGGTTATAGCCGTGGAGCGATTTGCTAATAGTCGATAATCGTCGCGAGGTATGTGAACCTCTTCCTATCTCTTCTAGCATGATGTGTGTATAACTATGTAGTACGGTAGGCGTCGTGTGTTAATTGAGCGTGGTTATGCGGCAATGTCTTTTGACTTAAGCGAATAATAATAATCTTGAAGTAGTTCAGAGAATTAAGAAGCTGTTTTTAAAAGAAGAGTAATACTTGGTTTTAAAAGCTTAAGAGTTATACTAGCTTTATGGGAAGTTAGGTATAACGGCTTAAGAGAGATAAAACGAATGATTTATTTATTTTAGAAGTTAAGAGACTTGATCTTGTAAGATAAGAGACTTAACTTAAATGAATTATATGAATTTTGTGAAACCTCATTCGTGAGTAATGAGTACTTGATTTTAAAAGGGATAATGTTTCTTGATTTGAAATCGAAATGTGTATCGACAAACCAACTGCGGCGTCAATAAAGGAAAATGTATTGAATAATTAAGTATTATTAAAACCGATGAAACTTCCATCTGCATAGAAGCTAAGATGAGACAAAATGATATTTCTAGATCATGTCTTGTAATAAGATTGTTATAAACAAGAATATCCTACTCACATATAAGGCTTATGTTTCTCCGATTGTTTAAAAGAGAATTATATTCTTAAATGAATAAGACTATGAACTACGAAACCTTTCTAAAATAAGAAACGTGAACATTTGAAATTAGGCAAACTTGGGCGTTTGGAAAATAATGTTGTTACTTGATTTTACAAAGGTAAGAGTTTTAGTTTTCTTAAAAGGACGATCACTCTATTTTATACTACGGGTATTGTGTGACTTATGTGAAAGAAAGCAGATCTTTTAAAGATTTAATGTGTGAAGTACTTTGGGGGTAGATACGAACTTGTTAATAGAAAGTACCTTGTGTGAATAACTTGATTGTATTGGTTTGTGATAGCCTTGTAATACTTTCTTGTTGATTTGATAAGTAAACATGTTAGGATGCTACGTGTGTTAGTATCTTGTGATGTTAGTGTAAAGGGTGTTCCTCCATTGCGCTTAAAGTTGTTTGACTATCGGTAGTTATGTTGGTATTATACCACTCACCTTGACTTGTGTCGGAGGTTAAGGCGCCTCGATGCGGGGTAGACTTCGGGCGATGCAGGACCGTGATTCGAGAATACCTCATGCGGGTCGAGGATCCATGCGGAACTACGGGGTTCGGGTTAGTTTACGGCCCTTGTGGTCATGCGGTCCTTGTGGCCATGCGGTGCGAGTCGGGGCGATCGGGAGTAGCTACCCTCGATGCGGGGTTATACCTCATGCGGGCCTATGAGGTTGGCCTATGCGAGGCTGCGGAAAGTTCGAGGGCTAGGCAGCGCGCACATTTGATCTCACGGCGAGTGACCGGCTTTTATCATGTGACGGTCTGCAAGCAGATATCATGACACGATTTATGACCTTGTTAGTGCGTAGGTGTTAGTGTCGGCTATGCCTTACGTACTGCATCTTGTTTTATTAGGACAGGTGGGACACGGTGTTCATGTGTATTCCTTGGTGCTTGTATATCATAAAGCTGGCGGTGAGGAAAGGTATTCCACGCACGATTGATGTTGTGGGCGTGAGACCCATTGTTAAAATTGAGTGATGACTTGAGGCGTGAGTCACGACTTGGCATATGCTTATTTATAGTGAGCGTAGTTTGGTTATCATACATGTCTCTGCTTTGTATAGACTACTATGATTTCATTTCTGATGGTTATTTTCGATTTCACATACTTGTACTGTTATGCGACCTCGCCCGGGGCTGCGTTCATCTGCAGTAAAGGTACACCAGTCATTGATCCTCGCTCTTAGGGTCACAGTTCAGCGTTTGGGAAAGCTCCGTTTCTCCGGAGGCTTATCAGTGGTATAGTCCCCTGTTGTTGTAGGTGTTTACATTCAGGGGTATGGCGGGGCCCTGTCCCGCCATTGTTGTCGTATCATTTCTTAAGTGCATGAAATCTTGTTGTGGGCAGGGTTTGTAAAAAGGATTAAACTGTTCATGTTGAAAAAAGTTGTTATTTATATATATGCCGAAAGGCAAGTTTTTCTCAGATTATTGTTTCATATTTCATAACATGTTTTGTATCGTTTTTATGTTCCGCTGATTACTCTGATGTTGTATCACTAGGGTGCCCGGGGTAAGGCACCAGTCACGGGCCGGGCAGTCGTGACATATGATGTCGATATCTGTACCACGGGAAGGCCAATGTTGTGGCGGATGCCTTAGTCGTAGGTCGATGGGTAGCCTATCAGATGTGCAGCCGGAGAGGAGGGTCATGGTTCGCGATTTGCATCAGTTAGCGAGCCTTGGTGTCCGTTTGATTGATTTTGATAGCAGTGGGGTTCGAGTTCGAGAGGTTGCGAGTCTTCCATCGTCGAGGAGGTGAAGAGGCAGATTTGAGGATCTGGTTTTGACGATGCGTGATACGGCTCTTCGTGAGGAAGGGTCGCACGAGGTAGCACGATGGGGTGCTAAGGTTCGAGGCGAGTTGTGTGTTCGGATATTGCGAGGACTTGGCGGAGTTCTAGGAAGCACACGCGCGCGTTACTCATCCATCGGGTCGACTAAGATGTACCACGACCTCGGATCTGTGTATTGGTGGGATGGCTTGAAGAGGGCGTTGCGAGTTTGTAGCTCGATGCGTGTTGTCGGCGGTGAAGGTAGAGCACGAGGCACGGTGGTTTTGTTGGACGATTGAGCTCCGACACGGAAGTGGGAGGTGATCAACATGGACTTTATCACGGGATTACCTCGCACTCGGATGAGACATGATTCTATATGGGTTATCGTCGGCGGTGAAATCAGCCCACTTTCTTCCGTCGGGGCGACTTTTGGTGAGGATTATGCGGACTTTACATCAGAGATCGTCGGTGCATGGAGTCCCTATTTCGATCATATCGACAGAGGAGCCCGGTTCGGCTAACCGGAGAGTCCTTCGAGAAGGGTTTAGGGGCGCGAGTGATCAGTCTGCATTCCATCCTCGAGACGGACGGCGAGCGCACTATCGGACTGCGAGGATATCTGCGAGCTTTGTGTTATTGACCGAGGGTGGGAGGATCATTTGCCTCTAGTTGAGTTTGCGTATAATAATAGCTACCACTCCAGTATTCAGATGGCGCCTTATGAGGCCTTGTATGGGAGGAAGTGCAGATCGCCGATAGGCTGGTTCGATGTGGGCGAGGTGCAGTTAGTGGGACGGTTGGTGCAGTGGCGATGGATAAGGTGAAGCTTATCGAGGCGGATTCTTGACGACTCGAGTCGACAGAAGTCATATGCAGATCATCGTCGTCGGTATCTAGAGTTTGAGGTTGATGATTGGGTTTTCCTGAAGGTGTCACCTATGAAGGGTGTGATGAGGTTCGGGAAGAAGGGGAAACTCAGCCCAAGGTACATTGGGCCCTATCAGATTGTCCGCAGGGTAGGCAAGGTTGCCTATGAGTTGGGTCTGCCGTCCGATCTAGAGGCAGTGCATCCGGTGTTTCATGTTTCTATGCTGAGGAGATGTATCGGGGATCCATCTAGGGTGCACCCGATTGACGATGTCCAGGTGACCGAGGGGTTATCGTATGAGGAGAGTCCCATAGCGATACTCGATCGTCAGGTTAGGAGGTTGCGGGCGAAGGATGTGGCTAGTCAAGGTCTTATGGCGAACGAGAATAGGGAGGAGATGGCGTGGGAAGCGAGAGGAGGACATGAGGCGGAGGTATCCTCACTTATTCCCCACCTCGGGTAATTTACTTCCTACTTCTTTGGTTTTAATTTTCGTATTTGTTTAAGTGTTATATTGTGGCCATGTGTGGCACTTGCAACTGTTTAAGCTTTATCGTTAACTGTCTTGGGAAGGAACATTCGGGACGAATGTTTCTAAGGAGGGGAGAATGTTATGCCCCGTATTTCCAGAGTATATACGTGTGGGCGTACGTATAAAAGTTAAGCCTTAGTTAGACACTTTGGACGAAAAAGTTGTGCACAACACACGAAAAGAATCGTTTTCCGACGAAACGTTTTCCAAAGCTTGCGTAGGGAAAATTCCGGCTATGTCATTAATAATTTTTGCGGATTTTTCCGAGAGATGAAATATTTTAGACCAACGAGAGGGTGACACTTGTCACCCTCAAGTGGACGGCAAAGAGGGCTTAGTTTGGACGATTTCTTGGCCTTTCTTTGGTCAAGGTTAGGTAGGATATTTTGTGTGGTAGATGGATAAGGACACTTGGGTAAATCCTCACCCTACACTTGCATAGCACTTGGCTTCATCTTGGCCATTGGTTGGCCTATAAATACCCCCCTAACTTGAAGGTTTTCTTCATCCACAAATCACTTCTCCAAGTCTTGAAAATCCTTCCCCCTCTCTTGAAGTGTTTTCGTCCAACACTCCCCCTCCCCCTTGAGAAAGCCCTAGCCGAAACACCCCTCTCCCCCCTCTAGACTAGTGGCTTCGGCCGAGTACACCCCCCCCCCCCCTTGGTAGAAAGTTGTCTTCCAAGTGTAGTTACTATTCCTAAAATACCATAGCCCAAATCCAATTTAGTACTTAGTAGAAGTTGTGAAGAACTTCTAAGGGTGTCTTGGAGATATCGGAGCGTGCAATTAGGAGCTAAACCTTGCTCAGGATCAACTTTAACTTGGATAATTTTGGGCTTATCGAGGTAAATACTCTTGTCCTTATTGTAATTGGATATTACATGTAAGAATAGTTAAGACTTGAGTATAAGATACTTAGAAGGGTATTAAAGAAAGAATTGAATTGTAATTACAATTGAAGGATATTAGAATAGAATTGAATCTGTTATCACAGTAGAAGGGTATAAAGAAGAATAATTGAATGTACTTACATAGGATTTTTTCTGATGAACTTGAGTAGCTTGTGGGGTAGGAAGTGCTGCCCAATTTTCCGTAGAATAGAGAACCCTCCGCTTAGAACTTTATACGGTATAGTCTAGGCGTTGATAGGCGTGTTGATTGTTATAGGTCGATACTCTGCGCGACATATTCGACTTGGCGGTGGTCTTCGCCAGAAGGTATGTGATTCTCCCTATACTCTTGAGCATGATATTTTAAAATATATATATAGTACGGTAGACGTACGTGTGTTAACTGGACGTAGTTTTACGGCAATGTCTTTTGACTTAAGCCTGAATAATAAAAATCTTGAAGTCTTTCAAAAGAATTATAAAACATTTCAAAGAAGAAGAATATTTGATTTTTTTTTAACAGAAAGCTTAAGAGTTATACTAAATTTATGGGAAGTTAGGTATAACGACTTAAGAAAGATAAAAGGAACGGTTTTACTTATTTGTTTATCTTGTATTGACTTCTGCAAGTGTAGTAAGATGGTTTGATAAGTAAACATGTTATGATACTATGCGGAGCTGCGGGAGTTCCAGGATTGGTTCATTCCGGGTGTTTTATCCGTCTGGGGATGCCATGCGATGCTGTGTGACTATGCGGTCTATTGAGACTATGCGGACTGCGGGAGTCCAGGAGGGTACCGGGGTTAGCTACCCCCGATGCGAGGAATACCTCATGCGGGTCTGTGTGTGACCTATGCGGACTGCGGGAGTCCAGGATTAGGCACGCATAATGATACTATGGGCGATTGGCCTTGCTTCGATCATTCGCGGCCTAGAAAAGACCTATTACAGCTTACATATTATTGCTCTTGTTTGTGATATGGCACTATGTGCAATTGAACTGATTGTATTTGCAAATGGCTTTAAAATACTTTGATTTCATTTAAGTATTTCTGATTTCACATACTTAGTACTGTTGTCTTGACCTCCTGGAAATGCGTTAAATCGCGAGTAAGGGCAAGCAGTGCTAGATCCACATCCTTAGGATCTTTTGCTTTGGTGTCGTGAGCTCCATCTTCTCCGAGGCTCGACTTTGGTATGATCTCCTGTTGTTGTATATAGTTTTGTACATTCAGGGTATGGCGGGGCCACTGTCCGCCATAGTTGGTTATCTTCTTAAGTGCAGTAGTCCCATTATGCAGTTGGGATGTATCGCTAAACTATGTTTATATATATATGTCAAGACCGAACCGGGCAGTGGTAGTGCCTTACCCCGGGCACCCTAGTGATACAACATCAGAGAAAACCAGCAGAAATAAAAACTTTAAACACATATAAATAGATATGGATCAAGATGAATGAAAACAGGCCAACCAAAACGGTTGCCTTTCAGCATATATATATAAACACATTTGAGCGATTCTGATCGCCTTACAAGCAGCGATGCTGCACTTAAGATTTATACAACACTATGACGGACAGGGCCGCCATACCACGAATGTACAAGGACCTATGGACTCGGGGTGACATACCAAAGATAAGCCTCAGAAGGAGCGGAGCTTCCAATCTGTTGAAAGGTGATCCTAAAGCGGGGATCGGCGATCGATGTACCTCTACTGCGGCATGAACGCGGCCCGAAGAGTCGATACAACAGTACCAAGTATGTGAAATCGTAAATCGTAAATGAAATCATAATGACCTATATAAAGCGGGAGACATGCATGATAACCAAACTACGATCATAACATATAAGCGATTATATCAAGTCGTGGACTCGCGCTCGATTCATCACTCGTGCGGTGGAATTCCTTCCTCACCGCCGGCGATCTATGATATAGCAACACCGGGAGTATACATGAACACGAGTCCCACTGTGCTATAAAAATGCGGGGCAAGTATAACTACGAGATCCGCCGTACCAATATCTTGTACAACCATATCATGAAGTCGACACGTGGCGGTCTGATAGCCTCGCGACTCCACACTGCGCCCGCGTAGGCGGCGGGGCAAGTGAATCGACTACGCACGGATCACATCCGTAAGTCACGGCTCCATCCAAACACCGACTCGCGAAGTCGACACGTGGCGGTGCAATAACCTATACCAGATCCACTGCGCCACGTGGTGGCGGGGCAAGTAAGCAGTCGCGCGATCACAACCGTAAGTCACGATACTTCGCCGTAAATAATCAGAATGGCCACATGTCCACATCATCGGTGTAGACATGCCCATGTAACAATAATAATGGAAGCATACCCGTGGAATCTCCCGTCACTGCCAGTACGTCCAAGTAAGTCCTCAACAAGTCAACCGGCCCTCCATCGAGAGACGCGGTAATATAGAACACAATTCTTGCACAACAAAGGCTATCACAACAAGCATAGGCAAGTTACACAACAACAAGCATAGGCAAATTACGCAACAACAAGCATAGGCAAATTACGCAACAACAAGCATAGGCAAGTTACACAACAACAAGCATAGGCAAGTTACACAACAACTCAAAGTCCTTTCATTTTATATCAAAGTCCGGGTTTTAACCCTAAAGTACTACGTACGTTACATTCCTTTTAAGAGGTCCATTCCTTTTATGAAAATCACCCGATACCCGTAGTATAAAAATAGAGTGACTTACACCTTTTAAGCAAACCCAAAACAACTTCTCTTTTTAAAGTCAAGTTTCCACATTAAAACTAATGATAAAAACCCTTCTTTTGTTTTCATAAAGTCGTTATAACCAACTTCCCATAAAGCTGTTATAACACTTTAAGTTTTAAACCATTTTAAGACAACACAATGCCTTTCTTTTCCCTAAAGTTCCAGTTTGCCTAATTTCAATTACTCAAGTCTCTTTTTAGAAAAGTTTCATAGTTCAATGTCTTAATCTCTTTTTAAAACAATTGAGTAACATATGTCATAGGCGAGTAGGTTATTCTTGTTCATAATCTTATTAAGAAGCCATGATCTAGGAAATGTAATATCATTTTGTCTCATCTTAGCTTCTATGCAGATGGAGGTTTCTACTGGTTTTAATAATACTTCATTATTCAATACATTTTCCTTTATTAATTGCGATGGTTTGTCGATACACATTCTGATTTCCGAAATCAGTAAAACATTATTCCTTTTAAAAACCACGTACTCATTACTCACGAATGAGGTTTCACACAAAACTCATATTAATTTATTTAAGTTAAGTCTCTTATCTTATAAGATCAAGTCTCTTAACTTCTAAAATCAGTAAACCATTTTACCTCTCTTAAGACGTTATACCTAACTCCCCATAAAGCTAGTATAACTCTTTTTAAAACCTTTTAAAAACCAAGTGTTACTCTTCTTTCAAAATGGTTTCTTAACTCTTTTGAAATACTTCAAGATTCTTATTATTCGTGCTTAAGTCAAAAGACATTGCCGCATAACTACGTTCAATTAGCATACGACGTCTTCAATGCGATATATTATTCGAGCTTAAGTCAAAAGACATTGCCGTACTATATGTATCTTCCTTTAAAATATCATGCTCAAGAGTATAGGAAGAATCACATACCTCGTGACGATTTATCGACTATAAGCAAAACGCTCCACGGCTATAACCCGGCTAGCCTTGTCCACCTTCTAAGTAGCACATGCTACTTGCAAAACATTCAACCAATAAAGGTTATCGATCTCGTATGTCTGATCTATGTAAGTACAGTTTAACTTCTACTTATTCTTCTGAAGTGATTTCAGTTCAAGTCTTTTCTGTAATATCCTTCTATTACAGTTCAATTCTCTTCTATGAATCTTATATTCATTTCTACTACGACAGTATGTAATTTCCAATTACAATAGAAGGATAGTAGTATTTACCTCGATGAGCCCAAAATTATCCGAGTTTAAAGTCGCTCCTGAGCAACGCTTAGCTCCTACTCCGAGTGCTCCAATCCGCTCCAAACAACCCTTAGAAGTTCTAACCAACTTCTACTTAAATACTTCAACTATCAATGAAGATTTTCCTTAGGGTTTCGTTTAGTGGCTAAAGAAAGTATAATAGTATTTTCTGGGCTTTTGTATAAGTGTAACCTTGGGAATACTACAAGGTATTTGGGCCAAGGTATTTGGGCATTATAACAATACTTGGAGAGTATTTCTATACCACAAAAGGGGGGTATTTATACGAGACAACTAGGCTAGGGGGGGGTACCCCACGGCCAAGCCTCACTCAAAGGGGGGGGGGGGCTTTGGACGATTTTTAACTCACAAAGGGGGAGAGATTTCAAGACTTGGAAAATGATTTTTGGATGAAGAAAGTTCATCAACTAAGGGGGTATTTATAGGTCAAGCCATGGCCAACCAATGGCCAAGATCACTCCAAGTGTAAGGCAAGTGTAGGGCTAGATTTCAACCATGTGTACCTTATCCATCTACCACACAACTTGCACAAAATATCCTACCAACTAAAGCCACCCATTTCGTCCACTTCCGCCCAAAGTCACGGCCAATGTGAGGGTGACACTTGTCACCCTCCCGTTGGTCCAAAATGTTTCGTCTCTCGGAAAAATCCGCAAAAATTATAAATGACATAGCCGGAATTTTCCCTTCGCAAGTTTAGTAAAACGTTTCGTCGAAAAACGACTCCTTTCGGCACTTGTGCCTAAATTTCGAAACTTGTAAGTTCTTAAGGCAAAAAAATTTAATACGTACGCCCTCACGTACATACTCTGGAAATACGGGGTATAACATTCTCCCCTCCTTAGAAACATTCGTCCCGAATGTTCCTTCTCAAGACGGATAACGATGAAGTTCTTTTTAACTTAAACAAGTTTCCAATGCCACACATGGCCACAAACATAACACACGTTCTCTTCCTTCCTTACGTCGTGCCTCGCCGAACACTTGAACTCTTCTAGTATACGCACCATACTTCAGTCATTGCTTCAGTTTCCAATACTTTGGAGTCACCACCTCCAAACTTGGTCATCTTACTAGCTTCACTTTCTTCTAAGGCCATTCCCGGCCTTCACGATCCGCTTCTGGTCGAACATATCCACGAACTTATACGAT
Source organism: Przewalskia tangutica (assembly GCA_029844215.1). Classification (NCBI taxonomy): domain Eukaryota; kingdom Viridiplantae; phylum Streptophyta; class Magnoliopsida; order Solanales; family Solanaceae; genus Przewalskia; species Przewalskia tangutica. The sequence goes on along the minus strand of JAQGDG010000119.1, from coordinate 297,031 downwards.
GGTCAGCTAAACTTGGGCCTAGCACCCTCGTGACCCTACCACCTGGCGGGACCACCCAGAGCTGACCCCACCTCATTCCGGGCTACGGGTTGACACGCAACACGCCCTCAACCCGACCCTCCGTCACACCAACTCTCTTGTTTCTCGATCCGAACAATCTTACCTCTACAGGTCATGAAAGCTACCACTTCCATTTCACGCTACCCAGGGACTTTATCACACAAAACGTTCTAGGCATAAAAATGCACTCCGACGAGGATCACTTGCAAAATCTGGTACTCAAGACGGCCTTACATCTAAGGTCTCAACTGTAATATTCTAAGGTTCATCATTTTCTCACCCTCAAGCTTACCCTTCTCACTAACCAGGTTCTACATCACATTTTAGCACAAAGCTATCCGAACATAACACTAAACACATTATCATAACATCAATACATACAAGTCTCTAGAGGGTTAAGGATATACCTGAAAGTAGGTGGTTCAGAGGACCGCTAAAACTGGGAACTTCCACCGCGACCTGCGTGGCTGCGTGTATGAACATCCTGCCTAGCTATGGAAGGTGAAGAACCCGCAATTGGTCTAGTAGTCTGTGCTATCCCACCAGTGCTACCCCAGGTCGGATAGTCTTCCGTCAAATGGCCCTGTCGGCCGCACGTATAGCAATCTCCCAAACCAGTACGACATTCCCCTCTATGGGCTTTACCACAATGGTCACACTGAGATACGGGTGGCCTCATCCGGCGAGTACTCTTACTCCCCTGAAAATCTGAAACACAGGAGCCCCGCACGCTCACGAATATCCCGGCGTCCCGAAGGCCGTGGAGGACCACTGCATCGGGCGGAGGTACATAACTAGTCTGCTGCTGAGGCAGTCCGCCTCGAACATTACCAAAGGACCCTGCTGTTCTGGCCCTCTTCTGCTGACCTTGGTCATTCCGCCGATTTATCGCTCGCTCACATCAGTGCATACGCTGCGTGCGGCAATGTCCATGCCGGTGAAGAGCTACACCGAACAACTCTCTTCTAGGCAATCATCGAGCCCTCGAACATATCGGTGCACTCGATCCTCCATACTAGCTACTAATGCGGGGGCGTCTGCAAGGGCGATGAGTCGAACTCACATTGTAATCCCGCAAATGCGCTCGTTCTGCGTAACACCAAAAATTGCCGGCGAGCCCTCCTCATCTGTGGAGGCAAGAAGTGTGCAAGAAATGCCTTTGAGAACTCGTCCCATAAAGCTGGAAGTGCATTCTCTCCCCGGGACAGCTCCCATGAATCAAACCAGTCGACTGCGGTATCACGCAGCCGATGCGAACCTAGGACCACCGACTCGGTCTCCGATGCCTTGATCACTCTCGTGATCCACAGAATCGGATGAACTCCTGCGGATCATCCTCAGGCCTCGACCCGTAAAACTCTGGCGGTTTACAACTCATAAAATCCCGTAGCCTCGAACTATCTAATCTAGGGTGAACGGCGGTGCTCTTAGGCTGCTGCGTCGGCCTTATCCTCAAGTCGGCCTGACCACGGCCATTAATCGGGCCAGCTCCTTGTAACTCATCTCCTCCGATCGGTGCGGGGCGGAGGCTCGAGTCTTGTGGTCTCGCCACGCTCTACTCGCGACTCCTGCTGCTTTGCCGCCACGGGCGGGTTGCCTTGCGCGGAGGCATAACTGGTAAAAACGAGATGCGTCAGAGGGGTCCAATCTTATCACACAGCTCTAAGGCACGATCTCAGAATGAGAAGAATGGAAACCAATCCTAAACGTCCTGCAGCCTCTTGATTATAGATGTGGTGCACAACACATCGATAATCAAGACTCTACTAGACACGGTCTGTAGACACTTTCAGAGGACTAATCGCTCGATACCACTTTGTCAAGACCGAACCGGGCGGTGATCGTGCCTTACCGGGCACCCTAGTGATACAACATCAGAGAAAACCAGCGGAAATAAAAACTTTAAACACATATAAATAGATATGGATCAAGATGAATGAAAACATGCCAACCAAAACGGTTGCCTTTCAGCATATATATATAAAAACATTTGAACAGTTACAATCCTTACAACCACCGCCACATTACTCTGCACTTAAGATTTATCTGACACTATGACGGGACAGGGCCCCGCCATACCCCTGAATGTACAAGGACCTACAGACTCAGGGTGACATACCAAAGATAAGCCTCCGAAGGAACGGAGCTTCCCAATACGCTGAAAGGTGATCCTAAAGCGGGGATCGACAGTCGATGTACCTCTACCTGCGGCATGAACGCAGCCCCCCGAAGGAGGTCGATAACAGTACCAAGTATGTGAAGCGTAAATCAGTAAATGAAATCATAACGATCTATATAAAGCGGAGACATGCATGATAACCAAACTACGAGACATAACATATAGCGATTATATCAAGTCGGGGACTCACGCCCTCGATTCATCACTCGTGCGTGGAATTCCTTCCTCATGGCGATCTATGATATAGCAACACGAAGAGTATACATGAACACCAGTCCCACTGCGCCATAAAAACCGTGCGAGGCAAGTATAACTACCGATCCGACCGTACCAATAATCGTATAACCATATCACGAAGGCGACACGTGGCGGTGCAATAGCCTCGCCACTCACCGCGCCACGTGGCGACGGGGCAAGTGAATCGCCACGCACTGCATCACATCCGTAAGTCACGGCTCCATCCAAACACCGACTCGCGAAGGCGACGCGTGGCGGTGCGATAACCTATACGGATCCACTGCGCCACGTAGGCGGCGGGGCAAGTAAACAGGCTACGCACCCGATCACTACCGTAAGTCACGATACTTCGCCGTAAATAATCAGAATGGCCACATGTCCACATCATCGGTGTAGACATGCCCATGTAACAATAATAATGGAAGCATACCCGTGGAATCTTCCGTCACTGCCAGTACGTCCAAGTAAGTCCTCAACAAGTCAACCGGCCCTCCATCGAGAGACGCGGTAATATAGAACACAATTCTTGCACAACAAAGGCTATCACAACAAGCATAGGCAAGTTACACAACAACAAGCATAGGCAAATTACGCAACAACAAGCATAGGCAAGTTACACAACAACTCAAAGTCCTTTCATTTTATATCAAAGTCCGGGTTTTAACCCTAAAGTACTACGTACGTTACATTCCTTTTAAGAGGTCCATTCCTTTTATGAAAATCACCCGATACCCGTAGTATAAAAATAGAGTGACTTACACCTTTTAAGCAAACCCAAAACAACTTCTCTTTTTAAAGTCAAGTTTCCACATTAAAACTAATGATAAAAACCCTTCTTTTGTTTTCATAAAGTCGTTATAACCAACTTCCCATAAAGCTGTTATAACACTTTAAGTTTTAAACTATTTTAAGACAACACAATGCCTTTCTTTTCCCTAAAGTTCCAGTTTGCCTAATTTCAATTACTCATGTCACGACCCGATCCCGGGCCCGTGACTGGTGCCTTACCCCGGGCACCCTAGTGATACAACATCAGAGAAAACCAGCGGAATATAAAACTTAAACAAGAAACAAGATATATGATCATAAAACAGGCCAACCAAACGGTTACCTTCCAATAAAATATATATACAACTCTTTCAAAATGAACAGTTTAATCCTTTTTACAAGCCACCGCCTGATGCTACATGACTTAAGAGTTTTTATACAACATGACGGACAGGGCCGTCGCCATACCTGAATGTATAAGAAACTACAACTCAGGGTAACATACCAAAAGATAAGCCTCAGGAGAAGCGGAGCTTCCCAATACGTTGGCGTGATCCTATGAGCGGGGATCCACTACCGATGTACTCCTACCTGCGGCATGAACGCAGCCCCCCGAAGGAGGTCAGTACAACAGGTACCAAGTATGTGAAACTGTAAAAATACTGTAAATGAAATCATAACAGTCTATATAAAAACAGGAGACATGTATGATAACAAAACTACAGTTCACAACATAAAAGCAGTCATGTCAAGTCAGGGACTCACGCCCTAGTCATCACTCAAATATAACTATGGGTCTCACGCCCACAACATCAATCGTGTTCGCATCGGCGCGTGCCCCTAATTGCATCGGTGTAGACATGCCCGTGATGCAATAATAACAATGCCCGTGGCCACATGCCCGGAATGCGCCGGTGTAGACACGCCCAGTGACATTATCAACAATATCTGGGTGATTAACCGCCGCACGGCCACACGCCGAGTGCGCCGGTGTAGGCATGTCCATGTAACCACAATAACAATATATCGTAATCAACCTGCGCGTGGCCACATGCGTGAGTGCGCCGGTGTAGACATGTCCACGTGACATCAACAACAATATACCATACAACCGGCTATCACAAATAAGCTCAAGCAAATTACCATACTTCAGACTTATAAAAGATCTACTCTTTCTCACGAAGTCACCTGATATCAACATTTAAACAACAAAGGCTATCACAACAAGCATATGCGAGTTACACAACAACAAGCATAGGCCAGTTATACACAACTCAAGGTACTTCCATTTTGTATCAAAGTCTGGGTTTTAACCCTAAAGTACTACGTACATTAACTCTTTTTAAAACCAAGTAAAACAAGTTAAGTCTCTTATCTTTCAAGATCAAGTCTCTTAACTTTTAAAATCAATAAACCATTCTTACCTACATAAGGTCGTTATAACTAACTTCCCATAAAGCTATTATAACACCCTATGTTTTAAACCAACCAACTCATTTAGCATACGTATGTCACCGGTACTACATAGTTTACAAAACATCATGCTCAAGGATAGGAAGAGGTTCACATACCTCGCGACGAGTATCGATAATAAGCAAAACGCTCCACAAGATCAGTAACGGCTAGCCGCTTTCCACTCTTCAAGTAGAATACACTACTCGCGATTTCCACCTATAAGGCCACAAACGTCTATTAACTTCTAACCGCTTGCGGTTCCATAGTCTACGAAAATTCGCGGACTCCCGCATGGCAGTAAATCTCCTCCTCTAACGAGGCCGCTACCAAGCCAACCAGGGGTTATACGCCTAACCTGACGTATATAATTTTACTATCTGATAATACCACAAGTCTCATGTCTGAATACACCTATGTAATTACTGATTCGATTCTCTTCTTTAAATTCAGCTTAAGTCAAAAGACATTGCGCAAAGCTATGTTCAGTTCTATATATAGTATACCTCAACTATATAATCCTACAACATGTAATTTCCAATTACAATAAGGGACAAGATTATTTACCTCGATGAGCCCAAAATTATCCAAGTTATAATGTCGATCCCGAGCAAGTTTTAGCTCCTACTCCGTGCGCTCAATCCGCTCCAAACAACCCTTAGAAGTTCTAACCAACTTCTACTTAAATACTTCAACCAACTATGAAGATTTCCTTGGGGTTTCGGTTTGAGACTAAAAGGACAAAAGGTAGTATTTCCTGCTCTACGATAGAGGTAACTTTTGGAATACAACACGGTAAAGGCAAAGGTATTTTGGGCATTAAAACAATCCTTGGACAAGTATTTCAATACCACCAGGACGGGGTATTATACGAAAACAACGAGGCTAGGGGGTACCCAGTAGCACCACAGGGGAGGAGGCTCTCGCCACAAGGCCACTCGAGGGGAGGGAAGGCTTAGGACGAGAACACTCAAGAGGGGAGGGAGAGTTTTCAAGTCTTAGACAAAGTGAGGAGTGGATGAATAAGTTCATCACTAAGGGGGGGTATTTATAGGAAACCAAAAGCCAACCAATGGCCAAGATCAAGCCATGTGCAAGGCAAGTGTAAGGCCTTGATCAAGCCAAGTGCACCCTAACCCCTACTCCACAAAACAAGCCACAAAACATTGCACAAAATATTGCACAAAACAAGGCCACAACAAGGCACCAATCGGCCAAGGCCAAACCGCCCCTAAGGCGTCCACTTGAGGGTGACAAGTGTCACCCTCTCGTTGGCCCAAAAATGTTCCGTCGCTCGGAAAAATCCGCAAAAATACAAAACGACATGGCCGGAATTTTCCCTACGCAAGCTCTGTAAAACGTTTCGCCGAAAAACGATTCTATACGGGGGTTGTGCACAAAATTTCGAAACTAGCCAAACTTTAAGTCTCAAATTTTCGTACGTACGTCTCCACGTACCTACTCTGGAAATACGGGGTATAACATTCTCCCCTCCTTAGAAACATTCGTCCCGAATGTTCCTTCTCAAGACGGATATCGATGAAGTTCCTCTAACAAGTTGCCAACGCCACAGTTTGGCCATGAAAATAACACACGTTACCCTTCCTTCCTTACTCGTCAATGCGATACCACTTTTGTCACTTTGCGCGAGGTTCTAGTGTCACTCGGCGACCAACAAATGGTACCGAATCGCATGCGACCTCGAGGTTCTAGTGTCACTCGGGGCGTGCCATACTTCGCCATCGTCGCTTCTCAAAGCGTGAGTCACTACCTCCAAACTTGGTCATCTTACTAACCCACCTTCTTTAAGGCCATTCCGGCCTTCACGAACCGCTTCGTCGAACACATCCACGAACTCATACGATGGTCACCTAAACCGGGGCCTAGCACCCCGTGACCCTACCTCCGGGACCACCCGAATCCCCACCTAAAGCCGGGCTGCGGGTCGACGCGAGCGGCCATCAACCCGACCCACAATCGCGCCAATACTTGCTCCTCGAAAAGGAACAATCTTACCTAATCAAGTCATGAAAGCTACCACTTCCATCTCACACTACCCATGGACTTATCACACAAATAATTCCCACGTACTACTTACTCTGATAAGGGTCAACCATGAAATAAATCTTTTACTCAAGACGACCTTACCTCTAAGGTCTCAATCGTGACCTAGTCTAAGGTTCACACTTACCATGCCCCCATACTTACCCTTCTACAATAACCAGGTGTCTAAATCACATTTAGCACAAAGCTATCCGAACATAACACTAAAACACATCAGCATACAAAACTCTAGAGGGTTAAGGATATACCTATCTCTACCGCTTTCTAATCACAGTCCTGCCCTGCAGGGCGCACAGCTAGTGAAGGTGATGAACCAGCCACTGATCCTGAAGGCTGAGTCGTAACATCCGTGCTACCCTTGGTCGGACAGTTCCTCGCAAAATGGCCCTGTCGCAAAAATAACAAGCTCCTGGCACCACGACACTCCCGAAATGCGGTCTACCACATCGACCACACCGAGGTAGGGGTGACCGATCCGCCAACACTTACTTCCTCGAAACTCGAACCCGGAGCCACGACCGCTCCCGAATACTCTGGATGCTCTGAAGGTTGTGGAGGACCACTCTGCACTGGCGGAGGTACAAAACTAGTATCTTTGTTGAGGCGGTCCGCCTCGAAAGTCACCAAAGGACCTGTTGTTACGGCCTCTTCGCTGATCTTGGTCATTCCGGTCGACCTCTCCGTGCCTCACATCCCGGTGCATGAGCTGCGCATGCGGGCAATGTCCATGCGGTGAAGAGCTACACTCGAACAAGCCTCTGTCGGCAATCATCTAATCCGGTGACATGGCGGTGCACTCTATCCTCCATGGTTGCCACTAAAGCGGGGACATACCGAGCCAACGAGTCAAACTCACGTTGTACTCCCGAATCAGACGCCTCTGCCTCGGATCATAAATCTGTCGGCCCGTGCCCTCCTCATCTGCGGAGGAAAGAAGTGAGTGAGGAATGCCTCTGAGAACTCGTCCCATACTGCTGTGAGCTTATGCTCTCCCCGGGACAACTCCCACGAATCAAACTAGTCGACTGCGGTATCACGCAGCCGATGCGAACCTAAGACCACCGACTCGGTCTCCGGCCGATCACTCTCATGACCAGAATCGCCGGATGAACTCCTGCGGATCATCCTCAGCCTCGACCCATAAAACTCTGGCGGTCTACACTCGAGAAAGTCCGTAGCCTCAAACTATTTGCTCGGGTGAACCATGGTGCATCGAACTGAGCTGCATCGGCCTATCTCATATCTCGCCACGACTCGCCAACAATCCATCTCGCGTAACCTCCATCTGCTCCGCATGTGGACTGGAGGCTCGTCTATCGCGGTCTCGGGCCATTGCCGCGCTCTAACCTTCGCTGGGCGGCGTCACAAAACCCGCCGTCAAGCACAACCTCAGTGCTTGTCAGGGCTGCGCCCTCGTACTCCTCAGTATCTCACTGGCGGCTCCCTTTGCCTTGCCCTTCTGGCTCTGGTTGCCTTGCGCGGAGGCATAATCGGTAAAATGAGATACGTCGGAGGGTCCAACTTACAACATGGCTCTAAGGCACGATCTCGAATGAGAAGAATGGAAACCAATCCTAAATGTCCTTGACCTGACGATTATAGATGTGGTGCACAACACATCGATAATCAAGACTCTACTAGACACGGTGCGTAGACACTTTCCGAGGATTAATCGCTCGATACCACTTTTGTCACGACCGATCCGGGCGTGATCGTGCCTACCGGGCACACTAGTGATACAACATCAGAGAAAACCAGCGGAATATAAAACTTTAAACAAGAAACAAGATATATGATCATAAACAAAGCAACCAAAGCGGTTACCTTCCAATAAAATATATATACAACTCTTTCAAAATGAACAGTTTAATCCTTTTTTACAAGCCACCCACAACAAGATTATGGACCTCTAAGAGTTTTTATACAACATGACGACAGGGCCGTCGCCATACCCCGAATGTACAAGAACCTCTAACTCGTAATCTATCACGACCGAACCGGGCCGTGGTAGTGCCTGCACCCTAGTGAGACAACATCGAGTAATCGTGGAACATAACACAACAACATGAAATAACAAGAAGCGTCTGTGATTATCTTTAGAAAACTTGCCTTTCGTAAATAATAATAACAACTCTTTCAAATGAGCAGTTTAATCCTTTCTTTACAAACCACCGCCACAATGCATTACTGCACCTCTAAGAAATGATCGACAACAATGGCGGGACAGGGCCCCGCCAAACCCGAATGTAAACACTTACGGCGACAGGGACTATACCACCGATAAGCCTCGGAGAAGCGGAGCTTCCCAAACGCTGGCGTGACCACGAGCTAGGATCAACGCGGTGTACCTCGACTGCGGCATGAGCGGCCCCGAGGTCGATGCAGTGCGAGTATGTGAAACCGAAAATACATCGTAAATGAAATCATAGCGATCATATAAAGCGAGACATGTATGGTAGCCAAACTATTCTGACAAAGCGATCATGTCAAGTCGGGGACTCGCCCTCAAGTCATCACTCAAGTATAACATGGGTCTCGGGCCCACAACATCAATCATGCGTGGAATACCTCTCACCGCCGTGATCACATGATATAAAAGCACGAGAACACACATGAACACGGGTCCCACGTGTCATCATAAAGCTGTGCGGGGTAAATGCGAAGGCATAGCCGACTACTAAAAACCCAGTACCAACAAGGTCATGAAGCGTATCATAAGATCTGTCTAGGCCGTCGCATGATCAAAGCGGCCACTTGCGCAGATATCGATATCTGCGTCTAACCACGGAACTCCGCGACTCCGCGTAGGCCAATCTCATCGGCCCGCGTGAGGCATTCCGCGTCGAGGGTAGCTACTCCGGCATCGTCACGGACCGCGATCCGCGTAGCCCTGAGGACGCGTGCCCATAAGGGCGTACACTAACACGGAACTCTCGTAGTTCCGCATAGGCCGGGACTGCGTGAGGTATTCTCGAATCATAGGTCCATCGACGCTGAGTCTACCGCGTCGGAGGCTTAACCCGGAATCATCTCGAGATGAATGCCACAATACTATCATAACGTGATAGTTAAATAGCACAATCGAGAAACCCCACACAAACATCACAAGATACTAACACACGTAGCATCCCAACACGTTTACTTATCAACGCAATCAAGAAAGTATTACAAGGCTATCACAAACCAATACAATCAAGTTGTTCACACAAGGTACCTTCTACTATATGATTAACAAAATCGGGTTTTATCCCCAAAGTACTTCATACATCAACTCTTTAAAAGATCGTTACTTTACAATGTCACACAATACGTAGTATAAAATAGAGTGACTATCCTTTTAAAGTAAATCAATTACTTCTCTTTGTAAAATCAAGTAGCAACATTCTTTTCCAATGATCAAGTTTGCCTAATTTCCAATGTTCAAGTTTCTCATTTTAGAAAGGTTTCGTAGTTCATAGTCTTATTCATTTAAGAATATAATTCTTCTTTTAAACTATCTGAGAAACATAAGTCTTATATGTGAGTAGGATATTCTTGTTTATAACAATCTTATTCATGACCGTGATCTAGGAAATATCATTTTGTCTCATCTTAGCTTCATGCGGATGGAAGTTTCTCTTGGTTTTAATAATACTTAATTAGTCAAAACATTTCCTTTTATTAACATTGCGATGGTTTGTCGATACACATTCGATTTCAAATCAAGAAAACATTCTTAAGCCGTTATACCTAACTTCCCATAAAGCTAGTATAACTCTTAAGTTTTCAAAAACCAAGTATTACTTCTTCTTTCAAAATGATTCAAAAATCTTTTGAAATACTTCAAGTTCTTTATTAACACATAACAAGCCAGTTATAGTTCAAATCAGTTACCTTTTAAAAACCACATGTATTTTCTTACCAGCATAAAGTTGTTATAACCAACTTCCCATAAAGCCGTTATAACACTTTATGTTTTAAACCAATCGAATACATTTAGCACATGTACGTCTACCGTACTACATAGTTCACACATATCATGCTAGAAGAGATAGGAAGAGGTTCACATACCTCGCGGCAGTATCGACTAATAGCAAAGCGCTCCAAGTACCTCAAACCGCCGCTACTCCTAAGCCAAGTAGATCGCGCCACGCATAGTACTTCCACCTATAAGGCCACAAGGCGCTTATTAACATCAGTCTCTTAGTAGAACATTCTGAGAAAATTCGTGACACCTCCCCCATGGCGTAAATCTCCTCTCTAACGAGTAGGCTACGAAGCCAACGACGGGGTTCATACATCTAACCCGACGGGTACAATTCTACTCCACCGTACTACTACAAGTCTCATGTCTGATCCTATGTAATTACTGATTCGATTGATATTCTTCTTTAAATTGGGCTTAAGTCGCAAGACATTGCCGTAAGTATTATTCGAGCTTAAGTCAAAAGACATTGCCGATAACTACGTTCAGTTCTATTATATAGTATACTTCAACTATATATTCAAGCAATCATGTAATTTCCAATTTCAATAGAGGGACAAGATAATTACCTAGATAAGCCCATAATTATCCGTGTTTAAAAGTCGATCCTTAGCAATGTTTCGCTCTACTAAGGTGCTCCAACCGCTCCAAACAACCCTTAGAAGTTCTACTCAACTTCTTAATAATACTCCAACCAACTATGGAGATTTTCCTTAGGGTTAGTTTAGTAGTGAAGGAAGGTATAATAGTATTTCTGGGCTTTTCGTATAGGTATAACCTTAGAATACTACAAGGTATAGGCTAAGGAAATTTGGGCATTATAACAATACTTTTGAGAGTATTTCTACCAAGAGAGGGGGGTATTTATACGAAAACACTAGGCTAGGGGTACCAGCGGCCACACCAAAGGGAGAGGGGAGGCTCTCGGCCACTAGGGCTATCTAGGGAGGGGGCTCTTGGGCGAGAGTCAAACAAGAGGAGAGGGAGGACTTCAACACTTAGGAAATATTTGGAATGGATGAAGAAGTTCATCAACCTTAGAGGGTATTTATAGCACAAGCCAAGGCCAACCAATGGCGAGATCTAGCCAGTGCCTAGCAAGTGTAGGGCGAGATTTAGACAAGTGTGTGTGGGTCCCACTTATCAATCAACACACAAAAATATCCTACCAACTAATGCACACCATTCGGAAGCTACCTATCACTCCTCCAGACTTGAGGGTGACAAGTGTCGCCCTCTCGTTGGTCCAAAATGTTTCGTCTCTCGGAAAAATCCGCAAAAATTAAAAATGACATAGCCGGAAATTCCCCTACGAAAGCTGTGAAAACGTTTCGTCGAAAAACGACTCTAAACGGGTGTTGTGCACAACAATTAATTCGGCCAAGCCTAACTTAAAAGTTTCAAATTTTTCTACGTACGTCCTTACGTACATACTCTGGAAATACGGGGTATAACATTCTCCCCCCCTTAGAAACATTCGTCCCGAATGTTCCTTCTAAGCCTTAAAACCAACGTGCGCCAGTATAGTCTTCACTACTATACTTATGAGAACAATCCTTGCCACACATGGCCATAGGAACAACCGCACAAATACCCACATCTAAGCCCACGAGGAAAACACCTCTAATCATCACCTCTATGCTCGCCATACATGCTCGCTTCTCTCTTTACACGTCGTAGATACCACTTTGTCACTTTGTCGCGAGCCTTGCTCCGACGACCCAACAAATGGTACCGGGCTGCATGCGATCCCTGAGGATGTCGTATACTCGAACTCTTACCACATTTACGTCGCTTGTTCCAAAACCCGTCACTATCTCTAACGTGGTCATCATTAGCGGGAACACTCTGGATGGATCTCGATACTTTCCCGATCATAACAATACGAAAGGCCGGACATCGCCTCACAAGTCGGACGGCAAAAGCTTAACATATAGGCAACTGGCCTATTCTTCACATGGACTCAAAGGCCCAAGTAACTCGGGCTAAGTTCCTCTGTTTCCCAAATTCGTCACACCAATCCGGTGGTACCTTGAAGACCGGCCGTCAACTGAACTCTGGCGTCGTCGCCGCTTATCCGCACGATATCTACGAGCTGCGGAACCTCTTCTAGCCAAGCTTCACTATCCACAATCTGCTGGAACAAGCTCGCACTTATGCGAACGCGCCAACATCGAACCAATCGGCCGTGACTTACACTTCCGCCATACAAGGCTTCATAAGGTGACATCCGAACACGAAATGGTAGCTTAAACGCTCCTCTACGGAGACAACGGTCCCCAACTACCACGAAGTCCGCTGGCGAGGCGAATGCGGTCGAGACTCCACGAGTTCTTAGCACATGCTTGGTAAAACTCCCGAAACAAAAACAGCCGTAACACAGGCTCCAGCATGCGCCATAAGGTGAAGGTAGGCACCGTGCAGCCTTACAACCTTCCGTTAAAACAATGCTGCGAGTGAGCGGTCGAGCCGAAGAACACGATGGGCTGCCCCCATCGGCCCAACCGCCGGTCGAACGCGTCCATGAACTCGTACGCTGGTCAACTAAACTTGGGCCTAACACCCTCACAACCTTAACACAAGGCGGGACCACCCCTGACCCAGACCACCAAAACTACCGCGGGTTGACCCAGCGGGGCTGACCCGACCCGGCAACGCGCAAAAAAATACTAGCTCCCCGATCCGGAACAATCTCACTAAACACGTTACGAAAACCCTAGCGGTCTTCTTAGCTCAACTACCCCCTTTCATTTCACACTACTTAGAGACCTATCCAAAACGTAGCTCATGTGCACTATGCACTCCAATAAGGATCAAACACAACACTACACCTTTACATCGAGATGGCCTTACCTCTAAGGTCTCTACGTATAAAACTCTAAGGTTCACACTTTTCTATCCCCCAAATCTTACTTGGTTAGCTAACCAAGATTTCTAATCACAACATTAACACTCTGCTATCAAAACATAGCACTTATGATATACCCATCTTATCACACATACTGAACTCTAGAGGGTTAAAGATCTATCTGTAACTACTGTTTCATTCCCCTTAGTCGTTCTAATCAAACACGCCGTAGGCGCGCCAAGGAAGGTGACAAACTACCCAGCGATCGAAGGCAAAGTCCTCCTACTAGGTCACTCTCTCGACACATGGCCGGCGACGCGGTACAACAAGTACCAACTAAAGGCGACATTCGGGATGGCGTCATCATCTGTGAGCAGGAAGCCACGGAGTTACGACCAACTCCTGCGTACTCGAGCGTCACGAAATCCGTGGAAGACCACTCTGCCTTTGGTGGAGGTGAATAATCTAATCTGGCGGTGGCGACTCGCCTCGAAAGTTACCAAAGGACCTTCTGCTCTGGCCTCTTCGTCCTCGGTTAACGTCGATCTCTATGTTTCTCGACTGCTGCTGCGCGTGAGCGTACGAGCCATGCTCGAAGCCTAATCGAAGGATTACTCTTGCACACCGCTTCTCTAGGTAGTCATCAAGACTCGCGATACATCGGTATACTCTCTGGTAGCCAAATCCATAGCTAGTAACGGTCGCGCTTGCGATCTAATTTCACTGTTCGATCGTGGAACTAAAGGTTCAAATGTCATGGCGCGATGGAGCGCGCGCCGTGCTAAACTTTCTTGGGGCTAGTGGCGTCGCGAAATCCCGAATGAAGCATTACCTAGGTAATGATTGGGCTGTGCCACGTAACCCACGAATTCTACTCGCGACTCCGCATTTGCCTTGCCTCTGGGCGGGTTGCCTGCGGAGGCATAACGATAGGGAAAGAATTTCGTCGGAGGTCCAACTTACAACACGGCTCTAAGGCACGATCTCGAGTGAGAAGAATAGAAACCAATCCTAAATATCCTATAGCCTCACGATTATTGGTGTGGTGCACAAGCGATAATCAAGACTTCTTGGATACGGTGTAGACACTTTCAGAGATTAGCGCTCGATACCACTTTTGTCACGACCGAACCGGGCAGTGGTGGTGCCTACCGGGCACCTAGTGAGACAACATCAGTAATCAGTGAACATAACACAACAACATGAAATAACGAAGCGTACAATGATTATCTTTAGAAAACTTGCCTTTCGGCATAAATAATAATAACAACTCTTTCAAAATGAGCAGTTTAATCCTTTCTTTACAAACCACGCTTGCAGCGATTACTACGGACCTCTAAGAAATGATACGACAACAATGGCGGGACAGGGCCGCCAAACCCGAATGTAAACACTTACGGCGACGAGGACTATACGGCGATAAGCCTCGGAGAAAGCGGGCTTCCCAAGCTGGCTGTGACCACGAGCTAGGATCAACGATGGTGTACCTCAACTGCGGCATGAACGGCCCGAAGGAGGTCGATAACAGTGCAGTATGTGGCCCGAAAATACATCGTAAATGAAATCATAGCGATCATATAAAGCGGGAGACATGTATGGTAGCCAAACTACGATTTCTGACAAAGCGATCATGTCAAGTCGGGGACTCACGCCTCAGTCATCACTCGAAGTATAACAATGGGTCTCGGGCCTGACATCAATCATGCGTGGAATACCTTCCAATGGCGATCTATGATATAAAAGCACGAGGAACACATGAACACGGGTCCGCTGTGTCATCATAAAGCTATGCGGGGGTAAATGCGAAGGCATAGCCAGCTACTAAAAACCCACGGTACCAACAAGGTCATGAAGCGTATCATAAGATCTGTCTAGGCCGTCGCATGATCAAAGGCGGCCACTTGCGCGATATCGATGTCTGCGTCTAACCACGGAACTCCGCGACTCGCGATAGGCCAATCTCATCGGCCGCGTGAGGCATTCCCGCGTCGGTAGCTACTCCGGCATCGCCACGGACTTCGCGATCGCGTAGCCCTGAGGACCGCGTGCCCGTAAAGGGCGTACACTAACACGGAACTCGTAGTTCCGCGTAGGCCGGGACTGCGTAGGTATTCTCGAATCATAGGTCCATCGACCCGCTGAGTCTACCCGCGACGGAGGCGGCTTAACCGGAATCATCTCGAGATGAATGCCACAATACTATCATAACGATAGTTAAATAGCACAATCAAGAAACCCGCTTCACACAAACATCACAAGATACTAACACACGTAGCGTCCCAACACGTTTACTTATCAGCGAATCAAGAAAGTATTACAAGGCTATCACAAACCAATACAATCAAGTTGTTCACACAAGGTACCTTCTACTATATGATTAACAAAATCGGGTTTTATCCCCAAAGTACTTCATACATCAACTCTTTAAAAGATCGTTACTTTCACAATGTCACACAATACGTAGTATAAAATAGAGTGACTATCCTTTTAAAGTAAATCAATTACTTCTCTTTGTAAAATCAAGTAGCAACATTCTTTTCCAATGATCAAGTTTGCCTAATTTCCAATGTTCAAGTTTCTCATTTTAGAAAGGTTTAAGTAGTTCATAGTCTTATTCATTTAAGAATATAATTCTTCTTTTAAACTATACGAGAAAACATAAGTCTTATATGTGAGTAGGATATTCTTGTTTATAACAATCTTATTACATGACCATGATCTAGGAAATATCATTTTGTCTCATCTTAGCTTCTACATGCGGATGGAAGTTTCTCTTGGTTTTAATAATACTTAATTAGTCAAAACATTTCCTTTTATTAACTGCGAAGTGGTTTGTCGATACACATTCGATTTCGAAATCGATAAAACATTCTTAAGCCGTTATACCTAACTTCCCATAAAGCTAGTATAACTCTTAAGTTTTCAAAAACCAAGTATTACTTCTTCTTTCAAAATGATTCAAAAATCTTTTGAAATACTTCAAGTTCTTTATTAACGCATAACAAGCGATTATAGTTCAAATCGATTACCTTTTAAAACCCATGTATTTTCTTACAAAGATAAAGTCATTATAACCAACTTCCCATAAAGCCGTTATAACACTTTATGTTTTAAACCAATCGAATACATTTAGCACGTATCGTCTACCGTACTACATAGTTCACACATATCATGCTAGAAGAGATAGGAAGAGGTTCACATACCTCGCGGCGAGTATCGACTAATAGCAAACGCTCAGTACCTCAAACCGGCTACTCCCTAAGCCAAGTAGATCGCGCCACGCATAGTACTTCCACCTATAAGGCCACAGCGCTTATTAACATCAGTCTCTTAGTAGAACATTCTGAGAAAATTCAGACACCTCCCCATGAACAGCGTAAATCTCTCTCTAACGAGGCTACGAAGCCAACGGGGGTTCATACATCTAACCCGACGGGTACAATTCTACTCCACGTACTACTACACAAGTCTCATGTCTGAGTCCTATGTAATTACTGATTGATTCGAGATTCTTCTTTAAATTGGGCTTAAGTCGCAAGACATTGCGTAAGTATTATCGGGCTTAAGTCAAAAGACATTGCGATAACTACGTTCAGTTCTATTATATAGTATACTTCAACTATATATTCAAGCAATCATGTAATTTCCAATTTCAATAGAGGGGCAAGATAATTACCTCGATAAGCCCATAATTATCCGTGTTTAAAAGTCGATCCTTAGCAATGTTTCGCTCTACTCCGATTGCTCCAACCCGCTCCAAACAACCCTTAGAAGTTCTACTCAACTTCTTAATAATACTCGACCAACTATGGAGATTTTCCTTAGGGTTCCGTTTAGTGACTGAAGGAAGGTATAATAGTATTTCTGGGCTTTTCGTATAGGTATAACCTTAGAATACTACAAGGTATAGGCTAAGGAAATTTGGGCATTATAACAATACTTTTGAGAGTATTTCTACCAAGAGAGGGGGGTATTTATACGAAAACACTAGGCTAGGGGGTACCCGGCCACACCAAAGGGAGAGGGAGGCTCTCGGCCACTAGGGCTATCTAGGGAGGGCTCTGGGACGAGAGTCAAACAAGAGGGGAGAGGGAGGGACTTCAACACTTAGGAAATATTTGGAATGGATGAAGAAGTTCATCAACCTTAGAGGGGTATTTATAGCACAAGCCAAGGCCAATGGCGAGATCTAGCCAAGTGCCTAGCAAGTGTAGGGCCAAGATTTAGACAAGTGTGTGTGGGTCCCACTTATCAATCAACACACAAAAATATCCTACCAACTAATGCACACCATTCGGCCAAGCTACCGCCCATCACTCCACCAACTTGAGGGTGACAAGTGTCGCCCTCTCGTTGGTCCAAACTGTTCGTCTCTCGGAAAAATCCGCAAAAATTAAAAATGACATAGCGGAAATTCCCTACGAAAGTTGGAAAAGCGTTTCGTCGAAAACGACTCTAAGCGGGTGTTGTGCACAACAATTAATTCGCCAAGCCTAACTTAAAAGTTTCAAATTTTTCTCGTGCGCCCCACGCATACTGGAAATACGGGTATAACAAGAATATACCAAAAGATAAGCCTCGGAGAACGGAGCTTCCCAATCTGACGGCGTGATCCTATGGCGGGGATCCACTACCGATGTACTCTACTGCGGCATGAACGCAGCCCGAAGGAGGTCAAGGTACAGTACCAAGTATGTGAAATCGTAAAAATCGTAAGTGAAATCATACGATCTATATAAAAACAGAGACATGTATGATAACAAAACTACGATTCACAACATAAAAGCGATCATGTCAAGTCGTGGACTCACGCCTAGTCATCACTCAAATATAACTATGGGTCTCACGCCCAACATCAATCGTCGTGTTCGCATCACGCGCATGCCGGAATTACGCATCGGTGTAGACATGCCCGTGATGCAACAATAATAACAATGCCCCAGGCCACGTGCCGGTCTGCATCGGTGTAGACACGTCCATGTGACATGATCAACAATAATACTGGGTGATTAACCGCGCCGGATGGCGACTCGCCCCCGGAATTCTGCATCGGTGTAGACCTCTCCCTGTACCCACAATACCAAAATATCACGTAATCAACCCGCCGCACGGCCACATGCCCTGACCGTGATCGGTGTAGACATGTCCATGTGACATCAACAACAATATACCATACAACCAGGCTATCACAAATAAGCTCAAGCAAATTACCATACTTCTAGACTTATAAAAAGATCTACTCTTTCTCACGAAGTCACCTGATATCAACATTTAAACAACAAAGGCTATCACAACAAGCATATGCGAGTTACACAACAACAAGCATAGGCCAGTTATACACAACTCAAGGTACTTCCATTTTGTATCAAAGTCTGGGTTTTAACCCTAAAGTACTACGTACATTAACTCTTTTTAAAACCAAGTAAAACAAGTTAAGTCTCTTATCTTTCAAGATCAAGTCTCTTAACTTTTAAAATCAATAAACCATTCTTACCTACATAAGGTCGTTATAACTAACTTCCCATAAAGCTATTATAACACCCTATGTTTTAAACCAACCAACTCATTTAGCACATGTACGTCTACCGTACTACATAGTTTACAAAACATCATGCTCGAAGGATAGGAAGAGGTTCACATACCTCGCGACGAGTATCGACAATAAGCAAAACGCTCCACAGTACTGTAACCTGGCTAGCCGTTTCCACTCTTCAAGTAGAATACGCTACTCGCAGTACTTCCACCTATAAGGCCACAAACGTCTATTAACTTCTAACCGCACGGTTCCATATTCTACAGAAAATTCGGCAGCACCTCCCCCCCCCGCAACAGCGTAAATCTCCTCCTCTAACGAGGCCGGCTACCAAGCCAACCAGGGGGGGGGGGTTATACGTCTAACCGGACGTATACAATTCTACTATACAGTAATACCACAAGTCTACTGTAATACAGTCCTATGTAATTACAGTTCAGTTCTCTTCTTTAAATTCAGGCTTAAGTCAAAAGACATTGCCGCAAAGCTATGTTCAGTTCTATATATAGTATACCTCAACTATATAATCCTACAACATGTAATTTCCAATTACAATAAGGGGACAAGATTATTTACCTCGATGAGCCCAAAATTATCCAAGTTATAATGTCGATCCTGAGCAAGTTTTAGCTCCTACTCCGTGCGCTCCAATCCGCTCCAAACAACCCTTAGAAGTTCTAACCAACTTCTACTTAAATACTTCAACCAACTATGAAGATTTCCTTAGGGTTTCGGTTTGAGACTAAAAAGGACAAAAGGTAGTATTCAAGCTCTACGATAGAGGTAACTTTTGGAATACAACAAGGTAAAGGCTAAGGTATTTTGGGCATTATAACAATACTTGGAAGTATTTCAATACCCTGAGGAGGGTATTATACGAAAACAACTAGGCTAGGGGTACCCACGGCTAGCACCACAAGGGGAGGAGGCTCTCGGCCAAGGCCACTCGAGGGGAGGGAAGGCTTAGGACGAGAACACTCAAGAGGGGAGGGAGAGTTTTCAAGTCTTAGACAAAGTGAGGAGTGGATGAATAAGTTCATCACTAAGGGGGGTATTTATAGGAAACCAAAAGCCAACCAATGGCCAAGATCAAGCCATGTGCAAGGCAAGTGTAAGGCCTTGATCAAGCCAGTGCACCCTAACCCTACTCCACAAAACAAGCCACAAAACATTGCACAAAATATTGCACAAAACAAGGCCACAACAAGGCACCAATCGGCGAGCCAAACCGCTTCTAAAGGCGTCGGCGAGGGTGACAAGTGTCACCCTCGTTAACAAAATGTTCCGTCGCTCGGAAAAATCCGCAAAAATACAAAACGACATGGCCGGAATTTTCCCTACTCAAGCTCTGTAAAACGTTTCGCCGAAAAACGATTCTATACGGGGGTTGTGCACAAAATTTCGAAACTAGCCAAACTTTAAGTCTCAAATTTTCGTACGTACGTCTCCACGTACCTACTCTGGAAATACGGGGTATAACAACTCAAGTCTCTTTTTAGAAAAGTTTCATAGTTCAATGTCTTAATCTCTTTTTAAAACAATTGAGTAACATATGCCATAAGTAGTAGGTTATTCTTGTTCATAATCTTATTAAGCGACCATGATCAGGAAATGTAATATCATTTTGTCTCATCTTAGCTTCTATGCAGATGGAGGTTTCTACTGGTTTTAATAATACTTCATTATTCAATACATTTTCCTTTATTAACGCTGCAGTGGTTTGTCGATACACATTCTGATTTCCGAACATTATTCCTTTTAAAAACCACGTACTCATTACTCACGAATGAGGTTTCACACAAAACTCATATTAATTTATTTAAGTTAAGTCTCTTATCTTATAAGATCAAGTCTCTTAACTTCTAAAATCAGTAAACCATTTTACCTCTCTTAAGACGTTATACCTAACTTCCCATAAAGCTAGTATAACTCTTTTTAAAACCTTTTAAAAACCAAGTGTTACTCTTCTTTCAAAAATGGTTTCTTAACTCTTTTGAAATACTTCAAGATTCTTATTATTCAGGCTTAAGTCAAAAGACATTGCCGTACAACTACGTTCAATTAGCACACGTACGTCTACCGTACTATATATTATTCAGGCTTAAGTCAAAAGACATTGCCGTACTATATGTATCTTCCTTTAAAATATCATGCTCAAGAGTATAGGAAGAATCACATACCTCGTGACGATTTATCGACTATAAGCAAAACGCTCCACGGCTATAACCCGGCTAGCCTTGTCCACCTTCTAAGTAGCACATGCTACTTGCAAAACATTCAACCAATAAAGGTTATCGATCAGCATGTCTGATCTGTAAATGCAGTTTAACTTCTACTTATTCTTCTGAAGTGATTTCAGTTCAAGTCTTTTCTGTAATATCCTTCTATTACAGTTCAATTCTCTTCTATGAATCTTATATTCATTTCTACTACGACAGTATGTAATTTCCAATTACAATAGAAGGATAGTAGTATTTACCTCGATGAGCCCAAAATTATCAGAGTTTAAAGTCGCTCCTGAGCAACGCTTAGCTCCTACTCCGAGTGCTCCAATCCGCTCCAAACAACCCTTAGAAGTTCTAACCAACTTCTACTTAAATACTTCAACTATCAATGAAGAGTTTCCTTAGGGTTTCGTTTAGTGGCTAAAGAAAGTATAATAGTATTTTCTGGGCTTTTGTATAAGTGTAACCTTGGGAATACTACAAGGTATTTGGGCCAAGGTATTTGGGCATTATAACAATACTTGGAGAGTATTTCTGTTATACCCCGTAGTTCCAGGGTATATATGTGAGGATGTACGTACGAGAATACGACAGAAATTTTGTAAAGAAAGGAAGATGTGATTTTTTTCGACGGAAAAGTTTCCGATTGTTGTGAAGAAAAAGGTTCGTTAATGGGAATTGGATTCCCAGATTCGGTATTTGGACTTCTTGGATTATATTAGAATTATGGAATTTTATTTCCGGAATTGGTCACGTGGGGCCCACAGGAGAAATTTACGGTTTTGTGGGGCCCACTTTGTTTTCGAGATTTTGGCCATTATGGATATTTTCGGAAGATGAAATATTTTGGACGAATAGGAGGGCGACACGTGTCACCCCCCTAGGTGGCTCTTGGTCGAATTGCACTAGACAAGTGGCAAGACAAGTGGCCTTGTCTTGCAAGATATTTTTAGTTGGACAAGTGGCTTGTGGGGCCCACACACACTTGTCCCCAATCTCAACCACACACTTGCCTTCATCCTAGCCCTTGGTTGTCCTATATATGCACTACTAGTTGATGAAATCTTCCACACTTAGCCATTTCAAGACTTGAAAGACCCTCCCTCTCCCTTCATTGTTGCTCTCGTTTTTGAGCCTTTACCATGACCAAAATTTGTCCAACAATTCTTAAACTCTCAAGTGTTCTTCCCTATGGTGTTAGGGAGATAGTGAAGCAAGAGTTGGAAAAGATTTCACACCCCTAGCCTATTTTCCATGCCTTGGTCGAGAGTTGTCATCCTTGAAACCCTAGTGTTCTTCACTTTTTGGAGTTGAATCTTGAAGAGAAGTTGGTTAGGAGCTTATATGGGTTGCTTGTAGCGGATTGGAACGTAAAGATTTGGAGCTAAGACTTGCTTGGAACGACTTTAAGAACTTGGATATTCTTGGGCTATTTGAGGTAGTGATCCTTAACCTCTTTGTGAATTGGTCATTATACATATATTATAAGTATATTATGGAGTATATAATATATGGAGTAAAGTTTGGAAGAGTTGGATCTTGTTAACTTGTTAAAAGAAAGGATTGGCTTTTAGCCATTAAAATGGTAAAAACGTATCTTACTTGTGAAGAAGTAATTAACAAAGTAACTATAACTTATATTAAGAATGGAAATATAAGTTGGATGACTAATGAGTAATTTGGATAAGTAAAATGGACAAAGTTGGCCAAGGACCCCAACTTAAGGACTGTATTTACTTTGGACTGTATTTATATTTCTGTTAAGGGGAAGATTGTTCAATCGCGTTCCGTTTGGGCGTGTGATCCCCTTTTTTAATTATTGTATTGTTATGAAGGCGTGATAGTAAACCGCGTTACCGGTTGGCCGCGTAATCCCCTTCTTTTACTTATTGTTGTTATGAAGGCGTGATAGTAAACCGCGTTACCGTTTGGGTGTGTAATCTCCTTCTTTATGTTGTTTAATTATTACGCCTTATATATGGCATATAATTACGGTTATTTGGGCCTTGGAGAAAGTTGGAAAAGTGAGTAAAAGCGGAAGTCTTGATTTTCCGTAGGATTAGAGGGCTTTTTATTGGTATAAGTCTTCAATAGTGCGGAAGGTTTGATAGAAGTACTATGACCATTTTAGGAGTGGAGTACTACGTGTGGCGTGATCTACTTGGCAAGGAGTGGCGGAGTGGGTTGAAGTACTTGGGCGTTTTGCTATTTGTCGATAATCGTCGCGAGGTATGTGAACCTCTTCCTATCCTTTCTAGCATGATGTTTTGTAACTATGTAGTGCGGTGAGCGTACATGTGTTAAATGAGTTTGGTTGGTTCAAAACATAGGGTGTTATAATAGCTTTATGGGAAGTTAGTTATAACGACTCTATGTAGGTAAAATAATGGGTTATTGATTGTAGAAGTTAAGAGACTTGATCTTGAAAGATAAGAGACTTAACTTATTTGACTTGATATGAATTTTGTTAAAGTTGTGAAACCTCATTCGTGAGTAATGAGTACTTGGTTTTAATGAATCTTGTTTCTTGATTTGGAAATGAGAACAAGGGTCGAACAAACCACTGCAGCGCTAATAAAGGAAAAGGGATTGACTAATTGAGTATTATTAAAACCAGTAGAAACCTCCATCTGCATAGAAGCTAAGATGAGACAAAATGATATTACATTTCCTAGATCATGGCTGCTTTAATAAGATTGTTATAAACAAGAATAACCTACTCACACATAAGACATATGTTACTCAATTGTTTTAAAAGAGATTAAGACTATGAGTTATGAAACCTCTCTAAAATAAGTGACTTGAGCATTTGAAATTAGGCAAACTTGAACGTTTGGAAAATAATGTTGTTACTTGATTTTACAAAGGGGAAGTGTTTTGGTTTACTTAAAAAGATAGTCACTTTATTTTCATACTACGGGTATTGTGTGACTTATGTGAAAGAAACGGATCTTTTAAAGGAGTTAATGAATGTAGTACTTTGGGGTTAAAACCCGGATTTGTTGTAATAAAATACAAGTCTATGAGTATGTTGAACTTGCCTATGCTTGGGGTGATAGCCTTTGTTGTGCAAGTGTTGTATTTCTGTGCTACCGCGTCTCTCGATGGAGGGCCGGCTGATTTGTTATGTATGATTCTTTATCGAGTCCCATGGGATGGGCCGAGACACGTATTCCACCTGATTCTTTATCGAGTCCCATGGGATGGGCGAGACACGTATTCCACGATTCTTTATCGAGTCCCATAGGATGGGCGAGACACGTATTCCACGATTCTTTATCGAGTCCCGTGGGATGGGCGAGACACGTATTCCACGATTCTTTATCGAGTTCCGTGGGATGGGCGAGACACGTATTCCACTGATTCTTTATCGAGTCCCGTAGGATGGCGAGACACGTATTCCACGTGATTCTTTCAAGTCCCATGGGATGGGCGGGACACGTATTCCACACCTGGGGCTGGCGGTGAGGAAGGAGTTCCACGGGCGTGAGGATGACTTGAGGCGTGAGTCACGACTTGATATGACCGCTTTTATGTTGTGAGCGTAGTTTGGTTATCATACATGTCTCTGCTTTATATAGACTATTATGATTTCATTTCTGATATTTCTGATTTCACATACTTGGTACTGTTATCGACCTCCTTGAGTGCGTTCATCTGCAGTAGAGGTACATCGGTTGTGGATCCTCGCCATAGGATCACGATTCAGCGTGTTAGGAAGCCGTTTCTTGGAGGCTTATCTTTTAGGTATGTTACCACAGTGCAGCAGGTTCTTGTACATTCGGGGGTATGGCGGGGCCACGTCCGTCATAGTTGTTGTCACTTTCTTAGAAGTGCAGTAATCTTGTTGTGGCGAGTTTGTAAAAAGGATAAGCTGTTCGGTTTTATGTATATATCTGAGAAGGCAATTTTGGTTGACTGTTTATTTATCATGTCTCTTGTTTTATGTTTATGTTTTATTTCGCTGATTTTCTCGATGTTGTATCACTAGGGTGCAGGGGTAAGGCACGATCACGGGCGAGTTGGTCGTGACAAAAGTGGTATCGAGCGATTAGTCTCGGAAAGTGTCTACGAACCGTGTCTAGTAAGTCTTGATTATCGGTGTGTTATGCACCACGTCTATAATCGTGGAGGCTGCAGACATTTAGGATTAGTTTCCATTCTTCTCGTTACGAGATCGTGCCTTAGAAATTTGTGTGATAAGATGGACCCTCCGGCGTATTCGTTTTACCGATTATGCCTCGCGCAAGGCAACCCCGCCCAAGAGGGCAAAGCGGCCGAGAGGCGCTAGTGAGATCTGAGAGATGCGAGCGCGAGCGTCGATACATTCGAGCAGTGCTTGACGGCGAGTTTTGCGCGCCGCTTGGCCCAGCGAGTTTAGAGCGCGGCGGTGGCTGCTGAGACCACCGATACACGAGCCTCGGTCCGCGGCTGGAAGCGAGCGAGATAAGTACAAGGAGATGGCGATTCTTGGCGGTCGTGGCAGAATATGAGATAGGTGGATCACGGCGATTCGATTCAGTAGCACCGTAGTTCACCCCGGCGAGCGATTTGAGACTACGGGACTTTACGGCCGCGACGCGAGTTACGGTCGAGGCACGAGGATGATCCGAGGAGTTCATCAAGCGATTCTGAAGGATCATCGCAGTGATCAAGGCTTGGAGACCGAGTCCGTGATTTTTAGTTCGCATCATTGCGTGATACGCGATCGTGGTTTTGGTCGTGGGAGCTGTCGGGGAGCTTGCGCCTCGGTATTTGGGACGAGTTCTCGGAGGCATTTCTCGGCCATTTCTTGCCTCCATGAGATGAGGAGGGCATGGTACGGGTTTACGATCTTTGAGGCAGAGGGCGCCGATTCGGAGTACAACGTAGAGTTCGACTCGTTGGCTCGATATGTCCCTGCGTTAGTAGCTAATATGGAGGGCGAGTGCACCGCTACGTCACGGGCTAGATGACTATTTGGCGAGGCTTGTTGGTGTAGCTCTTGGCGGGTATGGACATTGCGCGTGCGAGCTCATGCACTCGGAGGTGAGGCGCGGAGAGGTCGGCGGAATGACCGGGATCGTGAGAAGAGGCGAGCAGCGAGAGGTCTTTTGGCGACTTCGAGGCGGACCGCCTCGGCAGCTAGTTATGTACCTCCGCCAAGATCTGAGTGGTCCTCCGCGATCTTGGGGCGTTCGGGGTATTCGGGAGCTGATCGGGGCCCGTGGCTTCGGTTGCGAGATATACATGGGTTAGCGATCGGGTTGAGTTTTCCTCGGTGTACACGATGTGGAAGGCGTCGTCGGGAATGTCGTCTTTCTCGGTGCTTGTTTTGCTGCGGCCGTCGGGAGCCATGTGACGGCGTCCTAATAGGAAGGATGCGAGCAACGTGACTCGGCTGCGGTCGATGGCGAGTTCATCGCCTTACTGCGACTATGCGCCTGGCGGGATTTTGATTAGAGTGAAGCGGTAGATACAGGTATATCCTTAACCCTCTAGAGATTGTATGCTTGATATGATGATCTTATTATTTGTGTGCGATGTACGGATAGCGTTGTGTTAATTGTAAGTTAGAAAACATGGTTAGTTGAAAGTATAAGTGTGGGGGCATGGAAAGTGTGAACCTTAGAATATTTCATGTTGAGACCTTAGATGTAAGGCCATCTTGAATAAAAGATTCTACGGTTAGTCTTTGTTGAAGTTCTTGGTATGCGTAAAATGTATTGTGGGAAAATTCCTTGGGTTGTGTGAGATGAAAGTGGTAGCTTTCAGGACTTGAATAGGTAAGATTGTTCCGGATCGGGGAACAAGGGTTTGGCGCGATTGTGGGTCGGGTTGAGGACCGTTCGCGGGTCGACCCGCAGCCCGGTTTGGGGTGGGGTCAGTTCGAGGTGGTCCTGCCAGGTGGTAGGGTCACGAGGGTGTTAGGCCCAAGTTTAGGTAACCATCGTACGGGTTCGTGGATGCGTTCGACCAGAATCGGATCGTGAAGGCCGGGAATGGCCTTAGAGTAAATTGAATCTAGTGTAAGCCTTTTTGTGATGTTAGAGGTGTTTCCTCGTTGGCGTGGATTTGAGTTTTGCGCTGCGTTATATTACGGCCATTGGTGGCGTGATCGGTTTGTAAGTATAGTAGTGGAGACTATCTGCACATGTTTGATTAGAGACTTAGAAGGAACATTCGGGATGAATGTTTCTAAAGGGAAGAATGTTATACCGTAGTTCGGGTATATATGTGAGGATATGCGTGCGAGAATACGTAAATTTTGTAAAGAAAGGAAGATGTGATTTTTCGACGGAAAAGTTTAGGTTGTTGTGAAGAAAAGGTTCGTTAATGGGAATTGGATTCCCAGTTCGGTATTTGGACTTCTTGGATTATATTAGAATTATGGAATTTTATTTAGGAATTGGTCACGTGGGGCCCGGGGAGAAATTTACGGTTTTGTGGGGCCCACTTTGTTTCGAGATTTTGGCCATTATGGATATTTCGGAAGATGAAATATTTTGGGCGAATAGGAGGCGACACGTGTCACCCCACAGGTGGCTCTTGGTCAGTGCACTAGACAAGTGGCAAGACAGTGGCCTTGTCTTGCAAGATATTTTTAGTTGGACAAGTGGCTTGTGGGGCCCACACACACTTGTCCCCAATCTCAACCACACTTGCCTTCATCCTAGCCCTTGGTTGTCCTATATATGCACTACTAGTTGATGAAATCTTCCACACTTAGCCATTTCAAGACTTGAAAGACCCTCCTCTCCGCCATTGTTGCTCTCGTTTTGAGCCTTTACCATGACCAAAATTTGTCCAACAATTCTTAAACTCTCAAGTGTTCTTCCTATGGTGTTAGGGAGATAGTGAAGCAAGAGTTGGAAAAGATTTCACACCCCTAGCCTATTTTCCATGCCTTGGTGAGAGTTGTCATCCTTGAAACCTAGTGTTCTTCACTTTTTGGAGTTGAATCTTTAAGAGATGTTGGTTAGGAGCTTATATGGGTTGCTTGTAGCGGATTGGAGCGTAAATATTTGGAGCTAAGACTTGCTTGGAACGACTTTAAGAACTTGGATATTCTTGGGCTATTTGAGGTAGTGATCCTTAACCTCTTTGTGAATTGGTCATTATACATATATTATAAGTATATTATGGAGTATATAATATATGGAGTAAAGTTTGGAAGAGTTGGATCTTGTTAACTTGTTAAAAGAAAGGATTGGCTTTTAGCCATTAAAATGGTAAAAACGTATCTTACTTGTGAAGAAGTAATTAACAAAGTAACTATAACTTATATTAAGAATGGAAATATAAGTTGGATGACTAATGAGTAATTTGGATAAGTAAAATGGACAAAGTTGGCCAAGGACCCCAACTTAAGAATTTGTATTTACTTTGGGTATTTACTTTGGACTGTATTTACATTTCTGTTAAGGGGAAGATTGTTCAATCGCGTTCCGTTTGGGCGTGTGATCCCCTTTTTTAATTATTGTATTGTTATGAAGGCGTGATAGTAAACCGCGTTACCGGTTGGCCGCGTAATCCCCTTCTTTTACTTATTGTTGTTATGAAGGCGTGATAGTAAACCGCGTTACCGTTTGGGTGTGTAATCCCCTTCTTTATGTTGTTTAATTATTACGCCTTATATATGGCATATAATTACGGTTATTTGGGCCTTGGAGAAAGTTGGAAAAGTGAGTAAAAGCGGAAGTCTTTACGATTTTCCGTAGGATTAGAGGGCTTTTTATTGGTATAAGTCTTCAATGGTACGAAAGGTTTGATAGAAGTACTATGACCATTTTAGGAGTGGAGTACTACGTGTGGCGTGATCTACTTGGCTTAAGGAGTAGCCGATGGGTTGAAGTACTTGGAGCGTTTTGCTATTTGTCGATAATCGTCGCGAGGTATGTGAACCTCTTCCTATCCTTTCTAGCATGATGTTTTGTAACTATGTAGTACGGTAGACGTACATGTGTTAAATGAGTTTGGTTGGTTCAAAACATAGGGTGTTATAATAGCTTTATGGGAAGTTAGTTATAACGACTCTATGTAGGTAAAAGAATGGGTTATTGATTGTAGAAGTTAAGAGACTTGATCTTGAAAGATAAGAGACTTAACTTATTTGACTTGATATGAATTTTGTTAAAGTTGTGAAACCTCATTCGTGAGTAATGAGTACTTGGTTTTAATGAATACTGTTTTACTGATTTCGGAAATGAGAACAAGGGTCGAACAAACCACTGCAGCGCTAATAAAGGAAAAGGGATTGACTAATTGAGTATTATTAAAACCAGTAGAAACCTCCATCTGCATAGAAGCTAAGATGAGACAAAATGATATTACATTTCCTAGATCATGGCTGCTTTAATAAGATTGTTATAAACAAGAATAACCTACTCACACATAAGACATATGTTACTCAATTGTTTTAAAAGAGATTAAGACTATGAGTTATGAAACCTCTCTAAAATAAGTGACTTGAGCATTTGAAATTAGGCAAACTTGAACGTTTGGAAAATAATGTTGTTACTTGATTTTACAAAGGGGAAGTGTGTCACGACCCGTTAAGGGCGTGGATCGTGCCTTCTGGGGCACCCAGTAGCCATACATCGAGTAACCAGGAAATATAAAACAAGACAGAAACATAGTAAAGCAGCAGTTTATCGAAGAAAAGCTTGCCTTTCAAAGATAATATAAATAACTCAAGTTTTGCGATTCATCCCAACCTGATAGTACTACTGAGACCTCTAAGAAGTAAACAACTATGGCGGGGACAGGGCCCGCCATACCCCGATCAGACAAAACTATCTACAATACAGGAGATCATACCCAAAAGTAGAGCCTCGGAGAAGATGGAGCTCACGACACGCAAAGATCCTAAGGATGTGGATCTAGCACTGCTTGCCACCTTACTGCGGCATGACGCGGCCCAAGGAGGTCAGTACAACAGGTACCAAGTATGTGAAACTATAAAGTACTTAAATGAAATCAAAGTATTTAAAACCTTTTCACAAATACGATCAGTTCAATTGCACATAGTGCACATCACAAACAACAACGATAATAGGAAAAATTGTAACAGTCTATTCTAGGCGCGAATGATCAAGCAAGGCGATCGCCCATAGTATCATTCTGCGTGCCTAGTCACGGACTTCGCAGACGCATAGGTCCCACATGCACCGCATGAGATATTTCTCGCATCGGGGCAGCTAACCCCGGCGTCCGCCTAGGCTCCGCGGCCGCGCATAGCCTCAAAAGACCGCGTAGTCTCAGCAGACGCATAGGAATCCCGCGTCAAAGCTAAACGCCGGAATGATCAATCACGGAGCATACCGCTCGCATAGTCTCACGAACGCGCATAGGCCGTATAGACCGCATCAAGGGGCAAGCCGCGGTATAACGATCGAGGGTAGGTGATACAATAACGATACAATGGACTTCAGGTTAGCAACGTAAGCACAAGAATGACCCCTTTACGGCGTTACAAGACACTAACACGGTAGCATCATAACATGTCTACTTATCGAACAATCTTACTACACTTGAAATCAATACAAGGCTCAAACAAGTAAACCGTTCCTTTTTATCTTTCTTAAGTTGTTATACCTAACTTCCCATAAAGCTAGTATAACTCTTAAGCTTTTGTTTTAAAAACCAAATATTTATCTTCTGTTAAAAATGATTCAGTATTCTTTTGAAATGTTTTCAGTTCTTTATTATTCAGGCTTAAGCCGTGAGGCATTGCCGTAAGTTTTATTCAGGCTTAAGTCAAAGACATTGCCATAGTTATTATTCAGTTCACACATGTACGTCTACCGTACTATATATTGTAAAATATCATGCTTAGGAAGAATCACATACCTTCTCAGCGAAAACCACCTGCCAAGTTGAATATGTCGCGCGCAGAGAGTCAGCCTATAATAGTCACAGACATCTATCAAAGTCTAGACTACTCTGAAGGTCATTCTAAACAGAGGGTTCATAATCCTACGGAAAGTCGGGCAGACAACCCTACGGTGAGCTATATGAGTCTCTTTGTGAAAAGCATCTTATGTGAGTCTGATTCAATTATTCTTCTTTTAAACCCTTCTACTGTGATGACAGTTCAATTCTATTTTGTAATATTCTTCTAAGTATTCAATACTTATTCTTATACTTCTACAGTATGCATTCTCTAATACAAAAGAGGGTTAGGATTATTTACCTCGGTAAGCCCAAAAATATCCTAGATAAAGTCGCGCCTGAGCAAGGTTTAGCTCCTAAGTTGTACGCTCCGGTAGCTCCAAGGAAACCTTAGAAGTTCTTCACAACTTCTACTAAGTACAAAGGGATTTGGGCTAGGGTATTTTGGGCTAGGGTATTTTGGGCATTATAACGATACTAGAAGACAACTTTTCTACCAAGGGAGGGGGGTAGATTTCGGCTAGGCTAGGGGGTAGGCCTCGCCAAACTCACTCGAGGGAGAGGTGTTTGGACGAAGGCTAAGGGAGGAGAGGATTTTTCAAGACTTGGAAGATAACTTTGTGGATGAAGAACTCTTCATCTCTAAGGGGTATTTATAGCTCAAGCCTTGGCCAACCAATGGCCAAGATGAAGACAAGTGCAAGGCAAGTGTAGGGTGAGGATTAACTATACACAAATATCCTACCAACCCTTGACTTGTGCACAAGGCACAAAAAACGTGCACTTCCTCTCCAATTTCGTCCAATGGACGATTCAAGTCCATCAATGGGAGGGTGCCAAGTGTCGCCTCCGTTGGTCCAAAATGTTTCGTCTCTCGGAAAAATCCGCAAAAATTAGTAATGGCATAGCCGGAATTTTCCTACGAAAGTTGTGGAAACGTTTAAATCGAAAACGATTCTTTTAGTGAGTTGTGTACAAAAACGCGTCGAGGCTAACTTTAAGGCCAAACTTTTATGCGTATTCCTTACGTACATACTCTGGAAATACGGGTATAACATTCTCCTCCTTAGAAACATTCGTCGAATGTTCCTTCTCAAAACGATTATCGAAGAAGCTTAAGCGGTTTGTAAGTGCCACACATGGCCACAAAAAAATAACACTTAGGCATAAATGATAACGAAAATTTACAAGTAGGAAAGTGAATTACGGAGGTGTGGGAATAGGTGAGGATACTTCGCCTCATGTCCTCCTCGGCTTCCACGTCATCTCCTCCACGAGCTCGTTCGCCACAAGACTTTGTGGAAGCCACGTCCTTCGTCGCAGACGCCTAACTCGGCGATCGACTATCGCTATGGGAATCTCCTCATACGATAACCCTCGGTCACTGGACATCGTCAATCGGGTGTACCACTAGATGGATCCGATACATCTCGCCGGATAGATACGTGAAAAACCGGATGCACCGCCTCGGATCGGATGGCAGATCCAACTCGTAGGCAACCTTGCCTACCTGCGGACAATCCGAAGCGGCCCGATGTACCTTGGTGAGTTTCCCTTCTTCCCGAATCTCATCACCGCTTCATGGGTGGCACCTAGGAAAACCCAATCATGAACCTCGAACTCAAGATGCGGCGGCGATGATCTGCATACGACTGCCGACTCGAGTCGATAGCGCTCTCGGATAAGCTTCACCTTATCCATCGCTGCTGCACCAAATCTGGTCCCACTTGCACCTCGCCCACATCGAACCAACCTATAGGCGTCGCACTTCCTCCCATACAAGGCCTCATAAGGCGCCATCCGAATCTTTGGAGTGGTAGCTATTATTATCACGAAACTCAACTAGAGGCAAATGATCCTCCCAACTACCATGAAATCAATAACACGGGCTCGCGGATATCCTCGAGAGTGCGGATAGTGCGCTCTGCTGTCCGTCATGCGTGGATGAAATGCGATACTCGGGCTCACTGCGTCCCTAAACCCTCTGGAAGGACCTCCGAAGTTAGCGAATCGGGCTCCTGCATGCGATATGATCAAAGTAGGGACTCCATGCGATCGACGATCTCTCGGATGTAAAGTCGGCATAATCCTCGGTAGAAAAAGTCGCCCCGACGGGAAGAAAGTGGGCTGATTTCGTCACCGTCGAAGATAACCCAAAAACAATCATGTCTCCTCCGAGTGCGAGGCAATCACGTGATGAAGTCCATGTTGATTACCTCCCACTTCGGTCGGGATCTCTATCGCTTTGTAACAAACCACGGGCCTGCGGTGCTCTACCTTCACTGCGACAACCACGGGCGAGCTACGAACTCGCAGCGTCCTCTTCAAACCATCCCACCAATACACGGATCTAAGGTCGTGGTACATCTTGGTCGACCACGGATGGATAGAGTAACGCCTTGTGTGCTTCCCAAGAACCTGCTGCGAAGTCACGAAACATCTGGAACACACATTCTGCCCTCAAACCTTATCACCCCATCAGGTGCTACCTCCAACGTACCCTTGCCATCACGAAGAGCTGAATCACGATATCGAATAAAAGCTGGATCCTCGCACTGTTGCCTCTTACCCTCCGCGCCGATGGAAGACTCGCCAACCTCACGAACGCTAACCCCTGCTATCGTAATCAATCAAGCGGACACCAAGGCTCGCTAAGCGATGCAAATCACGAACCATGTCCCTCCTCTCTAGTTGCATATCGATAGGCTCCCCATCGACTACGACTAAGAGCATACGCCACAACATTGGCCTTCCGGGTGGTGCGGGATATCAACATCATAATCCTTAAGCAACTCTAACCACCATCTGCTCGTAAGTTCGGCTCCTCTGGTGAAGATATCTTGGAGGCTCTTGTGAGTGCGTATAAATATCCACGTGAACCCATACAAATAGTGCCTCAGGATCTTGGCGTGAATCACGGTACGACTCTAAATCATGGGTGGGGTAGTTCCTCGTGTTTCTTCCGGTGTCGGGATGCATATGCTATAACTCTGCCATCTGCATCAACACACATCCCAACCCGATGCAGCGCATCACAATACGACATAACCATCGGACCTGCGGAAGAGTAAGAACGGGGCGATCGTCGGTCTCTTTCAAAGAATGGAAACCACGCTCCTGCATCGATCCATCAAACTTGGCGCCTTACGAGTCGGCCTAGTCAAGTGCGAAGATAGAAGCAAACTTCTCCACGAACGCCGATAATATCCTGCAAGGCCCGTAAGCTGCGAACCTCTGCCGGAGTAGTAGGTCTAGGCCAAGTCACGATCGCCGATCTTGGCGTATCCACTCGAATGCCATCGGCCGACAATATGCCGTAGAAAGCGCCATCAAGTCAACCAAAACTCACATTTGGAAAACTTGGCGTCTGTTCTTGGTCGGAGAATCGGCCAAGATCTCAAATGCTCCGCATGCTCCTGCTCTGGCGAGAATAAACGAGATATCATCAATGAACACTATCACAACGTGTCCAAAAATGGTTTGAACACTCGGTTCATCAAATCCATGAATACGCGGAGCATTGGTCAACCCAAAAGACATGACCACGAACTCATAATGCGTCTGCACGTCGGAATGCGATCCTAGGACATCCACCTCTCGACACGAACGATGATAGCGACGCAGATCAATCTTGGAGAAACATCTCGCGCCACGGCGGTCGAACAAATCATCAATCACAGGAAGGGGTATCTGTTCTTAATGGTCACCTTGTTGTTGCTGTAATCAACACACGTGCGCGGCGTCCCATCCTTCTTCTTCACGAACAATCTGGCGCTCCCGGGGGAGAAACACTAGGCTGATGAAGCCCTTCTCGGCCAAATCCTAAGTCGATCCTTCACTCTCTCAACTCGGCGGGTGCCATTACGTATGGCGGAATGGAAATAGGTCGAGTGTGCGCAATATGTCAATACAAAACTCAATCTCCTCTCGGGAGGATACCCGGAGGTCATGGAAACACGTCGGGAACTCGTGACTCTGGGCTGACCGAAAACACGGTGCGACGGATATCAAACACCGAGCGAGATGGTAGATATACCGCTTCGCACGTCTTCCTAGCCTTGAGGTAGGAAATAAACCTACCACCAGCGATACCGTGCTCCTCCCACAACAATGGCTCGCCGAAATCGGAACCGTACTACTCTTTCTCTGCGGTCCATTGGCGTAGCAGAAGCTAGCCAATCCATCCCCATGATCACGTCGAAGTCAATCATCTCCAACTCTATCAAGTCGGCTGAGGTCCGACTGTAAATGGTCACGGGACAAGCTCTATATACGCCGAGCTACCACCGAATCACCCATCTGGCGTAGCTACCTCGAAAGGTCTATGGACTCGGGCTCTATCCCTATCCTCCGCAAGGGAGATATATATGGGGCCAGTAGAACCGGATCTATCAAAGCATACACGTCAAACCCGAGCGATAAGGTACATGGCGACATCGGTGAGGCCTCCCGATCTGTCTTTGGACAAAGCATAAATGCGGTTACGAGGACCGCTAGAAGCTGGACCGCGCCCACGACCTGCCGCGACCGCTGGTCCATGAGTACCTTGCCCTCGGGGCGAGTAGCTGTCGAGGATGAAGAAGCGCAGACCACAGATCGGGCCTACTACCGGCGCCGCTCGGTCGGACAAACTCGCGAAATGACCTGCGGCCACAAGTATAGCAAGCTCGGTCTGACTCGAGAATGGTATCTACCACAGCGGGCACACCGCGGACCTCGAGCAGTTAGCACCCGCTACCACGGAAATCAGAAGTCACGGGGCCACGGCCGGCCGGCTCTGGTATCACGAAGATGTAGGGCGCTCTGGCGGTGTGGTGCAAACGGACTTGGCGATGCGCCATCGAGAACCACCAAAAGAATCGGCCGTCTTGGCCTTACCTGCTGCGATATCGCTCTACCGGCGGTCTCTGCTCCTCGCATCTAGTGCATGAGCTCGCATCCGGGTAATGTCCATGCCTGGCTGAAGGGACACACCCGCACAAGACTCGGCCATGTAATCATCGAGCCCAGTGACATAGCGATGCACCCGGTCCTCCATATCTGCTACCAGTGCAGGGACATATCGAGCCAAAGAATCAAACTCGACATTGTACTCCCTCACTGTGCGTCCTCCCTGTCTCAGCAACAAGAATCTATCAGCTCGTGCCCTCCTCATCTGCGGAGGCAAGAAGTGTGTGAGAAAAGCCTCCGAAAACTCCTCCCATCTTTGGAGTGCATGCTCTCCGGAAAGCTCCATGAATCAAACCAATCGATTGCGGTATCACGCGGCCGTCACGAAGAATGTCACAGACTCGGTCTACGAAGCCACGATCACCGCGTAATCCTCTGCGGTGACGGATGAACTCCTGCGGATCATCCTCGGCCTCGACCCATAAAACTACGGCGGGCTACAACTAAGGAAATCCGTAGTCTCAAACTATTCGCCTCGGGTGCACTTCTGGTGCGGCCCAGGCTGGAGGCTGAGCTGCCGCGTCAGCCTCTCGCCGTGTCAGCCACAACTTTAGCCAAAAGGCGGCCATCTCCTTGTACCCTAACTCCTCCGCCCGGTGTGGGACGGGAGGTGTGGATCTTGTGGTCTCTTTGGGGCAGTGGCGTCATAGAACTCGCCGTCTCGGTATAGACGGGCACGAGCCCTCGTGACTCTGGGTGTCTGCTAGCGGCTCCTCATTTGCCTTGCCACGGGCGGGTTGCCTTACGTGGAGGCATAAGCATACAGGAAAGGAATACGTTAGAGGGGTCCAACCTATAACACAGCTCTAACGCACGATCTCAGAGTGAGAAGAATAGAAACCAATCCTAAATATCCTATAGCCTCCTGATTATTGGTGTGGTGCACAACACACCGATAATCAAGACTCTACTGAATACGGTCTGTAGACACTTTCCGAGGATTAACTGCTCTGATACCACTTTTGTCACGACCCGTTCCGGGGCCCGTGACTGGTGCCTTACTGGGGCACCCAAGTAGCCATACATCAGAGTAACCAGCGGAAATATAAACCAAGACAGAAACATAGTAAAGCGAAACAATTTATCGAAGAAAAACTTGCCTTTCAAAGATAATATAAATAACTCAAGTTTTGCGATTACATCCCAACTGTCTGATAGTACTCTGGACCTCTAAGGAAGTAAACAACTATGGCGGGACGGGGCCGCCATACCACTGCATACAAAACTATCTACAATACGGAGATCATACCCAAAAAGTAGAGCCTCGGAGAAGATGGAGCTCACGACACCAACGCAAAGATCCTAAGGATGTGGATCTAGCACTGCTTGCCCTTACTGCGGCATGAACGGCCCGAAGGAGGTCGATAACAGTACCAAGTATGTGAAACTATAAAGTACTTAAATGAAATCAAAGTATTTAAAACCTTTTCACAAATACGATCGATTCAATTGCACATAGTGCCATCACAAACAACAACGATAATAGGAAAAGCGTAAGTCTATTCTAGGCGCGAATGATCGAAGCAAGGCCAATCGCCCATAGTATCATTCTGCGTGCCTAGTCTGGACTTCGCGCGCATAGGTCCCACGCGAACCGCGTGAGATATTTCTCGCATCGGGGCAGCCAACCCGGCGTCCGCCTAGGCTCCCGCAGCCGCATAGCCTCAGACCGCATAGTCTCAACAGACCGCGTAGGAATCCGCGTCGGGCTAAACGCCGGAATGATCAATCACGGAGCATACCGCTGCTCGCATAGTCTCACAGACCGCATAGGCCGTATAGACCCGCATCAAGGGGGGCAAGCCCTTGGTATAACAGTCAAGGGGGTAGGTGATACAATAACAGTACAATGGACTTACCGGTTAGCAACGTAAGCACAGCAAGAATGACCCTTACACAAAGATTACAAGACACTAACACAGGTAGCATCATAACATGTCTACTTATCAAACAATCTTACTACACTTAACAGAAATCAATACAAGGCTTTTATAAACAAACAAGTAAACAGTTCCTTTTTATCTTTCTTAAGTTGTTATACCTAACTTCCCATAAAGCTAGTATAACTCTTAAGCTTTGTTTAAAAAAACTAAGTATTTATCTTCTGTTAAAAGTGATTCAGTATTCTTTTGAAAATGTTTTCAGTTCTTTGTTATTCAGGCTTAAGCCGTGAGGCATTGCCATAAGTATTATTCAGGCTTAAGTCAAAGACATTGCCATAGTTATTATTCGGTTCACACGTACGTCTCACGTACTATATATTGTAAAATATCATGCTTAGGAAGAATCACATACCTTCTCGTGAAAACCACCGCCAAGTTGAATATGTCGCGCAGAGAGTCGACCTATAATAGTCACAGACATCTATCAAAGTCTAGACTACTCGAAGGTCATTCTAAGCAGAGGGTTCACAATCCTACGGAAAGTCGGGCAGACAACCCTACGGTGAGCTATATGAGTCTCTGTGAAACGAGTCTTATGTGAGTTCAATTATTCTTCTTTTAAACCCTTCTCTTTGTGATGACAGTTCAATTCTATTTTGTAATATTCTTCTAAGTATTCAATACTTATTCTTATACTTCTACAGTATGCATTCTCTAATACAAAAGAGGGTTAGGATTATTTACCTCGGTAAGCCAAAAATATCCTAGATAAAGTCGCTACCGAGCAAGGTTTAGCTCTAAGTTATGCGCTCAGTAGCTCGAGAAACCTTAGAAGTTCTTCACAACTTCTACTAAGTACAAAGGGATTTGGGCTAGGGTATTTTGGGCATTATAACGATACTAGAAGACAACTTTTCTACCAAGGGAGGGGGGTAGATTTCGGCTAGGCTAGGGGGTAGGCCTCGGCCAAACTCACTCAAGGGGAGAGGTGTTTGGACGAAGGCTAAGGAGAGGAGAGGATTTTTTCAAGACTTGGAAGATAACTTTGTGGATGAAGAACTCTTCATCTCTAAGGGGGTATTTATAGCTCAAGCCTTGGCCAACCAATGGCCAAGATGAAGACAAGTGCAAGGCAAGTGTAGGGTGAGGATTAACTATACACAAATATCCTACCAACCCTTGACTTGTGCACAAGGCACAAAAAACGTGCACTTCCTCTCCAATTTCGTCCAATGGACGATTCAAGTCCATCAATGGGAGGTGCGAGTGTCGCCCTCCGTTGGTCCAAAATGTTTCGTCTCTCGGAAAAATCCGCAAAATTAGTAATGGCATAGCCGGAATTTTCCCTACGAAAGTGTGGAAACGTTCGTCGGAAAGCGATTCTTTTAGTGAGTTGTGTACAAAAAAAACGTCCAAGGCTAACTTTAAGGCCAAACTTTTTGTACGTATTCCCTTACGTACATACTCTGGAAATACGGGGTATAACAAAGTGTTTTGGTTTACTTAAAAAGATAGTCACTTTATTTTCATACTACGGGTATTGTGTGACTTATGTGAAAGAAACGGATCTTTTAAAGGAGTTAATGAATGTAGTACTTTGGGGTTAAAACCCGGATTTGTTGTAATAAAATACAAGTCTATGAGTATGTTGAACTTGCCTATGCTTGGGGTGATAGCCTTTGTTGTGCAAGTGTTGTATTTCTGTGCTACCGCGTCTCTCGATGGAGGGCCGGCTGATTTGTTATGTATGATTCTTTATCGAGTCCCATGGGATGGGCCGAGACACGTATTCCACCTGATTCTTTATCGAGTCCCATGGGATGGGCCGAGACACGTATTCCACCTGATTCTTTATCGAGTCCCATAGGATGGGCCGAGACACGTATTCCACCTGATTCTTTATCGAGTCCCATGGGATGGGCCGAGACACGTATTCCACCTGATTCTTTATCGAGTCCCATGGGATGGGCCGAGACACGTATTCCACCTGATTCTTTATCGAGTCCCATGGGATGGGCCGAGACACGTATTCCACATGATTCTTTCACGAGTCCCGTGGGATGGGCGGACACGTATTCCACACCTGGCGCTGGCGGTGAGGAAGGAGTTCCACGAGCGTGAGGATGACTTGAGGCGTGAGTCACGACTTGACATGGCTTTTATGTTGTGAGCGTAGTTTGGTTATCATACATGTCTCTGCTTTATATAGACTATTATGATTTCATTTCTGATATTTCTGATTTCACATACTTGGTACTGTTGTCTTGACCTCCTTGAAGTGCGTTCACGCCGCGGTAGAGTACATCGGTTGTGGATCCTCGCTCATAGGATCACGATTCGGCGTGTTAGGAAGCCGTTTTTATTTATCTTCATGATTTGTTATGTTGTATGATTAGAAGGAGTCTTGTCACGACCATTATCACACCCGAACCGGGCGTGGTGGTGCCCTACAGGCACCTTCTACCTTAACAACTAAGTAATCTGCGGAAATTAAATAACACCTCATTTATTTATTTTTGAACCAACGTACGTGCAAGGCAAAACCGACAAGGCTGCCATATATACATAAACAAAAGACACTACACCGTACATGAGTCCAATCCCACATGAATACAGACCTCTAAGAGTTTTACTGAAATATGACGGGACAAGGCCCCGCCGTACCATCTATGTACAAAAGCACATCTTGAAGGAACTATACCAAAATGATAAACTCCTGAGCAGAGGAGCTATCCAAAACTACGAGCGGTCCTACACTGCCGATCACCAAATCTGCGTACCTAAACTGCGGCATGACGCAGCCCGAAGGAGGTCGATCGAAGAATGTACCAAGTATGTGAGCGATGAAATGCGTAATAAAATCATAACGATCTAAACAAAGCAGGAGACATGTCGATAGCCAACCTACGATATAACACATAAGCGATCATATCAAGTCGGGACGCAGCCCTCAAAGTCACTACTCAAATATAACTATGGGTCTCACGCCCGTAATATCAATCATGCGTGGAATCCTTCCTCACGCCGTGATCCATGATGTAATAACACCAATAAGGATACATGAACACCAAGTCCCACTGTGTCCTAAATACCACGTGGTCTCATGCCGGAATCCCACCTCGTAAAAGCATGACAATAGGGTAACACAAACAAATCCGGGACATATATGATAATCAAATTACAACACATTGTGCCTTACTAACAATGAGAGTAAGATGAGTATCCTTACAATATAAAATAGGAAGCTCATGATCAAAGCAGGACCATCCGCGCGGTATCATTTAGCCATCCTACTCGCGGGACTATTTCACCGCATAGGCGCGTGGACGCGTGAGGTATTCCTCGCATGGGACTATTTCACGCGTAAGCCGCTTACGGACTCGCGTGAGGTATTCCTCGCATAGGTTGGAC
This sequence comes from Przewalskia tangutica, assembly GCA_029844215.1. Taxonomy (NCBI): domain Eukaryota; kingdom Viridiplantae; phylum Streptophyta; class Magnoliopsida; order Solanales; family Solanaceae; genus Przewalskia; species Przewalskia tangutica. The sequence goes on along the minus strand of JAQGDG010000119.1, from coordinate 255,584 downwards.
TGCCGCGTGGGACTATTTCACCGCGTAAGTCCTACGGACCGCGTGAGGTATTCCTCGCATCGTGGGTAGCAATTCCACGGAATCTGCAAATGCCACAAACCAGGAATGACCAAACGACTGATATACCAATAGCACACAACCGGCTATTTCCAGCACACATAGGCAATTCTCTACTAAACAAGCCAAAGTACTTATCAAGGCACACATAGAATAATTCTCAATTAATCAAGCCAAAGTACTTATCAGGGCACACTTAGACTAATTCTCAATTAATCAGGCCAAAGTACTTATCAGGGCACAAATAGAAAAATTCTCATTTTAACAACCCAAAGTACTTATCAGGGCACAAATAGAATAATTCTCATTTTAACAAGCCAAAGTACTTATCAGGGCACAAATAGAATAATTCTCATTTAATCAGGCCAAAGTATTTATCAGGGCACAAATAGAAAAATTCTCATTTTAACAAGCCAAAGTACTTATCAGGGCACAAATAGAATAATTCTCATTTTAACAAGCCAAAGTACTTATCAGGGCACAAATAGAATAATTCTCATTTTAACAAGCCAAAGTACTTATCAGGGCACAAATAGAATAATTCTCATTTTAACAAGCCAAAGTACTAATCAAGGCATCACTTAGACAAATTCTCAATTTATCAAGCCAAAGTACTAATCAAGGCATCACATAGAATTATTCTCAATTAAACAGGCCAAAGTACTACGTACATACATTCTTTTCAAAAGACTCATTTTTATGTAAAACCCCAAGATACTAACACCCGTAGTATCAAGGCATGTCTATTTTTCCAAGTAAGTTACTACACGTTTAGAAAACTCATTTCAAGGCTTGAAATCAAGTAACTTCAAATTTTCACAATCTAGGCAACTTATGCCGATTAATCAAAATAGACAACTTTCTATACTTTCCATAAAGCCGTTATAACCAACTTCCCATAAAGCCGTTATAACCCTTTATGGTTTTAGACATATCCATTCCTTTTATAACCAAGAGACTTATACTATTAAAACCAAGTATCACATACTTACAAAACAAGTTCTTAACTTTCAAAACACTTCAAGTCTCTTAATATATAGAAAACAAGTTTCTTCTACTTTTAAACCTCAAGTAACTCACTCCTTTAAAACAAGTTACTTCTCTTAAATCATGTCATTTCTCCTCTTTTAAAACAAGTAAGTAAATCACTCCTTTGACTCCCCCTAAAGTCATTATAATGACCCTTAGGATTTTGGGACTAAGGCACTAGCCCAAAAGATTTGGAAACCACTTCCTTTTCACGACTCTATGTACTTTAAGTAAAATACTTTCACTTTTAAGAATCCAACTTCACTAAGGCAATGGATTATACAACTTACAATTTAAACATCAAAGTACAATCAAGGAAGTACATAGAACAATTTCTATATTAGGCAATCCAAGTACAACCAAGGAATGGATCATTTAAGGAGTAGAACGTACTTTCTTTATCTTTCGGAATCATGCTAGAAGAGGAGATAGTTCACATACCTTTTCGGCTAATTCCTCAAGCTAAGCCGAATACGCCGTACGTAGAAGTTTCAACCTATAATGGTCACAACAAGACTATCAATCTTCTAGTCTCTAACGTAGAATAATACTAAGTATTTGGTCTCTAATTCTACGGAAAATCGGGCAGCACTTCCTTTGTTTCTACTCACTTTGCCACCTTTTTCAAGGCCGAATACAATAACCAACAAGCCACATTTAAGGCTCCAAACAACAACCAAACAAAGGGGATTACACGCCTTACAATACATGTAAAATTCCGCCCCACAATTCATACCAAAATAGTATAATACTTCACTAGCCATTCTCGGCCACATATAACCAATAACACTACGTCTTTTCCAATCCTTTTCCAATTTCAAGTTCTTAGGTCTAACATGTTATATAGTTATAAACCACTTCAACAACTACAATTTCCTTCCAACACAACATGCGACGTCTTAAACGAATAATCAACTTGAATTATAGTCTTAAGGCTAACATGCTAGTTTTCGGATTTAGGGTTCCAATAGCCAATACACTAATCCAACTACATAATATACTTCTCATGCTTGCTAATAACAATAGCTACAACAATAAGTAAACTTAATTGCTAAAACGACGAAATTTATACCTTTCCAAGCCCTTAAAATTTCCAAGAATCAAAGTCGCGCCTTAGCAATTCTTAGCTCCTTTCCTTAAGTTCCAATCCGCTCCAAGCACTCCTTAGAGGCCTATGAAGAACCCATCTTCAAGTTCCAACTTCAAAGTTGAAGAACTCCCTTAGTTTCCGCCTTGCGACTAACGTAAAAATGCATTTTTTCCGAAATCTTTCTATTGAGATAACCTTACAATACCCTTGGGGACATTGGGTTAAAGTCTTGTGGCTAATGGATCAAAACTATAAAAATTTTGTGTGGGAATTACATGAAAGCCGAGAGCTTCTCTCCTCTCTCTAAGGGTTCTAATTTTTTCTAAGTGTAGAAAATTCCAAGTCTTGCACTAACTATGTATATATAACACATTGGAGGGTTTAGATGTCCACAAATGTGAGGTTAGGATGGGTTTCACTTGGATCAAGCCTAGGTGGACAAGTTGACTTGTCAACAATATCAAGCTTAGAAGACTTATCATCTACATAGGTCAAATGACCATAACACCCTTGCAATATTTCGTCCAACATCATGGAGGGGTGCCACGTGTCGCCCTCTCATTCGTCCATAAAATTCCGTAACCCTCGTGGGCCCCACAAAAATGTAAAATTCCTCGGGTGGGCCCCACGTGACCAAATCCTTAAAAATAAATTTCCATAAATATAATAAGTTCCATACTTTACAAATATTCTCTTTTGAGAATCCAATTCTTAACAACGAACATTTTTCCTTTCCGACGTTCGGAACATTTTCCGTCGGAAAAACAATTCTTCCTTTCGTATCAATTTCCAAGTCTTGTTTCCTTTCGTACATTCTCTTTTACATGTCCTGGACTTACGGGGTGTAACACCGACCCCGGGCCCGCGACTGGTGCCCTACCTGGGCACCCCTTTCGGTATACATCAGAGAATAGCAGCAGAACATACACAACTTATAAAATGCTTAAACATAAAATAACAGCAGGCTAGCCGATAAGGCCACCTTCCGTGAAATATACGTAATAAAACAGTACATTTTTTTCTTTACAACCCAATCCACAAAGGTGACTACAGACCTCTAAGAATAACAACTCTGGCGGGACAGGGCCCCGCCATACCCCTGAATGTACAACAACCGACAATACCAGGGATAAGCCTCCGGAATAAAGAAGTTTCTCAACAGCTGAACAGTGATCCTAAGAGCGAGGATCAGCAACCTGTACTCTACCTGCGGCATGAACGCAGCCCAAGGAGGTCGATACAACATGTACCAAATATGTGGCGAAATGCGTAATGAAATCATAAGTCTATAATAAAACTGGAGACAGGTATGATAACTCAATTAACAGTACACAGTGCCTTACTAACAATGAGAGTAACTAGGAGTATACGTACAACATAAAAACTAGGAAGCTCACGATCAAAGCAGAACCATCCGTCCGCAGTATCATTAAGCAATCCTACTCCTGGGACTATTTCACCCGTAGATAGTCATGGACCGCATAAGGTATTCCTCGCATAGGCTGTATCCGCCCGCATGGGACTATTTCACCCGCATAAGCCCATAAGGACTCGCATGAGGTATTCCTCGCATCGTGGGTAGCAAATCCACGGAAACATGTGGTATAACTATCTTGGGGATTTACCCCTCAGATATACTCTTACCCTGGAGAAGGTGGTATAACTATCTTGGGAATTTACCCCTCAGATATACTCTTACCCTATCTCAACCGGCCATCATACATAACATAAGCCCTACCGATTTATCATACATAACATAAACACTACCGACTTATTATACAATAAATAAGCAAGTTAAGAAATCCTCCTAACTTCTTATTAGCCTTATTCATACACACTCTCATTTTAGTTTACTTAAGGCACTAGCATATCTTTTATAAAAATCCGGGAATTTAACCCAAGTACTACATACTTCTACTCTTTAAAACAAATGACTCTTTTTAGTATAAAACTTCCAAGATACTATTAACCATAGTATCAAGTCGAAATTACGTTTCAAGACAAGTCACAATACCTTTAGAAATAAAGTTAGGTTTCTAAATCAAGTGACTCATTTTCTTATAAAACCTTAGGCAATTGATGCCTTGAAATCAAATTGCCTTGAAATCAAACTGCCTTTTATTAAATCAAGTCATTTATCATACTTAAATTACTTAGAGTAACCCACTCTTTTTAACCTTACATAAAGCTATTATAACCAACTTCCCATAAAGTCGTTATACTAGCTTTATACATGTTATACCCCGTAGTTCTGGAGTATGTACATTAGGCCGTACGTACGTTTGTACAAACCCTAATTAGGTTAAGAATGAAATTGTAAGCTTTCGACGGAAAAGATTCCGAACCTTGTGAAGGAAATTCTACGTTTTTAATATTTTTAACCGATTACGGATTTTTCCGAGAGACGAAATATTTTGGACCATTAGGAGGGCGACATGTGTCACCCTTAGTTGGCTTAGGTTGGACGAAAATGTGGCCTAGTGGGCAAGTCAAATTGGTCAAGTCTTGCAAGTTGATTTGTGTGAGTGGGAGTAGGTAGAAGTGGACGTTTTTTTGGAGAGTTAGTGGAGTCCACATGGCTCATTGTTGTGGTGGGCATGTGTTCCAATTTTGTGGTGGACATATGTCCAAATGTTGTGGGAGACACTTGGTTGGAAGACCTCATCTTTCACTTGGATCATAATCTCCACCTTCCATTTGTTTTGATCTTAGCCCTTGAGTGTTCTATAAATACCCCCCTTGAGTGAAGACTTCTTCATCCACTCCTCATTCCCTAAGTCTCAAAACTCCTCTCCTTGTAGTGTTTCTCGTCCAAGCCCTCTCCCCTTCCTAGTGGCTTCTACGAGAACCCTCTCACCCCCCTTTGTAGAAAGTTGCCTTCTAGTAGTTACTATTCCAAAATACCCTAGCCCCAAATCCCTTTTAGTAGTTGAGTAGAAGTTGTTTAGAAACTTCTAAGGGTCTTGGAGCTATCGGAGCGTGCAATTAGGAGCTAAACCTTGCTCAGGATCGACATTTAACTTGGATAATTTTGGGCTTGTCGAGGTAAACACTTTTGTCCTTCTATTGTAATTGAAGATTACCTATAAGAATAGTTAAGATTTGAGTATAAGATATAGAAGGATATTAAAGAATAGAATTGAACTGTAATCACAGTAGAAGGGTATAAAAGAAGAAGATTTGAATCAGACTTACATGGACAGCATTTACATGAGACTTGTGTAGTATGACGGTGGAAGCACGCCTGATTTTCCGTAGAATAGAGAACCCTCTACTTAGAATATTCTTCAGTGTAGTCAAGACGTTGATAGACGTATATGGCCTTTATAGGTTGAATGTTCTGCGAGTAGCATGTTCTACTTGAAAGGTGGACAAGGCTAGCGGTTATAGCGGTGGAGCATTTTGCTATTAGTCGATAATCGTCGCGAGGTATGTGATTCTTCCTATCCTCTTGAGCATGATATTTTGAAAGAATATTTATAGTACAAAGAGACGACGTGTGTTAACCGAACGTGGTTTCATCATGCGATGTCTTCGACTTGAGTCTAATAATAAAGAATCTTGAAGTATTTCAAAAGAATTAAGAACCGTTTTTGAAAGAAGAGTAATACTTGGTTTTAAAAGCTTAAGAGTTATACTAGCCTTATGGGAAGTTAGGTATAACGACTTAAGAGAGATAAAAGGAACGGTTTACTTAATTGTTTATAAACGCCTTGTATTGATTTCGGAAATGAGAATAAGTATCGAACAAACCACTGCAGCGCTAATAAAGGGAAATGTATCGACTAATTAAGTATTATTAAAACCAGTAGAAACCTTCATCTGCATAGAAGCTAAGATGAGACAAAATGATATTACATTTCCTAGATCATGGCTGCTTTAACAAGATTGTTATAAACAAGAATAACCTACTCACACATAAGGCATATGTTTCTCAAATTGTTTTAAAAGGAGAATTATATTATTAAGTGATTAAAACTATGAACTACGAAACCTTTCGAAAATGAGAAGCTTGAGCATTTGAAATTAGGCAAACTTGAACGTTTGGAAAATAATGTTGTTACTTAGGGAAGTGTTTTGGTTTACTTAAAAAGATAGTCACTCTATTTTTATACTACGGGTATTGTGTGACTTTTGTGAAAGAAACGAATCTTTTAAAGAGTTAATGTATGAAGTACTTTGGGGATAAAAACCCGAACTTGTTAACATAAAGTAGAAAGTACCTTGTGTGAATAACTTGATTGTGTTGGTTTGTGATAGCCTTGTAATACTTTCTTGTTGGTTTAATAAGTAAACATGTTATGATGCTACGCGTGTTAGTGTCTTGTGATGTTGTGTAAGGGGGTTATTCTTGTTGTGCTTATGTTGTTAAACGTTAAGCCCGTTGTACTGTTATTATATCATATACTCCCCCTGACTTGTTATACCGAGGACTTGACACCCTTGATGCGGGTATATACGGCCTATGCAGTCTGTGTGACTATGCGGAGCTGCGGGAGTTCCAGGATTGATCATTCCGGGTGTATTATCCCGATGCGAGGAGTGCCTTATGCGGTCTGTGTGACTATGCGGTCTATGTGACTATGCGGACTGCGGGAGTCCAGGAGGGTACCGCGGGTTAGCTACCCCCGATGCGAGGAATACCTCATGCGGGCCTATGTGTGGCCTATGCGGAGCTGCGGTAAGTTCCAGGATTAGACGCGCACATTGATACTGAGGGCGAGTGGCCAGCTTCGATCATGTGGTGCGGTCTAGAAAGACCTCGTGATACAGTTTTATAGCATGATTGGTACTGTGGGTTTTAGTAGTCGGCTATGCCTTCGTACTTACCCCGTACGGTTTTATTATGACACAGGTGGGACCTGGTGTTCATGTGTATTCCTTGGTGCTTTTATATCATGGACTGTCGTGTTACACCCCGTAAGTCTAGGACATGTATAAGAGAATGTACGTAAGGAAACAAGACTTGGAAATTAGTACGAAAGGAAGAATTGTTTTTCCGACGGAAAATCTTAGAAGGCCGGAAGGAAAATGTTCGTTATTGAGAATTGGATTCTCAAAATGCATTATTTGAAGAGTATGGAACTTATAAATAGTATGGAAATTTATTTTTACGGATTTGGTCATGTGGGGCCCACGAGGGTTACGGAATTTTATGGACGAATGAGAGGGCGACACGTGGCACCCCCCATAAGTGGTCTTGGTCGAATTAGAGGAGGGGTAATATGGTCATTGAACATCTTGGAAGATAAGTCTTCAAAGCTTGACATAATTGACTAGTCAACTTGCCACATAAGCTTGATCCATGTGATTTTAATCCTAGCCTCACATTTGTTTAAGTCTAAGCCCTCCAATATGTGTTATATACTAACTAGTAGCAAGACTAGCTCATTTTAACACTTAGAGAAATTAGAAGACCTTGTGTTCTTCAAGAAAGCTCTCGGCTTAGTGTAATTTCCCACACAAAAATTTTATAGTTTTGATCCATTAGCCACAAGACTTTAACCCAATGTCCCTAGGGGTATTGTAAGGATATCTCAATATAAATATTTCGGAAAAAACGTATTTTTACGTTAGTCGCAAGGAAACTAAGGAGTTCTTCAACTTTGAAGTTGGAACTTGAAGATGGGTTCTTCATAGGCCTCTAAGGAGTGCTTGGAGCGGATTGGAACCTAAGTAAAGGAGCTAAGAATTGCTAAGGCGCGACTTTGGAATCTTGGAAATTTTAAGGGCTTTAAAGGTATATTCTTGTCGTCAGAGCAATTAAGGTTTACTTATCATTGTAGCTATGGTTTTAGCAAGCATGAGTTATATAGTATGAAGTTTGATATGTTTATTGGCTATTGGAACCCTAATCCGAAATCTAGCATGTTTAACTTTAAGATTTCAATTCTAGTCGATTATTAGTCTAAGCGTCGCATGTTGTATAAAGAAGGAAATTGTAGTTGTTGAAGTTGTTTAGACTATATAACATGTTAGACCTTAGAACTTGGAATTGTAAGAAGGATTGAAAAAGACTTAGTGTTGTTCTAGAGGTTGGCCGAGAATGGCTTTTGGCATATTCACTATTTCGTATGAATTGTGGGGCGGAATTTTACACGTATTGTAAGGCGTGTAATCCCCTTTGTTTGGTTGTTGTTTGGAGCCTTAAATGTGGCTTGTTGGTTATTGTATTCGGCCTTGAAAAAGGTGGCAAAGTAAGTAGAAACAAAGGAGGTGCTGCCCGATTTTCCGTAGAATTAGAGACCGTATACTTAGTATTATTCTACGTAGAGACTAGAAGTTGATAGTCTTGTTGTGACCATTATAGGTTGACACTTCTACGTACGGCGTATTCGGCTTAGCTTGTGGATATTAGCCGAAAAGGTATGTGAACTATCTCCTCTTCTAGCATGATTCCTTAGAATAAAGAAAGTAAGTTCTACTCCTTGAATGATCCATTCCTTGCTTGTATTTGGATTGCCTAAAATAGAATTTGTTCTATGTACTTGAGTGTACTTTGATGTTTAAATTGTAAGTAGTATAATCCATTTCCTTAGGGAAGTTTGGATTCTTAAAAGTGAAGGTATTTTTCTTAAAGTACATAGAGACTTGAAAAGGAAGTGGTTTCCAAATCTTTTGGCTAGTGCCTTAGTTCTAAAACCTAAAGGTCATTATAATGACTTTAGGGGAGTCAAAGGAGTGATTTACTTATTTGATTTAAAAGAGGAGAAATGACATGATTTAAGAGAAGTAACTTGCGTTAAGGGTGAAGTTACTTGAGGTTTAAAAGTAGAAGAAAACTTGTTTTCTAACCACAAGAGACTTGAAGTATTTTGAAAGTTAAGAACTTGATTTGTAAGTATGTGATACTTGGTTTTAATAGTATAAGTCTCTTGGTTATCAAGGAATGGATCGTCTAAAACTAAAGGGTTATAACGACTTTATTGGAAGTTGGTTATAACGACTTTATGGAAGGTTTAGAAAGTTGTCTATTTTGATTAAATCGGCATAAGTTGCCTAGATTGTGAAAATTTGGAGTTACTTGATTTCAAGCTTTGAAATGAGTTTTCTAAAAGTGTAGTAACTTACTTTGAAAAATAGACACGTCTTGATACTACGGGTGTTAGTATCTTGGGGCTTTACATAGAAAGGAGTCTTTTATAAAGGAATGTACGTACGTAGTACTTTGGCTTGTTAAAAGAGAATTATTCTAAGTGTGCCTTGATAAGTACTTTGGCTTGTTAAAAGAGAATTATTCTATGTATGCCTTGATTAGTACTTTGGCTTGATAAATTGAGGATTTGTCTAAGTGTGCCTTGATAAGTACTTTGGCTTGTTAAAAGAGAATTATTCTAAGTGTGCCTTGATAAGTACTTTGGCTTGTTAAAGAGAATTATTCTATGTATGCCTTGATTAGTACTTTGGCTTGATAAATTGAGGATTTGTCTAAGTGTGCCTTGATAAGTACTTTGGCTTGTTAAAAGAGAATTATTCTAAGTGTGCCTTGATAAGTACTTTGGCTTGATAAAAGAGAATTATTCTATGTATGCCTTGATTAGTACTTTGGCTTGATAAATTGAGGATTTGTCTAAGTGTGCCTTGATAAGTACTTTGGCTTGTTAAAAGAGAATTATTCTATGTATGCCTTGATTAGTACTTTGGCTTGATAAATTGAGAATTTGTCTAAGTATGCCATGATAAGTACTTGGGCTTGTTAATTGAGAATTGCCTATGTGTGCTGGAAATAGCCGGTTGTGTGCTATTGGTATATCAATCGCTTCGGTCATTCCGGGTTTGTGGCATTTGCATAATTCCGTGGATTTACTACCCACGATGCGAGGAATACCTCGCGAGTCCGTAGGGCTTATGCGGTGAAATAGTCCCACGCGGGCGGTCCACCTATGCGAGGAATACCTCACGCGAGTCCGTGCGGCTTATGCGGGTGAAATAGTCCTATGCGAGAATACCTCACGCGGTCCGAAAGGGCTTACGCGGTGAAATAGTCCCACGCGGCGGTCCACCTATGCGAGGAATACCTCACGCGGGTCCACGCGACCTATGCGGGTGAAATAGTCCCGGAATAGGATTGCTAAATGACATCGCGCGGATGGTCCGCTTGATCATGAGCTTCCTAGTTTATATTGTAAGGATACTCTTTACTCTCATTGATAGTAAGGCACAATGTGTTGTATTTTGATTATCATATATGTCCCCGGATTTGTTTGTGTTACCCTATGGTCATGCTTTTACGAGGTGGGATTCCGGGGCATGGGACCACGAGGTATTGAGGACACAGGTGGGACTTGGTGTTCATGTATCCTTATTGGTGTTATTACATCATGGATTGCCGGCAGTGAGGAAGGATTCCACGGGCATGATTGATATTATGGGCGTGAGACCCATGGTTATATTGAGTAATGACTTTGAGGGCCTGCGTCCCTGACTTGATATGACTGCTTATGTGTTATGTATCAGACGTTGGATATCATACATGTCTCCGTGTTATTTAGATCGCTATGATTTTATTACGATTTCATCGCTCACATACTTGGTACATTCTTCGTACTGACCTCCTTCGGGGGGCTGCGTTCATGCCGCAGGTTTAGGTACGCAGTTCGGTGATCGGCAGGTGTAGGATCCTGCTCAGGGTTTTGGATAAGCTCCTTCTATTCCGGAGTTTATCTTTGGTATATGTCCTTCAGTACAGACTTTGTATAGTTTTGGGTACGGCGGGGCCTTGTCCCGTCATAGTTCAGTTTAACTCCTAGAGGTCTGTATTCATATGTGGGATTGGACTCATGTACGGTGTAGTGTCTTTTGTTTATGTATATATGGCAGCCTTGTCGGCTTTGCCCTTGCACGTACGTTTGTTTTAAAAAAAAATGAGGTGTTATTTCAGTTCCGCAGCTTACTTGTATTGTTAAGGTAGAAGGGTGCCTGTGTAGGGCACGATCACGCCCGGTTCGGCCGTGTGACATGCGCGATGAGGAAGGAATTCCACGGGCATGATTGATATTGTGGGCATGAGACCCATGGTTATATTTGAGTGATGACTTTAAGGGCGTGAGTCCCTGACCTGACATGACTGCTTATATATTGTGTATCTTAAATTGGTTATCATATATGTCTACATTTTATATAGACTATTATGATTTCATTTACGATATTTTCATTTCACATACTTGGTACTGTTATCGACCTCCCCGGTGCGTTACGCTCATGCGGTAGAGGTACACCAGTCGTCGATCCTCGCTCATAGGATCACAGTTCAACGTTTTGGGAAGCTCCGTTTCTCCGGAGGCTTATCTTTGGTATAGTCCCTGATGTTGTAGGTATTAATGTTCATTCAGGGTATGGCGCGGCCCTGTCCCGCCATAGTTGTTTTACTTCCCAGAGGTCCGTAGTCCGTTGTAAAGTTGGGATGTAATTGCTCACTTTGGGTTTATATATATATGCCGAAGGCAACTTTTCCTCGGATAAACTGTGTCTCTTTTAGATTGTTTCATGTTGTGTTTTTATATTCCGCTGATTACTCTGATGTATGTCTACTTGGGTGCCCGGGTAAGGCACCAGTCACGGGCCCGGGTTCGGGTCGTGACAATACATTAGCAACTTACATACTTCTTTATAACCAAGAGACTTAAACTTTCCAACAAAACAAGTATCAATAATACTTTCAACATACTTAAAGTCTCTTAACTTTTGAAAGCCAAGATATCCTTAATATTTAACAAGTGAGTTAATTCCCTAACTCAATCAACTTGGACATTCTTAAAATAAGCCAAGGATATCAAATGGACCTAGATAGTCAAAATCTTGTACGTCTACCGTACTATACATTTACAACCTATTCATGCTCAAGAGATAAGAAAGTTTCACATACCTCTTCGGTTTAATCCACCTGCTAAGTCCAATTCGCCGTACGTAGTATGTCAACCTATAATGACCATAGTACGTCTATTAACATCTTACTTCAAACGTAGAATATTATAAGTGTAAAGTCTCTAAATTCTACGGAAAATCGGACAGCACCTCCTTTGTTTCTACTCACTTTGCCACCTTTTTCAAGGCCGAATTCAATAACCAAACACGCCACATTTAAGGCTCAACAAAGTAGTTAACAATAGGGGATTACACGCCTACAAGACGTGTAAAATTCCGCCCCACAATTGATATCACACAAGTCCAAAATACAATGTCCTTTCGGCAAATTAGGGACAACAATACAAATTCGTTTCCAATCCCTCTTCAATCCAAGTGGTTTAATATAACATGTTATCTAGCCACAATTGATTATAACTACTACAATCCTCAAGTGGGTAAACATGCGACGATTCTAATTATCGACCAATTTGTATTTCAATTTCAAATGGCTTAACATGTCATTTTCGGATTTGAGCTTCCAAATTTCCATAACACTTATCAATCTTCATAACACATATCACATGATCATTTCTAACTTATAATAACATGGAATCTTCAATTACAAAAGTAAGACGAAGATTATACCTCATTTAGCCCAAAAATGCTCCAAGATTACAAGTCGATCCTTAGCAACTTTAGCTCCTCTTTTTGAAATTCTTCTTCCCGCTAAAATCATCTCTACTAATCCCCTACAAGCTTGCCAACATATTTCCTTCTTGTTGCCTTTCCAAAAATCTCATTTAGGCCTAGGGTTTTAACCATTTGAGAGAGAAGAGAAGAGAAGATTTGGGTGAAGTCTTGCAAATGATTTAAATCTAGCAAGACATGTCTTATATAGCCTTTATCTTGTTCCACAAGTTGGGGGGACACTTGTCACCCACCCAGGGGTCCTTTACAACAAATATCTTCTATTTTTACCCTATTTCCGCAAAAAATCCCGCCCCGGCGCCGCGGCCCTGCAGCCGGCGCCGCGGCTCTGCAATTTCAGACAATTTCAGGCTTTCCGGCGCCCCGGCGCTGCAGCCGGCGCCGCGGCGCCTGACCCTGTCTGTTCTGTCAGCCGATCTTGTAACGTCCATAACTTTCTACTCCGATGTCCTATTGACGAGCGGTTTGTTGCGTTGGAAACTAGACTCAATGAAATTCATATTAGGCTTTTGAAACACCTAAAAACCCCAATTATACTAGGAGATATACTGCTTCCAAGTTGACTGAAAAACTGTCCAAAAATATTCTGCCAACTTTTTTTCTTTTTCCAACTTCGAATCTTATTTCCTTTCGTACGTTCTCATCTCATCCTCTTGGAATTACGGGGTGTAACAGGTGCCCAGGTAGGGCACCAGTCGCGGCCCGGGGTCGGGTCGTGACATGTTGTACTGACCTCCTTCGGGGGGCTGCGTTCATGCCGCAGGTAGAGTATAAAGGTTGATGATCCTCACTCTTAGGATCAATGTTCAGCTGTTGAGAAGCTCCATTACTCTGGAGACTTATCTCTGGTATTGTCGGATGTTGTACATTCAGGGGTATGGCGGGGCCCTCTCCCGTCACAGTTGTTATTCTTAGAGGTCTGTAGTCACATTATGGATTGGGTTTTTAAGAACAGAAATGTACTGGTTTATTTTATTCTGGTTCATGTATATTTTACGGAAGGTGGCCTTATCGGCTAACCTGTTGATATTTACCGTTTAAGTATTTATGAGTTTTATATGTTCCGCTGCTATTCTCTGATGTACACATGTAAGGGGTGCCCAGGTAGGGCACCAGTCGCTGGCCCGGGGTTGGGTCGTGACATTTTATAATGACATGTTAGTGCCTTAAGTAAACTAAAATGAGAGTGTATATGTACAAAGCTAATAAGAAGTTAGGGGATTTCTTAACTTGCTTATGATAATGTGATAAGCTGGTAGTGCTTATGTTATGTATGATAGCCGGTTGTGCTAGTGATATATTTTTCATTACGGGGTCATTCCCCGGGTTTGTGGCATTTGCATATTCCGTGGATTTGCTACCCATGATCCGAGGAATACCTCATGCGAGTCCGTAGGGCTTATGCGGGTGAAATAGTCCTATGCGGGGCGGACCAGTCCTATGCGATGAGATTACCTCATGCGGGTCCACACGACCTATGCGGGCGGATACAGTCTATGCGAGGAAATTACCTCATGCGGATCCATACGGCCTATGCGGGTGAAATAGTCCCAGGAGTAGGATTGCTTAATGATACTATGGGCGGGTGACCCTACTTTGATCCTGAGCCTCCTATTTTTATGCAGTAAAGTATACACTTGTTTACTCTCATTATTAGTAAGGCACAGTGTACTGTTATTTGAGTTATCATACATGTCTCCATCTTTATTTTTAGACTTTATGATTTCATTTCAGTACGTCCAGTTTTACATACTTGGTACATCTGTTGTACTGACCCCCTTTCCTCGAGGGCTGCGTTCATGCCGCAGGTAGGGGTAAGCAGGTGGTGGATCCTCATTCTTAGAATCACTGATCAGGTGTCAGAAACTCCATTTCTCCGGAGGCTTGTCTTTTGGTACGGTTTCCCTGATGTTGTAGATTTATGTACATTCAGGGGTATGGCGGGGCCCTGTCACATCACAGTTGTTATTCTTAGAGGTCTGTAGTCATATTTGTGGATTGGGTTTTAAGAATAGAGATGTACTGTTTTATTTTTGGATTATGTGTATTTTACGGAAGGTGGCCTTATCGGCTAGCCTGTTTGTTACACCCCGTAATTCCAGGACATGTAAAAGAGAATGTACGTAAGGAATCAAGACTTGAAAATTGGTACGAAAGGAAGAATTGTTTTTCCGACGGAAAATCTTCCGAACGTCGGAAAGGAAAAAGGTTCGTTGATGAGAATTAGGTTCTCAAAATGCATTATTTGAAGAATATGGAACTTATTAACATTATGAAAATTTATTTTTATGGATTTGGTCATGTGGGGCCCACCCGAGGAATTTTACGTTTTGTGGGGCCCACGAGGGTTACAGAATTTTATGGACGAATGGGAGGGCGACACGTGGAACCTCCCCCACATGGTCTTGGACGAAATATTGCAAGGTTATAATGGTCATTGACCATTGTGGATGAATAAGTCTTCAAGCTTGAGATTGTTGACTTGTCAACTTGTCCACTTGGCTAATTAGTTAATGTTCTTCATCCTAGCCACTCAAGTGTTGCAATATAAACCCTCCATTGTGTTTTATATACCACACTAGTAGCAAGACTAAGTCTCCAACACTTAGAAAATTTCACAACATCATTGTTCTTGCAAGTGAGCTCTCGGCTTAGTGCCTTTTCCCACAAGAAAAAATTGTATTTTTGGTTCTTTATTCACAAGACTTTAACCCAATGTCCCTAAGGGTATTGTAAGGATATCTCAATATAAAGATTTCGGAAAAATGACGTTTTCACGTTAGTCGCAAGGCGAAAACCTAAGTCATTTTCACAAGTTTGGATTGGAAATGGAACAGAAGTTGGTTGTGAACTTCTAAAGGCTTCAAATAGAGGATTGGAGTGTAAAGGAAAGGAGCTAAGAATTGCTAAGGAGCGACTTTGAATCTTGGAAATTTTAAGGGCTTGTAAAGGTATAATTCTTGTCGTTTTAGTAATTAAGATTACTTATTGTTGTAGTTATGGATATTAGCAAGCATGAGATGTTTATATTATGAAGTTTGATAAGTATATTGGCTATTGTAACCCTAATCCGAAAACTAGCATGCTTAGCCTTAAGATTACAATTCGATTTGATTATTAGTATAAGTCGGCACATGTTATATAAAGAAGGAAATTGTAGTTGTTGAAGTTGTCTATGACTATATAACATGTTGGACCTAAGAACTTGGATTGAAAAAGAATTGGAAAGGACTTAGGATTGGTTATATTGTTAGCCGAGAATGACTTTTAAGTATTAAACTACTTGGTATGAATTGTGGGGCGGAATTTTACACGTATTGTAAGGCGTGTAATCCCCTTTGATTGGTTAGTATGTTGAGCCTTAAATGTGGCATGTTTGGTTATTGAATTCGGCCTTGAAAAAGGTGGAAAAGTATGTAGAAACAAAGGAGGCGCTGCCCGATTTTCCGTAGAATAAGAGACCGTATACTTAGTATTATTCTACGTTAGAGGCTAGAAATTGATAGTCATGTTGTGGCCATTATAGGTTGACAATCCTACGTGCAGCGTGTTCGACTTAGCTTGTGGATTAAGCCGAAAAGGTATGTGAATCATCTCCTCTTCTTCTAGCATGATTCCTTAAGATAAAGAAAGTAAGTCCTACTCCTTAAATGATCCATTCCTTGGTTCTACTTGGATTGCCTATTATAGAATTTGTTCTATATACTTCCTTGATTGTACTTTGACGTTTAAATTGTAAGTTGTTATAATCCATTTCCTTAGTGAAGTTTGGATTCTCAAAAGTGAAAGTATTTTACTTAAAGTACATAGAGTCTTGAAAGGGAAGTGGTTTCCAAATCTTTTGGCTAGTGCCTTAGTTCCAAAACCTAAGGGTTGTTATAATGACTTTAGGGGAGTAAAAGGAGTGATTTACTTAATTGATTTAAAAGAGGAGAAATGACATGATTTAAGAGAAGTAACTTGTTTTAAAGGTGTGAGTTACTTGATATTTAAAAGTAGAAGAAACTTGATTTCTAAAGTTAAGAAACTTGATTTCTAAATATTAAGAGACTTGAAATATTTTGAAAGTTAAGAAACTTGATTTGTAAGTATGTGATACTTGGTTTTAACAGTGTAAGTCTCTTGGATATAAAAAGGAATGAATTGGTCTAAAACCATAAAGGGTTATAACAACTTTATGGGAAGTTGGTTATAACGGCTTTATGGAAGGTTAAGAAAGTTGTCTATTTTGATTAATGGGCATAGGTTGCCTAGATTGTGAAAATTTGAAGTTACTTGGTTTCAAGCTTTGAAATGAGTTTCTAAAAGTGTAGTAACTTACTTTGAAAAATAGGCACGCCTTGATACTACGGGTGTTAGTATTTTGGGGTTTTACATAAAAAGGAGAATTATTCTATTTGTGCCTTGGTAGTACTTTGGCTTGTTTAAAGGAGAATTATTCTATTTGTGCCTTGGTAGTACTTTGGCTTGTTTAAATGAGAATTTTTCCATTTTTGCCTTGATAGTACTTTGGCTTGTTTAAATGAGAATTATTCTATTTGTGACTTGATAGTACTTTGGCTTGTTTAAATGAGAACTATTCTATGTGTGCCTTGATAAGTACTTTGGCTTGCTTAAATAAGGATTTCTCTTGGTTTATGTAAAAAGAAGGCATGGTAATTGTCTTGGTTTATGTGAAAAGAAGGCATGGTAATTGTCTTGGTTTATGTGAAAAGAATGCATGGTAATTGTTGTCACGACCCGACCTCGGGCCCGCGACTGGTGCCTTACCCCGGGCACCCTAGTGATAAAACATCAGAGAAAAACAAGCGGAAATAAAACTTACAGATATGAAACAATGAAATATAAAACAGGCTAACCAAAACGGTCACCTTTCTGTATATATAACAAAACCGAACAGTTACATCCTTTACAACCCTGCCCACAAAGATTACTGCACCTCTAAGAGTTTTTATAACAACTACGACGGGACAGGTCCCCGCCATACCCCTGAATGTACAAGTACCTACAATGACAGGGGACTATACCAAAAGATAAGCCTCCGGAGAAACGGAGCTTCCCAATACGCAGAACCGTGATCCTATGAGCGAGGATCAACAACTGGTGTACCTCTACCTGCGGCATGAACGCAGCCCCCCGAAGGAGGTCGATAACAGTGCAGTATGTGAAGCGAAAATCGTAAATGAAATCATAACAGTCTATATAAAGCAGGAGACATGTATGATAACCAAACTACAGTACACAACATATAAGCAGTCAAGTCAGGGACTCACGCCCTCAAAGTCATCACTTAAATATAACCATGGGTCTCACGCCACAACATCAATCATGCGTGGAATTCCTTCCTCACCGCTAAGATATGATATAACAACACCAAGGAGTACACATGAACACGAGTCCCACTGTCATAAGAATCAGACGGTAAGCACGAAGGCATAGCTACCAGAACCAGCCTGCATCATCAACTGACCGGGGCAAGTACGAAAGCCAACTACCAGAACCTACCGTACCAACATACTAAATAACTGTATCACGAAGCTGACCGGGGCAAGTACGATAGCCTCTACCAGATCCACCCTGCATCACGTCGCTGACCGGGGCAAGTACGTAGGCTAACCACCAGATCCACCCTGCATCACGAGACTTCGTCCTAACACTAATCGGGGCAAGTACGAAGGCATAGCCACCAGAACCAACCTGTGTCGCGCATCCGACCGGGGCAAGTACGAAAGCCAACTACCAGAACCACCTGCGTCACCAACCTCATTCCACTGCGTCCACGGCCGGGCGAACGGAAGCCAACTACCAGAACAACCTGCGTCACGTCGTTGGCAAGTACGGGGGCTAACTACCAGAACCTCCTGCATCACGAAACTTCGTGGGGAGCTAGTCCGTGGAATGACACTATAACGAACTGACCGGGGCAAGTACGAAAGCCAACTACCAGAACCAACCTGCATCAGCAACGACCGGGGCAAGTACGGGGGCTAACTACCAGATACCAAGCCGTATCAGTAAACCTCATGGAGAGCTAGTCCATGGAACAACAATCCTAATGGAACCATACCCGTGGGCCACCCAACGTGTCAGTAGGTCCAAGGATATAACAAGATAACACTCTTAGTGGAAGCACACCCGTGGGCCACCCATCGTGTCAGTATGTCCATCAATCAACCAGATAGCCGACCCTCCATCGAGAGACTCGGTAGCACAGAATCAAAACACTTGCACAACAAAGGCTATCACAACAAGCATAGGCAAGTTCAACGTACTCATAGACTTTCATTTTATTACAACAAATCCGGGTTTTAACCCCAAGGTACTACGTACTTTAACTCTTAAAAAAGATTCATTTCTTTCACAAAAGTCACATGATACTAATACCCATAGTATCAAAGTAGAGTAACTATCACTTTTAAGTAAACCAAAACAATTTCCATACCTTGTTTTTTAATAAACCAAGACAATACCATGCCTTCTTTTTAAACCAACTTAAGACAAAACCATGCCTTCCTTTTTAAACCAATTTAAGACAAAACCATGCCTTCCTTTTTAAACAAAAACACTTCAAATTCTCAAGTCTCTCTCTTTTTAGAAATCCAGTTCTTTACTTTGGAATTTTTAAGAAAATCGATACTTGTTTATAATGATCTTATTAAGCAGCCATGATCTAGAAAATGTAATACAATTTTGTCTTATCTTAGCTTCTATGCAGATGGAGGATTCTACTTGTTTTAATATAATTATTTGTCATTACATTTTCCTTTATTAACGCTGCAATTGCTTGTTCGATACTTATTCCCATTTCCGAAATCAATATAACTTATTCTTTTACCTACATAAAGTCGTTATAACTAACTTCCCATAAAGCCATTATAACACTTTATGTTTTAAACCAACCAAATTCGTTTAGCACACGTACGTCTACCGTACTACATAGTTCACAACAATCATGCTAGAAAGGATAGGAAGAGGTTCACATACCTCGCGATGATTATCGACAAATACCAAAATGCTCCAAAGTACTATACCCTTGCTAGCCTTTTCCACCCTTCAAGTAGAATATGCTACTCGTAGTACTTCAACCTATAATGGTCATAAAACGTCTATTAACTTCTAGATCTCTTCGTAGAACATTTCTAAGTACAAGGTTCCTTATTCTACGGAAAATTGGGCAACACCTCCCCCCCGTAATCACATAAATACCCTCCTATAACAAGGCCCGCTACCAAGCCAACAACTCCAAGGGGATTACACGCCTACAGGACGTGTACAAAACTGCCCCACAGTAATACTACAGTCTACTGTAAATACAGTCCAATGTAAATACAGTTCAATTCTTTTAATCATCCTTCCATATATCTTATACTCAATTATAAACTACTACAACATGTAATATCCAATTACAATAGGAGGACATAGATCATTACCTCGATAAGCCCAAAATTATCGAAGATTTATAAGTCGATCCTGAGCAACGTTTAGCTCCAAATCCTTACGTTCCAATCCGCTACAAGTGACCCTTAGAAGCTCCTAACAAACTCCTCTTCAAGATCCAACTCCAAAAAGTGAAGAACACCTTAGGCTCAAATAGGGCAACTTTCGGCCAAGGCAAGCTTTCTAGGCTAGGGTGTGAAATCTTTTCTAACTCTTGGTTCACAATCTTCCTAACACCTTAAGGAAGAACACTTAAAAGTTTAAGGATTTTTGGACAACATTTAGCTCCTAAAATCAGCCCATGGCCGAGAACACCTAGAAGGGAGGGAGTAATTTTTCAAGCTTGGAAATCTCTAAGTGAGTGATGAAGAAGTCTTGCAACTTAAGGGGTATTTATAGGCCAACCAATGTCTAGGATGAAGGCAAGTGTGTGGTGTAGATTGGGGACAAGTGTGTGTGGGTCCCACCCACCACATGTCCACACAAAATTCAAGACAAGTGGCTAGACACTTGGCAAGCCATTTCGGCCAAGGACACTTGTCCACACCTATTCGGCCAACATGGCCACATGGGGGTGACACGTGTCGCCCCCCCTACTCGTCCAAAATATTTCATCTCCCGAAAATATCCACAATATCCAAAATCTTGAAAACAAAGTGGGCCCCACAAAACCGTAAATTTTCCCCGTGGGCCCCACGTGACCAAATCCGGAAATAAAATTTCATAATTCTATTATATTCCCAGAAGTCCGAATACCAAATCTGGGAATATAATTCCCCATTAACGAACCTTTTTCCTTCACAAAATCCGGAAAATTTTCCGTCGGAAAATCAAATCTTTCTTCCTTTCCAATTTTAATGTCGTATTCTCGTACGTACGTCCTCACATACATACCCTGGAACTACGGGGTGTAACATTCTTCCCCCCTTAGAAACATTCATCCCGAATGTTCCTTCTATGTCTCAAAACATATATGCGTCGGTATAGTCTTCACTACTATACTTACAAAACCAAATATGCCACACCTGGCCATAATATAACACATGCGCAAAACTCCAATCCAAGCCAACGAGGAATCACCTCTAACATCACAAAAGCTCCCACCCATGGTCTAAAAGATACTCCCTTCGCACCTTCACTTCACAAAAGAAATGATCACTTCTATTCTCTTAACACACGTTCACTTCTTTCCTTACTCGTCGTACCCTTCTCGTACACCTGAACTCTTTCTAATACACGTAACACACTTCAGTCATCACTTCAGTTTCCAAAACCTTGGAGTTACTACCTCCAAACTTGGTCATCTTACTAGCCTCACATCCTTTAAGGTCATTCCCGACTATCACGATCCGATTCTGGTCGAACACATCCGCGAACTCGTACGATGGTTATATAAACTTGGGCCTAGCACCCTCGTGACCCTACCACCTAGCTGTTACACCCCGTATTTACAGGACATGCTTTAAGAACGTACGTAAGAACTCACAAGTGTTGAGATTTGAGACTTGTAAAAATTTATCGGAATTATGAAATTGTCGGAAAACGTAATATTATGACGAATGGGAGGACGACACGTGTCACCCCCCCCCCCTTATGGTTGCCTTGGACGATTTAGGCAAGGGCTAAAGGGTCATTTGACCTTTGTTAGGATGACTAAGTCTTGCAACTTGAGAGCTTGAGATAATTGACTTGGTCAATGGGACCACAAGACTTGATATTTAGTAGAAACTCATCCAAGCCACCCATTTGGTTACATCTTGACCCTCCATGTTACTATATTACACTACTAGTAGCAAGACATAGTCCAACACTTAGAAAAAATTTCAAGAAATTGGATGAACATCACAATGAGCTCTCGGGTTCCTTGCACTTTGAAAAGAAAAAAATTTGTTTCTTGTCCATTAAGCTCCACACTTTAAACCAAGGTTCATGAGTGTATTGTAAGTGTATCTCAATAGAAAAATCCCGGAAAAAGATAGTTTTCGTATTAGTCGCAAGGTGAAAACCTAGTTGCTTTTCTAGGTTTTGGTTGGAAGATTGAAGGAAATTTGTTGGTATTGTTCAAAGGGTCTCAAGTAGCGGATTGAAGTGTCAAGGAGGGGCTCTAAGTTTCTAGGGAGCGACTTTGGATTTGAAGTTGGACTAAGAATCGTTGAGGTTGAAGTACTAAGTATAGTGTATCCTACTTGAAGGATGGAATAGCTATCAAGGTTGAAGTACTTTGGAGCATTTTGCTACTTGTCGATAATCGTCGCGAGGTATGTGAACCTCTTCCTTCCTTTGGCATGATTCTATGTATGGAATATACGTGTGGTATTATTTCATGTTTCCTTCTACTCTTAGAAGTTAAGAGGTAGGTGTGTGATTTACTCTATGTAAAGTTTATGTCAAAGTTATCCTAAGTCCTTACCGAGTCTTATGGGGGATGTTGGTAAGAGTCGTTAGGAGGTACTTTGGATCCAAGTTGACTTGGCTAATTTATGGCACGAATGAGAATAAGTATCGAGCAAGCCATTGCAGCGTTAATAAAGTAAAATGTAATGACAATCAATTATGTTAAAATGAGTAGAATTCTCCATCTGCATAGAAGCTAAGATAAGACAAAATTGTATTACATTTTCTAGATAATGGCTACTTGAATAAGATCGTTATAAATAAGTATAACTTATTCACAACGCACCAAAGTATATGTTACTTAACTTATAAGAATTTACGTATGAAGTTTTAAGGCTATGGATCTCGAATTCTTAAAGGTTAAGAGACTTTATTTTTCAAGTTAGGAGACTTGATTCTTAAAGGGAGAAATGAATTGATTTACAAGTATAGAATACTCGATTTGGAAAGACTTGATTTCTAAAGTTAAGAGACTTGTTTTCTTAAAAGTTAAGAGACTTGAAGTATTTTGAAAGTATAAGTCTCTTGGTTATAAAATGAATGAGTTTGTCCAAAACATAAAGAGTTATAACGGCTTTATGGGAAGTTGGTTATAACAACTTTATGGAAGATTAAAGAATGGTTTTCTTCAGTAATGTAAGCAAAGAAATGATTTGAAATAAAGAAGGGCAAACTGTTTTAAAGGTACCAATTGCTTAAAGTTTTTAAGAAAGAAGTCACTTGATTTAGAAGCCGGTAAATGTATTTCTAAAAAGGTATTGTGACTTGTCTTGAAAGTAGATATGACTTGATACTACGGTTGTTAGTATCTTGGAAGTTTTATTTGAAAAAGAGTCTTTCTAAAGGAGTAGAGGTGCGTAGTACTTGGGGTTAAATTCCCGGATTTTTATGTGTGAAACGGAAGTGCCATGAGTTTATAAAAATGGAAGTATAAAGGTTTAATGAACTTACCTGTGTTTGCTTGTGATAGCTTTGAGTGCAAGTATTATATGTTTACGTTGTCGTGACTCTCAGTTGGAGGTGGCGGTCTTGTTGCAAGTTTACTTGGGCGCATCGATGTGATGGATTCCACGGGTATGCTTCCATTTTGAGTGATCCTTGGACACGCTTATACGATGTGGGATTAGGGGCATGTGACCGAGGCGGGTTAGATTCGGATTTGTTTTATTACCCATGGCCATGCTTATACGATGAGGATTCCGGCATGCGACCATGCTATGCGATTATTACTCCATGGGCTAGCTCCCGTGAAGACATGTACCCACGATGAGGATTAGGGGCCATGTTATATTATTACTCCATGGGCTAGCTCCCGTGAAGACTGCACCTACGATGAGGATGCCGAGGCACGTTATGGCCATGCTTATACGATGAGGATTAGGGCATGCATTATATATATATATATATATATATATATATATATATATATATATATATATATATATATATATATATATGTGTGTATATGTAGAAGCGGTGAGGTGGGATGCCACGGGCGCGTCACATGGTTATATGTTACACTTATGACTGTCGGCAGTGACGGGGGATTCCACGGGCACGCTTTGATATTTGTGTGACTTGACCGCGTCCCAGATTGGGCCGGGTAGTATATGCGTCCCTCCATAGGGGGCCGGATTATGTTATGAAAGATAAGTAAGTTATATGGTAATGAACTTGACGATTTTCCCAAGTATGTACAAAAGAAAGTGACTATGACTTTTATTGAAAATGGGAAAAGATAATAAGGTACGATTAAGTTCATAAGTGGTAATGACACGACAGGATCTGGTATGTACTTTTTTTTATACTTGCCCCTGTCATTCTTTTATCTGATTATGATCATTTCATTGACTTTATTTATGTTCCATATTAAACTGTTGTTATCGACCCTTCTTCGGGCTGCGTTCATGCCCGCAGGTATTAGGTGCACAGGTTGGTGATCCTTGTTCTTAGGATCTCGGTTCAGTTTTGGGAAAAAGCTCCATTTGCTCCGGAGGCTTATCTCTTGGTACGGTTTCCCCTGAGGTTGTAGATTCATGTATATTCAGGGGTATGGCGGGGCCCTGTCCCGCCACAGTTGTTATGTTAAAACTCTTAGAGGTATGTAGTCACATATTGTGGGTCAGTTTGTAAAGGAAAGGAGGCAACTGCTTCGGTTGTATATATATGTCCAGGAAGGTAGCCCTATCGGCTAACCTGTTATTTTACTTCTGTTGTTTTATTTTATAAGTTTCATGTATGTTCCGCTGATTATCTCTGATGTATACCTGTAAGGGTGCCCAGGTAGGGCACCAGTCGCGGGCCCGGGGTCGGGTCGTGACAAAAGTGGTATCAGAGCAGTTAGTCCTCGGAAAGTGTCTACAGACCGTGTCTAGTAGAGTCTTGATTATCGGTGTGTTGTGCACCACATCTATAATCAGGAGGTTGCAGGACATTTAGGATTGGTTTCCATTCTTCTCTCTTTGAGATCGTGCAGTAGAGCTGTCATAGTAGGTTGAATCCTCTCTGACCCCTTCTTATGTAACAGTTATGCCTCCACGGAGCGGCCGGGGCCAGAAGGGCAAAGCGGCAGAGGCGCTAGTGGTACGCAGAGGGTTACCAGGACTCGGGCACAGACTATGCCTGAGGTAGTAGGCGGATCGGCGAGCTCAGCCATGCCGGCGGTATTAAAGGAGCCGAGAGCGGCAGTAGCTCCAGAGGTTCCGTGCGAGCCTCGATTCCGCGGCCAGGCGAGTTTAGAGATTATGGAGAGCAGATCAGGCTATTGACTAGCATAGTGGTAGGGCAGCGCCGACAGGAGCAGGTAGCTAACCCTAGAGCCGACAGTTTGAGGATTCGGGATTTTCTGGATTGTAGTCCACCCGAGTTTTATGGTTCGAGATCTGAGGATGATCCTCAAGAGTTTGTTCGGCAGCTAAAGTGGACTATGCAGATGCTCAGGGCCTCGGAGACAGAGTCAGTTGTGTTAGCTTCTTACCGGTTACGCGATATTGCGTTGAACTGGTTTGAGTCTTGGGAGCTGTCGAGAGGTGTGGGTGCTCGTCCGGCAGTTTGGGATGAGTTCACGGAGGCCTTTCTTGATCACTTTTTGCCTCCTGAAATGAGGAGAGCCCGTGTTGATAGGTTCTTGTCATTGAGGCAGAATGGGAGGACCATCAGGGAATACAACCTGGAGTTTGACTCGTTGGCCAGGTATGCACACACTATTGTGGCTGATATGGCGGACAGAGTTCACCGCTATGTGATGGGGCTAGACCATTATATGATTACTGCATGCACAGGGTGGCCCTTCATCCGGTATAGATATTGCGGAGATGCAAGCTTATGTGCGAGGATAGAGGGCGAGAGAGAGGTCGGCTAGACTCAGTCGGCCCAAGAGGCTGTGACAACGAGGTTCAGTGGCAGTCGCGAGGCGGACGGCCTCGGCAGTAGAGTCCACATTTCAGCCGACACGCAGTACTCCTTCCGGTCTTACGGCGGAGGTTTGGTCTCCGGGAATATTCGGGGCAGTCGAGCTCGGGGCTCTGAGTTCCGCAGATGTCCGAGAATAGTAGCTGAGGAAGCCACCTTTGCCGGTGTGGTCACGTAGTAGATTCCATTTTGGGAGTGTCATTACTACTTCGGCGACTTGTTATGCTTGCGGCCAGCAGGCCATTTCGTGAGCTGTCCGACCAGAGGTGGGCGGTGGGATAGAGCGATCTCTGGATCGATTCGGGTTTTCGCCTTCCATAGCTAGCGGGATGTTTATGCCGGCAGGCCGTGACAGAGGTCGTGGTGGAAGTTCCCAGTTTTAGCGGTCCTTTGAACCGCCTATATGATTTCAGGTATGTCTTTGGCCCTTTAGAAACTTGTATGCATGATAAAGTTGTGGTATGTTTAAGTGTCATGAATAGATTATATTGAGACTATGTATATGTTAGAAGGAGTTGGAAGTACGAAAAGATAATCTCTTTTGGGCTTATGATGGACAGATATGCTTGTGCGAGGTATTAGGGCCATGTGTGGCATTGTTGGTATGTCGGGGTTGTGAAAGGAAACTATGTCGCTAATTATAAGTTTGACTCCGAAAGAACATTCGGGGACGAATGTTTCTAAGGGGGGAAGAATGTTACACCCCGTATTTACAGGACATGTTTTAAGAACGTACGTAAGAACTCACAAGTGTTGAGATTTGAGACTTGTAAAAATTTATCGGAATTATGAAATTGTCGGAAAACGTAATATTGTGACGAATGGGAGGACGACACGTGTCACCCCCCCTTATGGTTGCCTTGGACGATTTAGGCAAGGGCTAAAGGATCATTTGACCTTTGCTAGGATGACTAAGTCTTGCAACTTGAGAGCTTGAGATAATTGACTTGGTCAATGGGACCACAAGACTTGATATTTAGTAGAAACTCATCCAAGCCACCCATTTGGTTACATCTTGACCCTCCATGTTACTATTTACACTACTAGTAGCAATAAATAGTCCAACACTTAGAAAAAAATTCAAGAAATTGGATGAACATCACAATGAGCTCTCGGGTTCCTTGCACTTTGAAAAGAAAAAAATTTGTTTCTTGTCCATTAAGCTCCACACTTTAAACCAAGGTTCATGAGTGTATTGTAAGTGTATCTCAATAGAAAAATCCCGGAAAAAGATAGTTTTCGTATTAGTCGCAAGGTGAAAACCTAGTTGCTTTTCTAGGTTTTGGTTGGAAGATTGAAGGAAATTTGTTGGTATTGTTCTAAGGGTCTCAAGTAGCGGATTGAAGTGTCAAGGAGGGGCTCTAAGTTTCTAGGGAGCGACTTTGGATTTGAAGTTGGACTAAGAATCGTTGAGGTTGAAGTACTAAGTATAGCGTATCCTACTTGAAGGATGGAATAGCTATCAAGGTTGAAGTACTTTGGAGCATTTTTCTACTTGTCGATAATCGTTGCGAGGTATGTGAACCTCTTCCTTCCTTTGGCATGATTCTATGTATGGAATATACGTGTGGTATTATTTCATGTTTCCTTCTACTCTTAGAAGTTAAGAGGTAGGTGTGTGATTTACTCTATGTAAAGTTTATGTCAAAGTTATCCTAAGTCCTTACCGAGTCTTATGGGGGATGTTGGTAAGAGTCGTTAGGAGGTACTTTGGAGCCAAGTTGACTTGGCTAATTTATGGCACGAATGAGAATAAGTATCGAGCAAGCCATTGCAGCGTTAATAAAGGAAAATGTAATGACAATCAATTATGTTAAAATGAGTAGAATTCTCCATCTGCATAGAAGCTAAGATAAGACAAAATTGTATTACATTTTCTAGATCATGGCTACTTGAATAAGATCGTTATAAATAAGTATAACTTATTCACAACGCACCAAAGTATATGTTACTTAACTTATAAGAATTTACGTATGAAGTTTTAAGGCTATGGATCTCAAATTCTTAAAGGTTAAGAGACTTTATTTTTCAAGTTAGGAGACTTGATTCTTAAAGGGAGAAATGAATTGATTTACAAGTATAGAATACTCGATTTGGAAAGACTTGATTTATAAAGTTAAGAGACTTGTTTTCTTAAAAGTTAAGAGACTTGAAGTATTTTGAAAGTATAAGTCTCTTGGTTATAAAATGAATGAGTTTGTCCAAAACATAAAGAGTTATAACGGCTTTATGGGAAGTTGGTTATAACAACTTTATGGAAGATTAAAGAATGGTTTTCTTCAGTAATGTAAGCAAAGAAATGATTTGAAATAAAGAAGGGCAAACTGTTTTAAAGGTACCAATTGCTTAAAGTTTTTAAGAAAGAAGTCACTTGATTTAGAAGCCGGTAAATGTATTTCTAAAAAGGTATTGTGACTTGTCTTGAAAGTAGATATGACTTGATACTACGGTTGTTAGTATCTTGGAAGTTTTATTTGAAAAAGAGTCTTTCTAAAGGAGTAGAGGTGCGTAGTACTTGGGGTTAAATTCCCGGATTTTTATGTGTGAAACGGAAGTGCCATGAGTTTATAAAAATGGAAGTATAAAGGTTTAATGAACTTGCCTGTGTTTGCTTGTGATAGCTTTGAGTGCAAGTATTATATGTTTACGTTGTCGTGACTCTCAGTTGGAGGGCCGGCTGTCTTGTTGCAAGTTTACTTGGACGTACCGACAGTGATGTGGGATTCCACGGGTATGCTTCCATTTTGAGTGATCCTTGGACATGCTTATACGATGTGGGATTCCGGGGCATGTGACCAGGAGGCGGGTTAGATTCCCGGATTTGTTTTATTACCCATGGCCATGCTTATACGATGAGGGATTCCGGGGCATGCGACCATGCTATGTACGATTATTACTCCATGGGCTAGCTCCCCATGAAGACATGTACCCACGATGAGGGATTCCGGGGGCATGTTATATTATTACTCCATGGGCTAGCTCCCCATGAAGACCTGCACCTACGATGAGGGATGCCGAGGGCACGTTATGGCCATGCTTATACGATGAGGGATTCCGGGGCATGCGGCCACGTTATATATATATATATATATATGTGTGTTGTATATGTGTACGCCGACAGTGAGGTGGGATGCCACGGGCGCGTCACATGGTTATATGTTACACTTACATCGCCGGCGGTGATGTGGGATTCCACGCAGAGATATATATATGTATTGTGTATGTGTACGCGATGCCACGGGCGCGTCACATGGTTATATGTTACACTTATGACTGTCGGCAGTGATGGGGGATTCCACGGGCACGCTTTGATATTTGTGTGACTTGATTGCGTCTCAGATTGGGCCGGGTAGTATATGTGTCCCTCCATAGGGGGCGGATTATGTTATGAAAGATAAGTAAGTTATATGGTAATGAACTTGACGATTTTCCCAAGTATGTACAAAAGAAAGTGACTATGACTTTTATTGAAAATGGGAAAAGATAATAAGGTACGATTAAGTTCATAAGTGGTAATGACACTACAGATCCGTATGTACTTTTTTATACTTGCCCTCATTCTTTTGTACGCTTATGATCTGCTTTCAGATTTTTATTTCGTTCCATATTCGCACTGTTGTATCGACTTCTTCGGGGTCTCGCTCATGCCCGCAGTATTAGGTGCAGTTGGTGATCCTTGTTCTTAGGATCTCGGTTCGCTGGGGAAAAAGCTCCATTTGCTCCGAGGCTTATCTCTTGTACGGTTTCCCACGAGGTTGTAGATTCATGTATATTCAGGGTATGGCGGGCCCTGTCCCGCCACGCTTGTTATGTTAAAACTCTTAGAGGTCTCAGTAGTCACATATTGTGGGTCGGCTTTGTAAAGGAAAGGAGGCAACCGCTTTGTATATATATGTCGGGAAGGTAGCCATCGGCTAACTCGTTATTTTACTTCTGTTGTTTTATTTTATAAGTTTCATGTATGTTCCGCTGATTATCTCTGATGTATACCTGTAAGGGTGCTCAGGTAGGGCACCAGTCGCGGGCCCGGGGTCGGGTCATGACACTAGCGGGACCACCTCGAACTGACCCCACCTCATTCCGGCCGCGGTTGACCGCGATCCGCCTCAACCCGACCCGCTATCGCGCCAAACTCTTGTTCCGATCCGAACAATCTCACCTATTTAAGTCATGAAAGTTATCACTTCCCTCTCACACAACCCATGGATTTATCACACTAATACACCCTATGTATATAATGCACTCCGACAAAGATCACCCGCAAAATCTTTTACTCAAGACGGCCTTATATCTAAGGTCTCAACGTGTAATATTCTAAGGTTCACACCTTCCATGTCCCCATACTTATATTTTCAACTACCTATGTTTTCTAATTCACAATTAACACAATGATATCCGTACATAACACTCAACATGTATCCACCATAACAACATATACAAGTCTCTTAAGGGCTAAAGATATATCTGTAATTACTTCCTCACTTTACCTTTGTCGCTCTAATCATAATCACGCCTCGCATAACAAATCTATCCGCCGAGCCTCCTCATCCATGGAGGCAAGAAATGGCTAAGCGCCTCGAGAACTCGCCCCAAACAATTTGGAAGCGCATGCTCCCATCCAAGTACCACCTTAGGTAATGACTGGGTCGGTGCCCTCGTAACCCTCTGTGTTCTACTCGTAGCTCCCTCTGCTGCCCTGCCCTTCTGGGCTCTGGTTGCCTTGCGTAGAGGCATAACTGGTACATAAGAATATGCCAGAGGGAGTTCAACTTATCACACAGCTCTAAGGCACGATCTCAGAGTGAGAAGAATGGAAACCAATCCTAAATATCCTGCCTCCTCGACATATAGGTGCACAACACGCCGATAATCAAGACTTACTAGATCATCGCAAGAGACAATTTTCGAGGATTAACTGCTCTGATACCACTTTTGTCACGACCCGACCTCGGGCCCGCGACTGGTGCCTTACCCCGGACACCCTAGTGATAAAACATCAGATAAAAACCAGCGGAAATAAAACTTACATATATGAAACAATGAAATATAAAACAGGCTAACCAAAACGGTCACCTTTCTGTATATATAACAAAACCGAATAGTTACATCCTTTACAACCCCGCCACACAAAGATTACATGCACCTAAGAGTTTTTATAACAACTACGACGGGACAGGGCCCCGCCATACCCCTGAATGTACAAGTACCTACAATGACAGGGGACTATACCAAAAGATAAGCCTCCGGAGAAACGGAGCTTCCTAATACGCAGTAACTGATCCTATGGCGAGATCAACAATCGTGTACCTCTACCGCGGCATGAACGCACTTCAAGGAGGTCGACAACAGTACCAAGTATGTGAAATCAAAATATCGTAAATGAAATCATAATAGTCTATATAAAGCGGAGACATGTATGATAACCAAACTACAAGACACAACATATAGCGATCATGTCAAGTCGTGGACTCACGCCAAAGTCATCACTCAAATATAACCATGGGTCTCACGCCCACAACATCAATCATGCCTGGAATTCCTTCTTCAACGCCGGCAGATATTATATAACAACACCGCGAGTACACATGAACACGGTGTCCCACTGTCATAAGAACCGTACGGGGCAAGTACGAAAGCCAACTACCAGAACCTACCGTACCAACATACTAAATAACTGTATCACGAATCTGACCGGGACAAGTACCATAGCCTCTACCAGATCCACTCGCATCACGCCGGCCGGGCAAGACGTAGGCTAACCACCGATCCACCTCAGATCACGAGACCGCCCTAACACTGACCAGGACAAGTACGAAGGCATAGCCACCAGAACCAACCTGCGTCGCGCATCCGACCGGGGCAAGTACGAAAGCCAACTACCAGAACCACCTGCGTCACCAACCTCATTCCACCTGCGTCACGAAGCTGACTGGGGCGAGTACGGAAGCCAACTACCAGAACCACCTACGTCACGTCGCTGACCGGGGCAAGTACGTGGGCTAACTACCAGAACCTCCTGCATCACGAAACTTCGTGGGGAACTAGTCCGTGGAATGACATTATAATGAACTGACCGGGGCAAGTACGAAAGCCAACTACCAGAACCAACCTGCATTAGCAACGACCGGGGAAAGTACGGGGGCTAACTACCAGATACCAAGCCGTATCTGTTACACCCCGTAGTTTCAGAGTATGTATATGAGGACGTACGTACGAGAATACGA
This sequence comes from Przewalskia tangutica, assembly GCA_029844215.1. Taxonomy (NCBI): domain Eukaryota; kingdom Viridiplantae; phylum Streptophyta; class Magnoliopsida; order Solanales; family Solanaceae; genus Przewalskia; species Przewalskia tangutica. The sequence goes on along the minus strand of JAQGDG010000119.1, from coordinate 223,388 downwards.
CAGTAAAATGGGAAAGGAAGAAAGATGTGATTTTTCGACGGAAAAGTTTCCGAATTTTGAGAAGGAAAAATGTTCGTTAAAGGGAATTGGATTCCCAGATTTGGTATTCGGACTTTTTGGAATATCTGAGAATTATGGAATTTTATTTCCGGAATTGGTCACGTGGGGCCCACGGGGAAAATTTACGGTTTTTAGGGGCCCACTTTATTTTCGGATTTTTTTTGCATTACGGATATTTTCGGAAGACGAAATATTTTGGACGAGTAGGGGGCGACACGTGTCACCCCCCCTTGAGGCCATGTGGGCCGATTGTTGGGTGTGTGTGTTGGACGGTTTTGAGTGGGACAAGTGCCTTGCCACTTGTCCCATTGTTATGGTGGACAAATGGCTGGCAAACTACCCACACACATGTACCCCATCCTCACCTTACACTTGCTTAAATCATAGCCCTTGATTTCTCTATAAATATCACCTTGTTTCAAGACTTCTTCATCACGACCGAACGGGCCCGTGGTAGTGCCTACCGCACCCTAGTGATACAACATCAGAGTAATCAGCGGAACATAAAACAAGACATGAAAATATTATGAAGTAAGAAACAATTCATCTGAGAAAACTTGCCTTTCGGCATAATATATATAACAACTAGAACGGTTACATCCCTTTTTTTACAACTCGCCACAACGATTACATGCACTTCTAAGAATGATATGACAACAATGGCGGACAGGGCCCCGCCATACCCCGAATGTAAACACTTACAACGACAGGGAACTATACCACCGATAAGCCTCGAGAAGCGAGCTTCCCAAACGCCGAATCGTGACCCTAAGGCGAGGATCAACACCGGTGTACCTCTACCGCGGCATGAACGCACCCCAAGGAGGTCGAGACAATGTACCAAGTATGTGAAATCAAAATATCGTAAATGAAATCATAGTAGTCTATATAAAGCGGAGACATGTATGATAACCAAACTATTCAAAATAAATAAGCGAATATGTCAAGTCGTGACTCACGCGCTCATAGTCATCAATCTAATATAACTATTGGTCTCACGACCCCATCTTCAATCATGCCCGTGGAATACCTTCCTCACTGCCGGCAGTCTATGATATAAAAGCACCAAGGAATACACATGAACACCAGGTCCCACCTGTGTCATAAATAAACCGTACGGGGTAAGTACGAAGGCATAGCCGACTACTAACACCCCGCACTCAACAAGGTCATAAATCAGATTACGAGATCTGTCTGCACCGGCCACATGATCAAAGCCGGTCACCGCTTCAAAGATCAAATGTGCGCGTCTAGCCCTGGAACTTCCCGCAGCTCCGCATAGGCCAACCTCATAGGCCCGCATGAGGTATTCCCCGCATCGAGGGTAGCTACTCCCCGGCATCGTCCTGGACTCGCAGTCCGCATGGCCACATAGATCGCATGACCATAAAGGCCGCACACTAACCTGGAACTCTCGTAGCTCCGCATAGGTCCCCGGGACCCGCATGAGGTATTCTCGAATCATGGTCCCAGACCGCCTGAGTCTACCCCGCATCGGAGGGCAGCTTAACCTCCGGGATCGTGTCAAGGTGAGTGGTACAATACCAACATAACGGATGATAGTTAAACAACTTAAGCGCAATCGAGGGGAAACCCCTTTACACAAACATCACAAGATACTAACACACGTAGCATCCTAGCATGTTTACTTATCAAATCAACAAGAAAGTATTACAAGGCTATCACAACCCAACACAATCAAGTTATACACACAAGGTACTTTCTACTATATGTCAACAAGTTCGGGTTTTTATCCCCAAAGTACTTCATACATTAACTCTTTAAGAGATATGTTTCTTTCACAAAAGTCACACAATACCCGTAGTATAAAAATAGAGTGACTATATTTTGAAGTAAATCAAATACTTCTCTTTGTAGAATCAAGTAACAACATTCTTTTCCAAACGTTCAAGTTTGCCTAATTTCAAATACTCCAGTTTCTCATTTTTGAAAGGTTTAGTAGTTCATAGTTTTAATCCTTTAAAACAATTTTGAGAAACATATGCCTTATGTGTGAGTAGGTTATTCTTGTTCATAACAATCTTATTACAATGACCATGATCTAGGAAATGTAATATCATTTTGTCTCATCTTAGCTTCTATGCAGATGGAAGTTTCTACTGGTTTTAATAATACTTTATTAGTCAAAACATTTCCCTTTATTAGCGCTGCTGTGGTTTGTTCGATACTTATTCTGATTTCCGAAATCAGTAAAACATTATTGCTTTTTTAAAAACCAAGTACTCATTTCTCACGAATGAGGTTTCACACAAAATTCATATTAATTTAATTAAGTCAAGTCTCTTATCTTTTAAGATCAAGTCTTCTAAATTCAGTAAACCATTCCTTTTACTACTCTTAAGTCGTTATACCTAACTTCCCATAAAGCTAGTATAACTCTTAAGCTTTTAAAACCAAAGGTTACTCTTCTTTTAAAAAGGTTACTTAATTCTTCTGAAATACTTCAGATTCTTTTTATTCAGGCTTAAGTCAAAAGACATTGCCGTAAAACTACGTTCAGTTAACACACGTACGTCTACCGTACTATATATATTCTTTAAAATATCATGCTCAAGAGTATAGGAAGAATCACATACCTCGCGACGATTATCGACTATTAGCAAAACGCCCACTCGCTATAACCGGCTAGCCTTGTCCACCTTTCAAGTAGTACATGCTACTCGCAGTAACATTCAACCTATAAAGGTTATACGATCTATCAATGTCTAGACTACTCAGAGAATAAATCTAGATACAAGTTTCTAAGGAAAATTGGGTTCTTCCCTACCCACAAACTTCACAAGTCTACTGTAATACCGTCCTATGTAAGTACAGTTCAATTCCCTTCTTATATACCTTCCTTGTATATAACTTATACTTAATTCTTATACTTCAATAGTATGCAAACTCAATTACAATAGGGAGACAAGATATTTACCTCGGTAAGCCCATAATTATCCAAGTATAAATGTCGATCCTGAGCAACGTTTAGCTCCTACTCTGGGCGCTCCAACCCGCTCCAAACAACCCTTTAGAAGTTCTACGCAACTTCTTCTTAATCCTTCAACCGGCTATGAAGATTTTCCTAAGGGTTTCGTTTTGAGACAAAAAGGACATAAGGTAGTATTTCCGGGCTCTACGTATAGAGGTATCTTTGGAATACTACAAGGTATACGGCTAAGGTATTTTGGTATAGTAACAATACTTTGGAGAGTATTTTCTACCAAGAGGGGGGTGTATTTTATGAGAACAACTAGGCAAGGGGGTACCTACGACTTAGCACCACTAGGAAGGGGGTGTGTCTCGCCACACCATAAGGAGTGGGTGACAACTCTCACCAGGGCCTCACGAAATGGGGAGGGTTTTCAAGACTTAAGGAAGTGAGGAGTGGATGAAGAAAGCTTCACAAAGGGGGGGGGGGGGTATTTATAGGGAGTTCAATGGCCAAGATCTAGCCAAGTGGGGGGCAAGTGGAGGGCCAAGATTTGCCCAAGTGTCCCCTAGTCCCTACTCCACAAATCCCTCACAAATATCCTACCAACTATGACCCCTAAATCGTGCAAGTTGCCGTCCCACACTCCACCAACTTGAGGGTGACAAGTGTCGCCCTCTCGTTGGTCCAAAATATTTCGTCTCTCGGAAAAATCCGCAAAAATTAAAAATGACATAGCCGGAATTTTCCCTTCGCAAGTTTTGTAAAACGTTTCATCGAAAAACGATTCTAATCGGGTGTTGTGCACAAAATATTTCCGTCCATGCCTACTTAAAGTTCAAACTTTTCTACGTACGTCCCCACGTACATACTCTGGAAAATGCGGGGTATAACATCTTCATCCACTTAAATGTTTCTAAGTCACAAAAATCCCCCTCTTGTAGCTCGTCCAAATTCCCCACTTTGTGTTGAAAATACTTCAAGTATTGTGGTATTATCCCAAATACCTTAGCCTAGTATTCCTAGTAGTATTCCAAGTTATTTCAATACTAAGAGCCCGAAAATACTACTTTTTTCAATAGTCGCAAAATGAAGCCCTAGAAAAATCTTCATAGCCTAGATGAAGTGTTAAGAGAAGTTGTTTAGAAACTTCTAAGGGTTGCTTGGAGCAGGTTAGAGCGTAAGGAATTGGAGCTAAACGTTGCTCAGGATCGACTTTTAATCTTGGATAATTTTGGGCTTATCGAGGTAATGATCTATGTCCCCCTATTGTAATTGGATATTACATATTGTAGTAGTTTAGAATTGAGTATAAGATATGTTGGAAGTATGATTAAAAAGAATTGAACCAGATTTACATTGACCGTATTTACTGAGACTTGTAGTATTATTGTGGAGTAGAATTGTACACGCAGTTAGGCGTGTAACCCCTCCTCGAGTTGTTGGCTGGGTAGTAGGCCTTGGAGGAGAGATTTATGTGGTTGCGGGGAGGTCTTCAATTTTCCGTAGAATATGGAACCTTGTACTTAGAAATATTCTACGGGATCTAGAAGTTAATAGACGCTTTATGACCATTATAGGTTGAAGTACTACGAGTAGCGTATTCTACTTGAAGGGTGGAAAAGGCGAGCAAGGTTAGAGTACTTTGGAGCGTTTTGCTAATTGTCGATAATCGTCGCGAGGTATGTGAACCTCTTCCTATCCTTTCTAGCATGATATTTGTGAAATATATATAAGTGCGGTAGACGCACGTGTGTTTAAAGGAATTTGATTTTCCTTTTGTGTCCTTGACTTGATTCCAAAGTTAAGTGACTTGTTATGAAATATTAAGGACTTGAATTATGTTAAAAGTTGTAAAACCTCACTCATGAGTAATGGGTGTGTGGTCTTTTAAAGAATAAAGTTATCTTGATTTCGAAAATAAGAATAGTTGTCCTTGGTTGGTTTAAAGCATAAAGTGTTATAATAGCTTTATGGGAAGTTATTTATAACGACTTTATGAAGACAAAAGAATGGTTTTATCATTGGATTTAAAATGATAACTTGACATTTTAAAATTTGGAGGTTGGTTTCCTTAAAAGATATGATTTAAAGATTAAGAGCCTGATTTTTGAAAGTAAAGAGACTTGACTTATAAACAACTTGATTTTGGGAAAGGAGAAGTAACTTGATTTAAAGGTATAGGTTACTTGTTTTTAAAAGAGTAAGACACTTGGTTTAAAAAGTATATTGCTACTTGATTTTAAAAAGGAAAAGTGTCTTTGTTTTAAAGGAAGGCATGGTTTTGTCTTAAAATGGTTTAAAAGGAAGGCATGCTTTTGTCTTAAGATTGGTTTAAAAGAAGGTATGAAAATTGTTTTGGTTTACTTAAAAGATAGTTACTCTATTTTGATACTACGGGTATCGTGTGACTTTTGTGTGAGTAACTTGACTATGTTGGCTTGTGATAGCCTTGTAATACTTTCTTGTTGGTTTGATAAGTAAACATGTTATGATGCTACGTGTGTTAGCGTCTTGTGACGTTTGTGTAAGGGGGTTTTCTTGTTGTGCTTATGTTGTTTAGCGATAAGCAGTTATGCTGATATTATATCACTTACCCCCCTGACTTGTTATGCCGAGGGTTAGCCGCCCGATGCTGGAATACCTCACGCGGTGCGTGACCTATGCGGAGTCGCGGAGTTCGGGATGATCACTCCGGGTGTGTTACCGACGCGAGGAATACCTCACGCGTCACAGTGACTACGCGATCCGCGGAGTCGAGTTGATGCCGGTGGTTAGCTACCCCGATGTGAGTGAATACCTCACGCGACCTAGGTGGTCTATGCGGACTGCGGGAGTCCAGGATTAGGCTCGCATAATGATACTATGGGTGATTGGCCTTGATTCGATCATTAGCGGCCTAGAAAAGACCAGTTACGTTATATCTATTTTGCTCTTGTTTATGATGTGGCACTATGTGCAGTTAAATCGTTGTTAAACGTATTTGTAATTGGTTTTAAAATGTCATGATTTTATTTCAAGATTTACGCTTTCACATACTGTACTTGCATCGACCTCCTTCGGGCCGTTCATGCCGCAGGTAGAGGTACACCATCGCCGATCCTCGCCATAGGATCACAAACATGCTTGGGAAGCTCCGCTTTCTCCGAGGCTTATCTTTCGTATAGTCCCCGTTGTAGGTACTTACATTCAGGGGTATGGCGGGGCCCTGTCCCGTCGTAGTTATGGTTATATTCTTAGAGGTCTGTAGTACTGTTGTGGGCAGGGTTTGTAAAAGGGATGTAACTGTTCAAGTTTTTATTTATATATACAGAAAGGTAACCGCTGGTTAGCTTGCCTTCTTATTTCACTGTTTTTCTTTCATGAGTTTTGATTTCCGCTGATTTTCTCTGATGTTGTATCACTAGGGTGCCCGGGGTAAGGCACCAGTCGCGGGCCCGAGGTCGGGTCGTGACAAAAGTGGTATCAGAGCAGTTAATCCTCGGAAAGTGTCTACAGACCGTATCTAGTAGAGTCTTGATTATCGGTGTCAGGCACCACACCTATAATCAGGAGGCTACAGGATATTTAGGATTGGTTTCCATTCTTCTCACTCTGAGATCGTGCCTTAGAGCTGTGTTATAAGTTGGACTCCCTCTGGCGTATTCGTATGTGCTAGTTATGCCTCTACGCAAGGCAACCAGGGCCCAGAAGGGCAGGGCAGCAGAGGGAGCTGCGAGTAGAACACGGAGGGTTACGAGGGCACAGGCCTGGTCATTACCTGAGATAGTGCTTCATTCGGGGAGTTCTGCGACGCCGCTAGCCCCAGGAGAGTTTAGAGCAGTAGCAGTAGCTACTGAGACCACGATACCTGAGCCTCTAGTTCCACGGCCAGGAGCCGAGGATATGGTTACTAGGAGATGGCCCAGTTACTAGCTAGGCTTGTAGCAGGCGGGAGAGGACGATTTGAGTCGAGGTTCGTAGTATCGTGAGTTCACCCTAGATCCGATAGTTGAGATTTCGGGACTTCTTGAGTTGCAGTCCACCCGAGTTCTATGGATTGAGAACTGAGGAAGATCCTCAGGAGTTTATTCGACAGTTGCAGCGGATCATGGAAGTGATCAAAACCTTAGAGGCATTTCTTACACACTTCTTGCCCTCGCAGATGAGGAGAGCTCGGGCAGATAGATTTTTTAGGTTGGGGCAGAACGGGCGGACGGTTCGGGAATACAGTATCGAGTTTGACTCATTGGCTCGTTATGTCCCCACTTTAGTGGCAGACATGGAGGATAGTGTGCACTGATATGTCACAGGACTTGACGATTATCTAGTGAAGGAAGGTACAAGAGTAACTCTTCAGTCAGGCATGGACGTTGCCCGCGTACAGGCTTATGCGCAGCAGACTGAGGAACGAAGAGATCGACGGATTAACCAAAATCAACAGAAGAGGGCCAGAACAGCAGGGTCCTTTGGTAACTTTCGAGGCGGATCTTCTCAGCAGCAGGCTGGTTATGCGCCTCCGCCAGTACAGAGTGGTCCTCCACAGACTTCGAGACGTTCGGGGTATTTAGGAGTTGGTCAGAACTCCAGGGTTTCTGGTTCACAGATTTACATAGGTTCTAGCCAGCCAGATTCAGTTTTCCCTCAGTGTTCACTTTGTGGTAGGCGTCATTCCGGGAAATGTCATCTTTTTACTAATGCTTGTTTTACCAGTGGCCGTCAGGGCCATGTGAGGATAGAATGTCCTAGTAGGAGGGATACAGGTGGGATGACTTAGCCTACCAAGTCAGTTGGGGATTCAGTGGTTCGGAGAGGAAGGGGTGTTAGCCAGAGGAGGCCACCCCCACCTCGGTATGGACATTGTGGTAGGTGTTCTTATGGGGAGTGTCGTACTACTTCGATAGCTTGTTATGCTTGCGGCCAGCAGGGCCATTTTGCGAGAAATTGTCCGACCAGAGGTGGCGCGGATGTTACGACTCAGCCTTCGGGATCAGTGGCTGGTTCATCACCTTCTGTAGTTATGCGCCCAGCAGAGCAGGATTTGATTAGGGCGACAAAGGGAAAGTGAGGCAGTAGTTACAGAGATATCTTCAGCCCTTAAGAGACTTGTTTATGTCGTTATGGTAGATGCATGTGGAGTGCTATGTGCGGATAACATGGTGTTAGGTGTGGATTAGAAAACATGGGTAGTTGAAAAGGGTAAGTCTGGGGACGAGAAAAATTTTGAGCCATAGAATACAGATAACCATGGAGACCTTAGATGCAAGGCCATCTTGAGTAAAGGATTGTACGTTTGATCGTTGTCAGGGTACATTGTATACGTGGAGTATTTTCAGGTGATAAGTCCATGAGTGGTGTGAAAGGGAAGTGGGTAGATGGGCTTAGAAGACCACCAGTTCTCGCGACTTGAATAGTGAGATTGTTCCGACCAGAACGAGTTTAGTACGGTGGGTCGGGTTGAGGCCATATCGCGAGTCAACCCGCCCGAATGCTGGGGTCGGTTGAGGTGGTCCCGCTAGATGATAGGTCACGAGGGTGTTAGGCCCAAGTTTAGGTAACCATCGCAGTTGTGGATGCATTCGACCAAGAGTAGGCCGGCGGGGTCACCCATCTTGTATTTTAGTCGACTGTTTACTCGCGGAGGGTTATGCGAGATGTTGTATATCGGGAAGGTTGTAAGCGTCGCATCGGTTCCTACTTTTATTTTATGGCAGGCGTGAGCCCGCTTATGGCTATTTTTTTTTCGGGAGGTTTTACCAGCGGGTTAGGAACTCGTGAGTCTCTCAGATTGCATTCACCTCTGCCGACGGACGAACAGCGCTTTATCCGCATATTCGAGGATAGGTTACGCCTGTTTTGATTTCGTGGGTAGCTGTAAGGATTATTTGCCTCTTGTTGAGCGAGTATTATACTAGCTACCATTTCAAGATTCGGATGGTGCCTTATGAAGCCTTGTATGGACGGAAGTGTAGTTGCGGCCGATTGGTTCGATGTTGGCAAGGTTCAGATAGTTGGTCCCTACTTGTTTCAGCAGGATGTGGATAAGGTGAAGCTTATCCAGAAGAAGTTATTAGCAACTCAGAGTCAACAGAAGTCGTGTGGATAATCGGCGCGACACTGGAGTTCAGCCGACTGGGTCTTCAAGGTACCACCCTGGCGGTGTGACGAGATTTGGAAAGCAGAGGAAACTTAGTCCGAGGTACTTTGGGCATTTTCAGATCGTTGTAGAATAGGCCAGGTTGCCTATAAGTTAGCACTGCCGTCGGACTTAGGAGACAGTACGTCCGGTCTCCCATGTTGCTATGTTTCGGAAGAGTATCGGAGATCCATCCAGAGTGTTCCCAGTTAATGATGACCAAGTTAGAGATAGTAACCCCGAGTTTTTGGAAAGCTGAAGCAATGACAGAAATGTGGTACGATAAGAGAAGAGTTCGAGTGTACGAGGAAGGTACGACGAGTAAGAAAAGAGGCTAAGATGTGTTAAGAAGATGGAAGTGTCCTTTTTATAAGTGAAGATGGGAAGAAAGTATCTTTTGGACCATGGGTGGAAGTTTTTGTGTTGTTATACACGTTAGAGGTGATTCCTCGTTGGCTTGGATTGAGTTTTGCGCGTATGTTATACTATGGCCATTGTGGTACGATTGGTTCGTAAGTATAGTAGTGAAGACTATACCGCGCAGGTATGTTTTGGAGACTTAGAAGGAACATTCGACGAATGTTTCGCTGGGAAGAATGTTACACCCCATAGTTCAGTATGTATATGAGGACGCACGACGCCGAATACGATAAAGAAACGGGAAGAAAGACGTGATTTTTCGACGGAACAGTTTCCGAATTTTGAGAAGCAAAAATATTCGTTAAAGGGAATTTGATTCCCAGATTTGGTATTCGGACTTTTTGGAATATCTGAGAATTATGGAATTTTATTTCCGGAATTGGTCACTGGGCCCACGGGAAAATTTACGCTTTGAGTGGCCCACTTTATTTTCGGATTTTTGCATTACGGATATTTTCAGAAGACGAAATATGTTGGACGAGTAGGGGGGCGACACGTGTCACCCCTCGAGGCCATGCGAGCCGATTGTCAGCAAGGTGTGTTGGATCGGTTTGAGTGGGACAAGTGGCTCGCCACTTGTCCCATTGTTACTGGACAAATGGTTGGCAAACTACCCACACACATGTACCCCATCCTCACCTTACACTTGCTTAAATCATAGCCCTTGAATTCTCTATAAATATCCCCTTGTTTCAAGACTTCTTCATCCACTTAAATTTTTCTAATTCAAAAAAAATCCCCCCCCCCCTCTTGTAGGTCTCGTCCGAAATTCCCCCCCCCCCCCCCCCCACTTTGTGTAGAAAATACTTCAAGTATTGTTGTATTATCCCAAATACCGTAGCCTCGTATTCCTAGGAATATGCCAAGTTATTGCAATAGTATGAGCCCGAAAATACTACGTTTTTCAATAGTCGCAAAATGAAGCCCTAGAAAAATCTTCATAGCTTAGATGAAGTGTTAAGAGAAGTTGTTTAGAAACTTCTAAGGGTTGCTGAGCGGGTTGGAGCGTAAGGAATCGAGCTAAACGCTGCTCAGATCGACTTTTAATCTTGGATAATTTTGGGCTTATCGAGGTAATGATCTATGTCCCCTATCAGTAATTGGATATTACATATTGTAGTAGTTTAGAATTGAGTATAAGATATATTGGAAGGATGATTAAAAAGAATTGAACTGTATTTACAGTGGACTTGTAGTATTATTGTGGAGTAGAATTGTACACGTCCGGTTAGACGTGTAACCCTCTCCCCCCCTTGGAGTTGTTGTCTCGCAGCGGACTTGTTGAGGAGGAGATTTATGTGGTCATGCGGGAGGTCGCCGAATTTTCCGTAGAATATGGAACCTTGTACTTAGAAATATTCTACGGGCGGATCTAGAAGTTAATAGACGTTTTATGACCATTATAGGTTGAAGTACTACGAGTAGCGTATTCTACTTGAAGGGTGGAAAAGGCGAGCAAGGTTAGAGTACTTTGGAGCGTTTTGCTAATTGTCGATAATCGTCGCGAGGTATGTGAACCTCTTCCTATCCTTTCTAGCATGATATTTGTTAAATATATATAGTGCGGTAGACGACGGTGTTTAAAGGAATTTGATTTTCCTTTTGTGTCCTTGACTTGATTCCAAAGTTACGTGACTTGTTATGAAATATTAAGGACTTGAATTATGTTAAAAGTTGTAAAACCTCACTCATGAGTAATGGGTGTGTGGTCTTTTAAAGAATAAAGTTATCTTGATTTCGAAAATAAGAATAGTTGTCCTTGGTTGGTTTAAAACATAAAGTGTTATAATAGCTTTATGGGAAGTTATTTATAACGACTTTATGAAGACAAAAGAATGGTTTTATAATTGGATTTAAAATGATAACTTGACATTTTAAAAGTTGGAGGTTGGTTTCCTTAAAAGATATGATTTAAAGATTAAGAGCCTGATTTTTGAAAGTAAAGAGACTTGACTTATAAACAACTTGATTTTGGGAAAGGAGAAGTAACTTGATTTAAAGGTATAGGTTACTTGTTTTTTTAAAAGAGTAAGACACTTGGTTTAAAAAAGTATATTGTTACTTGATTTTAAAAAGGAAAAAGTGTCTTTGTTTTAAAGAAAGGCATGGTTTTGTCTTAAAATGGTTTAAAAAGGAAGGCATGTTTTTGTCTTAAGATTGGTTTAAAAAGAAGGTATGGAAATTATTTTGGTTTACTTAAAAGATAGTTACTCTATTTTGATACTACGGGTATCGTGTGACTTTTGTGTGAGTAACTTGACTATGTTGGCTTGTGATAGCCTTGTAATACTTTCTTGTTGGTTTGATAAGTAAACATGTTATGATGCTACGTGTGTTAGCGTCTTGTGACGTTTGTGTAAGGTGGTTTTCTTGTTGTGCTTATGTTGTTTAGCGATAAGCAGTTATGTTGATATTATATCACTTACCCCCCTGACTTGTTATGCCGAGGGTTAGCCGCCCCCGATGCGGCGGAATACCTCACGCGGTCCTGTGACCTACGCGAGTGCGGAGTTCCAGGATGATCACTCCGGTGTGTTACCCGACGCGAGGAATACCACGCGATTCAGTGACTACGCGACCGCGGGAGTCCGTTGATGCCGAGGTTAGCTACCCCGATGCGGCGAATACCTCACGCGACCTAGGTGGTCCATGCGGATCGCGGAGTCGGATTAGGCTCGCATAATGATACTATGGGCGATTGGCCTTGCTTCGATCATTAGTGGCCTAGAAAAGACCAGTTACGTTATATCTATTTTGCTCTTGTTTATGCTGTGGCACTATGTGCAGTTAAATTGGTTGTTCGTACGTATTTGTAATTGGTTTTAAAATGTCATGATTTTATTTCGATTTTTACGCTTTCACATACTTGGTACCGCATCGACCTCCTTCGGGCCGCTCACGCCGCAGTAGAGGTACACCACCGCCGATCCTCGCCATGGATCACAACTGGCGTTTTGGGAAGCTCCGCTTTCTCCGAGGCTTATCTTTCGTATAGTCCTGCCGTTGTAGGTACTTACATTCAGGGGTATGGCGGGGCCCTGTCCCGTCATAGTTATGGTTATATTCTTAGAGGTCTGTAGTACTATTGTGGGCAAGGTTTGTAAAAGGGATGTAACTGTTCAAGTTTTTATTTATATATACAGAAAGGTAACCGTTTTGGTTAGCTTTGCCTTCTTATTTCACCGCTTGTCTTTATGAGTTTTTATTTCCGCCGATTTTCTCGATGTTGTATCTCTAGGGTGCCGGTAAGGCACGATCGCGCCGAGGTCAGTCGTGACAAAAGTGGTATCGAGCGCTTAATCTCGGAAAGTGTCTACAGACCGTATCTAGTAGAGTCTTGATTATCGGTGTGTTGTGCACCACACCTGTAATCAGGAGGCTGGATATTTAGGATTGGTTTCCATTCTTCTCACTCGAGATCGTGCCTTAGAGCCGTGTTATAAGTTGACTCTCGGCGTATTCGTATGTGCTAGTTATGCCTGCGAAGGCAACCAGGGCCTGTAAGGCGGCGCAGAGGAGCTACGAGTAGAACACGGAGGGTTACGAGGGCACAGGCCAGTCATTACCTGAGATAGTGCTTCATTCGGGGAGTTCTGCGACGCCGCTAGCCCCAGGAGAGTTTAGAGCAGTAGCAGTAGCTACTGAGACCACGATACCTGAGCCTCTAGTTCCACGGCCAGGAGCCGAGGATATGGTTACTAGGAGATGGCCCAGTTACTAGCTAGGCTCAGAAGCGAGGCAGAGGATGCATTTGAGTCGAGGTTCCGGTAGTATCAGTAGTTCACCCTAGATCCGATAGTTGAGATTTCGGGACTTCTTGAGTTGCAGTCCACCCGAGTTCTATGGATTGAGAACTGAGGAAGATCCTCAGGAGTTTATTCGACAGTTGCAACGGATCATGGAAGTGATCAAAACCTTACAGGCATTTCTTACACATTTCTTGCCCTCGCAGATGAGGAGAGCTCGCGTATAGATTTTTAGGTCAGCGAAGGGCGGACGGTTCGAATACAGATCGAGTTTGACTCATTGCTCGTTATGTCCCCACTTTAGTGGCGCATGGAGGATAGTGTAATCGATATGTCACAGGACTTGACGATTATCTAGTGAAGGAAGGTACAAGAGTAACTCTTGATCGAGCATGGACGCGTTGCCCGTCTGAGCTTATGCGCAGATCGAGGAACGAAGAGATCGACGGATTAACCAAAATCAACAGAAGAGGGCCAGAACAGCAGGGTCCTTTGGTAACTTTCGAGGCGGATCTTCTCGAAGAAGGTTATGCGCCTCCGCCAAGACAGTGGTCCTCCACTGCACTTCGAGACGTTCGGGTATTTAGGAGTCGAACTCCGTGGTTTCGGTTCACGATTTACATAGGTTCTAGCCACTGATTCGCCTCAGTGTTCACTTTGTGGTAGGCGTCATTCCGGGAAATGTCATCTTTTTACTAATGCTTGTTTTACCAGTGGCCGTCAGGGCCATGTGAGGATAGAATGTCCTAGTAGGAGGGATACAGGTGGGATGACTTAGCCTACCAAGTCAGTTGGGGATTCAGTGGTTCGGAGAGGAAGGGGTGTTAGCCAGAGGAGGCCACCCCCACCTCGGTATGGACATTGTGGTAGGTGTTCTTATGGGGAGTGTCGTACTACTTCGATAGCTTGTTATGCTTGCGACCAGCAGGGCCATTTTGCGAGAAATTGTCCGACCAGAGGTGGCGCGGATGTTACGACTCACCTGGGATCGATGGTTGGTCGTTCATCACCTTCAGAGTTATGCGCCACAGAGCAGGATTTGATTAGGCGACAAAGGGAAAGTGAGACAGTAGTTACAGGGATATCTTCAGCCCTTAAGAGACTTGTTTATGTCGTTATGGTAGATGTATGTGGAGTGCTATGAGCGGATAACATGGTGTTAGGTGTGGATTAGAAAACATAGGAAGTTGAAAAGGTTAAGTCTGGGGACGAGAAAAATCTTGAGCCATAGAATACAGATAACCATGGAGACCTTAGATGCAAGGCCATCTTGAGTAAAGGATTGTACGTTTGATCGTTGTCAGGGTACATTGTATACGTGGAGTATTTTCAGGTGATAAGTCCATGAGTGGTGTGAAAGGGAAGTGGGTAGATGGGCTTAGAAGACCACTAGGTTCTCATGACTTGAATAGTGAGATTGTTCCGGACCAGGAACGAGAGTTTAGTACGAAGTGGGTCGGGTTGAGGCCATATCGCGAGTCAACCCGCAGCCCGGAATGTGGTGGGGTCAGTTTGAGGTGGTCCCGCTAGATGATAGGGTCACGAGGGTGTTAGGCCCAAGTTTAGGTAACCATCGTACGAGTTGTGGATGCATTCGACTGAGTAGGGCCGATGGGTCAGCCATCTTGTATTTTAGTCAGGGCTTTACTCGGCGAGGGTTATGCGAGATGTTGTATATCAGGAAGGTTGTGCGTCGCACGGTTCCTACTTTTATTTTATGGCGGCGGTGGAGCCCGCTTTATGGCTATTTTTTTCGAGGTTTTACCAGCGGGGTTAGAACTCGGTGAGTCTCTATTGCATTCACCTCGCCGACGGACGAACAGCGCTTTATCCGACATTTGAGGATAGGTTACGCCTGGTGTTTTGATTTGCGGTAGTCGTAAGGATTATTTGCCTCTTGTTGAGCGAGTATTATACTAGCTACCATTTCGATTCGGATGGTGCCTTATGAAGCCTTGTATGGACGGAAGTGTAGGTCACGGCCGATTGGTTCGATGTTGGCAAGGTTCGTATAGTTGGTCCCTACTTGTTTCAGCAGGATGTGGATAAGGTGAAGCTTATCCGTAAGAAGTTATTAGCAACTCGTAGTCAGAAGTCGCGTGGATAATCGGCGTCGACACTTGGAGTTCAGCCGACGGTGGGTCTTCAAGGTACCACCCCGGGCGGTGTGACGAGATTTGGAAAGCAGAGGAAACTTAGTCCGAGGTACTTTGGGCATTTTCAGATCGTTGTAGAATAGGCCAGGTTGCCTATAAGTTAGCACTGCCGTCGACTTAGGAGACAGTACGTCCGGTCTCCCATGTTGCTATGTTTCAAGAGTATCGAGATCCATCCAGTGTTCCCGCTTAATGATGACCAAGTTAGAGATAGTAACCGAGTTTTTGGAAAATCAAGCAATGACAAAATGTGGTACGATAGTAGGAAGAGTTCGAGTGTACGGAAGGTACGACGAAAGAAAAGAGGCTAAGATGTGTTAAGAAGATGGAAGTGTCCTTTTTATAAGTGAAGAGGGGAAGAAAGTATCCTTTGGACCATGGGTGGAAGTTTTTTGTGTTGTTATACACGTTAGAGGTGATTCCTCGTTGGCTTGGATTGAGTTTGCGCGTATGTTATACTATGGCCATTGGTGGCAGGATTGGTTTGGTAAGTATAGTAGTGAAGACTATACCGGCGCAGGTATGTTTTGGAGACTTAGAAGGAACATTCGGGACGAATGTTTCTAAGGGGGGAAGAATGTTACACCCCATAGTTCCAGAGTATGTATATGAGGACGTACGTACGCGAATACGACAGTAAAATGGGAAAGGAAGAAAGATGTGATTTTTCGACGGAAAAGTTTCCGAATTTTGAGAAGCAAAAATATTCGTTAAAGGGAATTTGATTCCCAGATTTGGTATTCGGACTTTTTGGAATATCTGAGAATTATGGAATTTTATTTCCGGAATTGGTCACGTGGGGCCCACGGGGAAAATTTACGGTTTTGAGGGGCCCACTTTATTTTCGGATTTTTTTTGCATTACGGATATTTTCGGAAGACGAAATATTTTGGACGAGCAGTGGGCGACACGTGTCACCCCTCGAGGCCATGTGAGCCGATTGTCAGCGTGTGTGTTGCTGGTTTGAGTGGGACAAGTGGCTTGCCACTTGTCCCATTGTTATGGTGGACAAATGGTTGGCAAACTACCCACACACATGTACCCCATCCTCACCTTACACTTGCTTAAATCATAGCCCTTGAATTCTCTATAAATATCCCCTTGTTTCAAGACTTCTTCATCCACTTAAATGTTTCTAAGTCACAAAAATCCCCCTCAGTAGCTCGTCCAAATTCCCCACTTTGTGTAGAAAATACTTCAAGTATTGTGGTATTATCCCAAATACCTTAGCCTAGTATTCCTAGTAGTATTCCAAGTTATTTCAATACTAAGAGCCCGGAAATACTACTTTTTTCAATAGTCGCAAAATGAAGCCCTAGAAAAATCTTCATAGCTTAGATGAAGTGTTAAGAGAAGTTGTTTAGAAACTTCTAAGGGTTGCTTGGAGCGGGTTGGAGCGTAAGGAATTGGAGCTAAACGTTGCTCAGGATCGACTTTTAATCTTGGATAATTTTGGGCTTATCGAGGTAATGATCTATGTCCCCCTATTGTAATTGGATATTACATATTGTAGTAGTTTAGAATTGAGTATAAGATATATTGGAAGGATGATTAAAAAGAATTGAACTGTATTTACATTGGACTTGTAGTATTATTGTGGAGTAGAATTGTACACGTCCGGTTAGACGTGTAACCCTCTCCCCCCCTTGGAGTTGTTGTCTTGGTAGCAGGACTTGTTAGAGGAGGAGATTTATGTGGTTGCGGGGGGGAGGTGCTGCCGAATTTTCCGTAGAATATGGAACCTTGTACTTAGAAATATTCTACGAAGGGATCTAGAAGTTAATAGACGTTTTATGACCATTATAGGTTGAAGTACTACGAGTAGCGTATTCTACTTGAAGGGTGGAAAAGGCGAGCAAGGTTAGAGTACTTTGGAGCGTTTTGCTAATTGTCGATAATCGTCGCGAGGTATGTGAACCTCTTCCTATCTTTTCTAGCATGATATTTGTGAAATATATATAGTGCGGTAGACGCACGTGTGTTTAAAGGAATTTGATTTTCCTTTTGTGTCCTTGACTTGATTCCAAAGTTACGTGACTTGTTATGAAATATTAAGGACTTGAATTATGTTAAAAGTTGTAAAACCTCACTCATGAGTAATGGGTGTGTGGTCTTTTAAAGAATAAAGTTATCTTGATTTTGAAAATAAGAATAGTTGTCCTTGGTTGGTTTAAAACATAAAGTGTTATAATAGCTTTATGGGAAGTTATTTATAACGACTTTATGAAGACAAAAGAATGGTTTTATAATTGGATTTAAAATGATAACTTGACATTTTAAAAGTTGGAGGTTGGTTTCCTTAAAAGATATGATTTAAAGATTAAGAGCCTGATTTTTGAAAGTAAAGAGACTTGACTTATAAACAACTTGATTTTGGGAAAGGAGAAGTAACTTGATTTAAAGGTATAGGTTACTTGTTTTTAAAAGAGTAAGACACTTGGTTTAAAAAGTATATTGTTACTTGATTTTAAAAAGGAAAAAGTGTCTTTGTTTTAAAGAAAGGCATGGTTTTGTCTTAAAATGGTTTAAAAAGGAAGGCATGTTTTTGTCTTAAGATTGGTTTAAAAAGAAGGTATGGAAATTATTTTGGTTTACTTTAAAAGATAGTTACTCTATTTTGATACTACGTATCGTGTGACTTTTGTGTGAGTAACTTGACTATGTTGGCTTGTGATAGCCTTGTAATACTTTCTTGTTGGTTTGATAAGTAAACATGTTATGACGCTACGTGTGTTAGCGTCTTGTGACGCTTGTGTGGTGGTTTTCTTGTCGTGCTTATGTTGTTTAGCGATAGCGATTATGTTGATATTATATCACTTACCCCGACTTGTTATGCCGAGGGTTAGCGCCCCGATGCGAGGAATACCTCATGCGGTGCGTGTGACCTATGCGAGTGCGGAGTTCCGTGATGATCACTCGTGTGTTACCGATGCGAGGAATACCTCATGCGCGTTCGTGTGACTACGCGGATCGCGGAGTCCAGTTGATGCCGGTGGTTAGCTACCCCGATGCGAGAATACCTCACGCGACCTAGGTGGTCTACGCGATGCGGAGTCGTGATTAGGCTCGCATAATGATACTACGGGCGATTGGCCTTGCTTCGATCATTAGTGGCCTAGAAAAGACCCGACGTTATATCTATTTTGCTCTTGTTTACGTGGCACTATGTGCAGTTAAATTGGTTGTTCGTACGTATTTGTAATTGGTTTTAAAATGTCATGATTTTATTTCAAGATTTACGCTTTCACATACTTGGTACTGTTATCGACCTCCGGGGCTGCGTCATGCCGCGGTAGAGGTACACCAGCCGTCGATCCTCGCCATAGGATCACAACCATTGTTTTGGGAAGCTCCGCTTTCTCCGAGGCTTATCTTTTGGTATAGTCCCCTGTCGTTGTAGGTACTTACATTCAGGGGTATGGCGGGGCCCTGTTCCGTCATAGTTATGGTTATATTTTTAGAGGTCTGTAGTACTGTTGTGGGCAAGGTTTGTAAAAGGGATGTAACTGTTCAAGTTTTTTTTATATACGTAAAGGTAACCGTTTTGGTTAGTCTGTCTTCTTATTTCACTGTTTGTCTTTTATGAGTTTTTATTTCCGCTGATTTTCTCTGATGTTGTATCACTAGGGTGCCCGGGGTAAGGCACCAGTCGCGGGCCCGAGGTCAGGTCGTGACAGTATCAGTAAACCTCATGGAGAGCTAGTCCATGGAACAACAATCCTAATGGAACCATACCCGTGGGCCACCCAACGTGTCAGTAGGTCCAAGGATATAACAAGATAACACTCCTAGTGGAAGCATACCGTGGGCCACCCATCGTGTCAAGATGTCCATCAATCAATCGGATAGCCGCCCTCCATCGAGACTCAGAGCACGTAATCAAAACACTTGCACAACAAAGGCTATCACAACAAGCATAGGCAAGTTCAACGTACTCATAGACTTTCATTTTATTACAACAAATCCGAGTTTTAACCCCAAGGTACTACGTACTTTAACTCTTAAAAAAGATCCATCTCTTTCACAAAAGTCACATGATACTTATACCCATAGTATCAAAGTAGAGTAACTATCATTTTTAATTAAACCAAAACAATTTCCATACCTTCTTTTTTAATAAACCAAGACAATACCATGCCTTCTTTTTAAACCAACTTAAGACAAAACCATGCCTTCCTTTTTAAACCAATTTAAGACAAAACCATGTCTTCCTTTTTAAACAAAAACACTTCAAATTCTCAAGCCACTCTCTTTTTAGAAATCCAGTTCCTTACTTTGGAATTTTTAAGAAAATCGATACTTGTTTATAATGATCTTATTAAGCAGCCATGATCTAGAAAATGTAATACAATTTTGTCTTATCTTAGCTTCTATGCAGATGGAGGATTCTACTTGTTTTAATATAATTATTTGTCATTATATTTTCCTTTATTAACGCTGCAATGGCTTGTTCGATACTTATTCCCATTTCCGAAATCAATATAACTTATTCTTTTACCTACATAAAGTCGTTATAACTAACTTTCCATAAAGCCATTAAAACACTTTATGTTTTAAACCAACCAAATTCGTTTAGCACACGAGACGCTCACCGTACTACATAGTTCACAACAATCATGCTAGAAAGGATAGGAAGAGGTTCACATACCTCGCGACGATTATCGACAAATAGCAAAATGCTCCAAAGTACTATACCCTTGCTAGTCTTTTCCACCCTTCAAGTAGAATACGCTACTCGTAGTACTTCAACCTATAATGGTCATAAAACGTCTATTAACTTCTAGATCTCTTCGTAGAACATTTCTAAGTACAAGGTTCTACACGCCTACAGGACGTGTACAAAACTTCCCCACAGTAATACTACAGTCTACTATAAATACAGTCCAATGTAAATACAGTTCAATTCTTTTTAATCATCCTTCCATATATCTTATACTCAATTATAAACTACTACAACATGTAATATCCAATTACAATAGGAGGACGTAGATCATTACCTCGATAAGCCCAAAATTATCCATGATTTATAAGTCGATCCTGAGCAACGTTTATCTCCAAATCCTTACGTTCCAATCCTCTACAAGCGACCCTTAGAAGCTCCTAACCAACTCCTCTTCAAGATCCAACTCCAAAAAGTGAAGAACACATTAGGCTCAAATAGGGCAACTTTCGGCCAAGGCAAGCTTTCTAGGCTAGGGGTGTGAAATCTTTTCTAACTATTGGTTCACAATCTTCCTAACACCTTAAGGAAGAACACTTAAAAGTTTAAGGATTTTTGGACAACATTTAGCTCCTAAAATCAGCCCATGGCCAAGAACACCTAGAAGGGAGGGAGTAATTTTTCAAGCTTGGAAATCTCTAAGTGAGTGATGAAGAAGTCTTGCAACTTAAGGGGTATTTATAGGCCAACCAATGGCTAGGATGAAGGCAAGTGTGTGGTGTAGATTGGGGACAAGTGTGTGTGGGTCCCACCCACCACATGTCCACACAAAATTCAAGACAAGTGGCTAGACACTTGGCAAGCCATTTCGGCCAAGGACACTTGTCCACACCTATTCGGCCAACATGGCCACATGGGGGTGACACATGTCGCCCCCCTACTCGTCCAAAATATTTCATCTCCCGAAAATATCCACAATATCCAAAATCTCGAAAACAAAGTGGGCCCCACAAAACCATAAATTTTCCCAGTGGGCCCCACGTGACCAAATTCGAAAATAAAATTCCATAATTCTACTATATTCCCAAAAGTCCGAATACCAAATCTGGGAATCCAATTCCCATTAACGAACCTTTTTCCTTTACAAAATCCGGAAAATTTTCCGTCGGAAAATCAAATCTTTCTTCCTTTCCAATTTTAATGTCGTATTCTCGTACATACGTCCTCACATATATACCCTGAAACTACGGGGTGTAACAATTGTCTTGGTTTGTGTAAAGGCATGGTATTGTCTTGGCTTATGACAAAAAGAAAGGCATGGTAATTGTCTTGATTTGTGTAAAGGCATGGTTTTGCCTTGGTTTGCTTGCATATGGGTTGCTCATATAGACATTCATGCAAGTGTCATATTTCCATATCTCCGCGTCCCTCCATAAAGGGCCGGCAACTTGTTTCAAGGATACCATGGGTTAGCTCCCCATGGCGGTGAGTGGTACACACTCACGGCGGGTCGGTATTTGACTCGAGCGGGTTAAATTCCCGGGATATATATAAGCCATGGATTAGCTATCCGTGATGCGAGTATCGTGTACCGATGACTCATTGCGGGTCCTCATGACCTAAGCGGGTGAAATAGTCCCTTGCGGGTGAAATAGTCCCTTGCGGGTGAAATAGTCCCTTGATAGGTTGCATTATAACACAGAGGGTGGTTGACCCTGGCACTGGCACAGCCTTCATGTTTTGAAACGGTATTGATTTCATTAATGAAAGGGTGCAGTGTGTTTATGACTTAAAGTGGAACAATTGATCTCATTGTTAAAAACATAACTTAAAAGATAAAAAGGATTGCATTACTCTCATGATTGCAAGGTTCAGTGTGCTTACTGATGTTGTATTATATCATGGACTGCCGGCAGTGAGGAAGGATTCCACGGGCATGATTGATATTTTGGGCGTGAGACCCATGGTTATATTTGAGTAATGACTTTGAGGGCATGCGTCCCTGACTTGATATGACTGCTTATGTATTGTGTACTGTAGGTTGGCTATCATACATGTCTCATGTTCTGTTAGACTGTTATGATTTCATTACAGTATTTATTGTTTCACATACTTGGTACATTCTTCGTACTGACCTCCTTCGAGGGGCTGCGTTCATGCCGCAGGTTTAGGTACGCAGTTTGGTGATCTGCAGGTGTAGGACCACCGTTCGAGTTTTGGATAGCTCCATCTGTTCAGGAGTTTATCTTTTTGGTATAGATCCTTCAGTACAGGCTTTTGTACAGTTATGGGTACGGCGGGGCCTTGTCCCGTCATAGTTCAGTAAAAACTCTTAGAGGTCTGTATTCATATGTGGGATTGGACTCATGTACAGTGTAGTGTCTTTTTATTATGTATATTATATGGCAGCCTTGTCGGCTTTTCCCTTGCACGTACGTTGGTTTTTAAAAAAAAAGTGTTATTTAAATTTCGCAGTTTACTTGTGTTGATAAGTAGAAGGGTGCCCAGGTAGGGCACCAGTCACGGGCCCGGGGTTCGGGGCGTGACAGAGTGGTATCAGAGCAGTCAGTCCTCGAAATGTCTACAGACCGTGTCTAGTAGAGTCTTGATTATCGGTGTGTTGCGCGCCACACCCATAAACAGGAGGCTACAGGACATTTAGGAGTTGGTTTCTATTCTTCTCACTCTGAGATCGTGCCATAGAGCTGTGTTAGTAAGATAATTCCTCTCTGGCGTATTTTTGTGTATTCTGTATGCCTCCGGAGGGAAACACGCCCGAGGCAAAGGAGTAGCGAGCTACCGGTCGGACTCGAGAGAGTTGATAGGGCTCATGCCTGGTATCTGGATGTTGTGCGCGATCTACGAGTTCTTCGCCCAGTTTTGAGGCCCAGCACTGAGCCTCCAGTTTCAGTTAGGGAAAGACTATAGGGTCATGAGGAAGCGATTATGTTATTGACCAAGATAAGCGGTGCTAGGATTTCATCGGCGAGAGGTTATTCGGCAAGATGCAGCAGGTGTCAGAGGGTAGAGGGCAACGGGAATCAACGTAAGAGGCTAGACCGGTTGGTTATCGGTGAGATTTTGGACGAGCAACCTCAAAGAACAGTGAGATATTCGTCCCATCCTACCCAAGACATACCCCGCAGCCACATGTGGGAGATTTGACCCACAAGGTATTTAGGAGCCGGTCCAAGCACCAGGGGTCGAGGTTCTCAGAGGAGCAGAGGATTTTCTCAGTCGAGGCCACTTATTCCTCAGTGTTTCCGATGTAGTAAGCGTCATATGGGGAAATGCCGTTATGGCACAGTTGTTTGTTTTTATTGTGGTCGTCCGGGCCATACGAGGTATGTCCTTTAGACGAGCACCGGTGAGTGGCTCACTTTAGGTCGATGGTTGATTCCCTTTCCTCCACAGTTGTACGTTCCCCAGGGCAGGGTGTTCAGATGTCAGCCAGCCATGGTAGAGGTCAGGGTGGAGTTCATAGTTCTGGCGGTCCTTCGAACTACGTAGATGACGTGACTACTGGGCAGGATCAGGAGGCAACATCGCACGGGGTTACAGGTATATTTCGATTCTTTTGAATCATACGTGCATTGATAGATTCAGATTTCGCCTTAGCGTATATGTTTTCCCTTTGTTGCTAGTAGTTGTAAAGTGATAGTACCCCCAGAGGTAGGGATACTTTGATTAGTAAAGTGAAAAGTTAAGAATGTTGACAAGAATGATAAAGTGAACGGAGACTATAGTTGTGTAGGGTTCACAAGTTGTAATTACCCCATAACAGTGTGAAGACCGATAGGGAAGAATGTACAGTAGAATTACTTTAGCCTATGTGACGAACCTCTAGTGAATAGGGGGATAGGGTAAGAAGTACTTTGAGATAACAGAAAGATTTATTTCAGACTAAGAATGAGAAGTTAAGTATGACGATCAGTCGGGTTATGGACTCATTTCGGGTCAGCTAGTAGTACGAAATGGGGTGATGTCAGTTAGAAATGGTTCTTCTATGTGATAGGGTCCCGAGGATGCAAGGCTCAAGTCTAGTAAATCGTTGTACGAGTTGTGGACGCGTTCCACCGGAACCAGGTCGTGAGGGCCGAGAAAGGCCTTAACGGAAATTCAAGTAGCATAATGGCCAAGTTTGGATAGTAACTCCAAGGATTGGAGAACGGAAACAATATTTGAGATTTTGTACGTGTACTAAATAAGTTTGAAAGTACGAGAAAGTATGACAAGTAAGAAAAGGAAGGAACAGGGGTTAAAAGAACTATAGTGATTATAGTTATAAGTAATAAAAGTGCGTAGAGAAAATCATTTATAGGCCATGAGTGGAGGTTATTTGTGATGATACACACGCCTTAGGTTCAGTAACACTATCCATAGGTGCTCGTGTTTGAGATGTTACTAGTATTAGAGTTTACACCGGTTGGTAAACTAAGCTAGGCAGATTATAGGTTCATGTCTCAACTAGTTTGGTGACTAAGTGAGACAGAGAAGGGGGAGTAACACGGGGGAACACGTCAATTAGCTGAGCGGGAGTCCGACTGAAGGATTCAGATAGTGTTAGTCCCATGACTTAGATTACGACAGGGCCATCCCTTTATGCGGGGAAAAAGGAAAGTAACCTCTAAAGATCCCGTGTTTGATAAGACTGTAACCTTCGAGTTTTGTGAGAAGAGGCCGCGGAAGGAAGGTCCATTGATATGTTTACGTATGTTATGTGGTGGCCATATGTGGCATCGTTGGTCTTGTGGAGTATTGATTGGTAGGCATAGTAAAGAGAATATGCCGGAGTTTGTATAGCTTGACAACCGACTAAGAACATTCGGGGACGAATGTTTCTAAGGGGGGAAGAATGTTACACCCCGTAAGTCCAGGACATGTAAAATAGAATGTACGTAAGGAATCAAGACTTGAAAATTGGTACGAAAGGAAGAATTGTTTTTCCGACGGAAAATCTTCCGAATGTCGGAAAGGAAAAAGGTTCGTTGATGAGAATTAGGTTCTCAAAATGCATTATTTGAAGAATATGGAACTTATTAACATTATGAAAATTTATTTTTACGGATTTGGTCATGTGGGGCCCACCCGAGGAATTTTACGTTTTGTGGGGCCCACGAGGGTTACGAAATTTTATGGACGAATGGGAGGGCGACACGTGGCACCTCCCCCATATGGTCTTGGACGAAATATTGCAAGGTTAGAATGGTCATTGACCATTGTGGATGAATAAGTCTTCAAGCTTGAGATTCTTGACTTGTCAACTTGTCCACTTGGCTAATTAATTAATGTTCTTCATCCTAGCCACTCAAGTGTTGCAATCTAAACCATACATTGTGTTTTATATACCACACTAGTAGCAAGACTAAGTCTCCAACACTTAGAAAATTTCACAACATCATTGTTCTTGCAAGTGAGCTCTCGGCTTAGTGCCTTTTCCCACAAGAAAAATTTGTAGTTTTGGTTCTTTATTCACAAGACTTTAACCCAATGTCCCTAAGGGTATTGTAAGGATATCTCAATATAAAGATTTCAGAAAAATGACGTTTTCACGTTAGTCGCAAGGCGAAAACCTAAGTCATTTTCACAAGTTTGGATTGGAAATGGAAGAGAAGTTGGTTGTGAACTTCTAAAGACTTCAAATAGCGGATTGGAGCGTAAAGGAAAGGAGCTAAGAATTGCTAAGGAGCGACTTTGAATCTTGGATATTTTAAGGGCTTGTAAAGGTATAATTCTTGTCGTTTTAGTAATTAAGATTACTTATTGTTGTAGCTATGGATATTAGCAAGCATGAGATGTTTATATTATGAAGTTTGATAAGTATATTGGCTATTGGAACCCTAATCCGAAAACTAGCATGCTTAGCCTTAAGATTACAATTCGATTTGATTATTAGTATAAGTCGTCACATGTTATATAAAGAAGAAAATTGTAGTTGTTGAAGTTTTCTATGACTATATAACATGTTGGACCTAAGAACTTGGATTGAAAAAGAATTGGAAAGGACTTAGGATTGGTTATATTGTTAGCCGAGAATGACTTTTAAGTATTTAACTACTTGGTATGAATTGTGGGGCGGAATTTTACGTATTGTAAGGCGTG
The DNA here is from genome assembly GCA_029844215.1 of Przewalskia tangutica. Lineage (NCBI taxonomy): Eukaryota > Viridiplantae > Streptophyta > Magnoliopsida > Solanales > Solanaceae > Przewalskia > Przewalskia tangutica. Next base: position 197,197 of record JAQGDG010000119.1, on the reverse strand, counting down.
TAATCCTCTTTGATTGGTTGGTATGTTGAGCCTTAAATGTGGAATGTTTGGTTATTGAATTCGCCTTGAAAAGGTGGCAAAGTATGTAGAAACAAAGGAGGTCTTGCTGATTTTCCGTAGAATAAGAGACCGTATACTTAGTATTATTCTACGTTAGAGGCTAGAAATTGATAGTCATGTTGTGGCCATTATAGGTTGACAATCCTACGTGCGGCGTGTTCGACTTAGCTTGTGGATTGCCGAAAGGTATGTGAACCATCTCCTCTTCTTCTAGCATGATTCCTTAAGATAAAGAAAGTAAGTCCTACTCCTTAAATGATTCATTCTTTGGTTGTACTTGGATTGCCTATTATAGAATTTGTTCTATATACTTTCTTGATTGTACTTTGACGTTTAAATTGTAAGTTGTTATAATCCATTTCCTTAGTGAAGTTTGGATTCTCAAAAGTGAAAGTATTTTACTTAAAGTACATAGAGTCTTGAAAGGAAGTGGTTTCCAAATCTTTTGGCTAGTGCCTTAGTTCCAAAACCTAAGGGTTGTTATAATGACTTTAGGGGAGTAAAATGAGTGGTTTACTTAATTGATTTAAAAGAGGAGAAATGGCATGATTTAAGAGAAGTAACTTGTTTTAAAAGTGTGAGTTACTTGATATTAAAAGTAGAAGAAACTTGATTTCTAAAGTTATGAAACTTGATTTCTAAATATTAAGAGACTTGAAGTATTTTGAAAGTTAAGAAACTTGATTTGTAAGTATGTGATACTTGGTTTTAAAAGTGTAAGTCTCTTGGATATAAAAAGGAATGAATTGGTCTAAAACCATAAAGGGTTATAACGGCTTTATGGGAAGTTGGTTATAACGGCTTTATGGGAAGTTGGTTATAACGACTTTATGGAAGGTTAAGAAAGTTGTCTATTTTGATTAATGGGCATAGGTTGCCTAGATTGTGAAAATTTGAAGTTACTTGGTTTCAAGCTTTGAAATGAGTTGCTAAAAGTGTAGTAACTTACTTTGAAAAATAGACACGCCTTGATACTATGGGTGTTAGTATCTTGGGGTTTTACATAAAAAGGAGAATTATTCTATTTGTGCCTTGGTAGTACTTTGGCTTGTTTAAAGGAGAATTATTCTATTTGTGCCTTGGTAGTACTTTGGCTTGTTTAAATGAGAATTTTTCCATTTGTGCCTTGATAGTACTTTGGCTTGTTTAAATGAGAATTATTCTATTTGTGCCTTGATAGTACTTTGGCTTGTTTAAATGAGAACTATTCTATGTGTGCCTTGATAAGTACTTTGGCTTGCTTAAATAAGGGTTTCTCTTGGTTTATGTAAAAAGAAGGCATGGTAATTGTCTTGGTTTATGTGAAAAGAAGGCATGGTAATTGTCTTGGTTTATGTGAAAAGAAGGCATGGTAATTGTCTTGGTTTATGTGAAAAGAAGGCATGGTAATTGTCTTGGTTTGTGTAAAGGCATGGTATTGTCTTGGCTTATGACAAAAAGAAAGGCATGGTAATTGTCTTGATTTGTGTAAAGGCATGGTTTTGCCTTGGTTTGCTTGCATATGGGTTGCTCATATAGACATTCGTGCAAGTGTCATATTTCCACAACTCCGCGTCCCTCTATAAAGGGTCGGCAACTTGTTTCAAGGATACCATGGGTTAGCTCCCCATGGGGGTGAGTGGTACACACTCACGGAGGGTCGGTATTTGACTCGAGCGGGTTAAATTCCCGGGATATATATAAGCCATGGATTAGCTATCCGTGATGCGAGTATCGTGTACCGATGACTCATTGCGGGTCCTCATGACCTAAGCGGGTGAAATAGTCCCTTGCGGGTGAAGTGGATAAGGTGAAGCTTATCCAGGAACGGTTGTTGACAGCTCAGAGTCAACAGAAGTCGTGCGGATAATCGGCGTCGACACTTGGAGTTCAGGTTGACGGTGGGTTTTCTTGAAGGTACCACCCCGGAAGGGCGTGACGAGATTTGGAAAGCAGGGGAAACTTAGCCCGAGGTACTTTGAGCGTTTTCAGATCATTTGGAGAATAGGCCAGGTTGCCTATAAGTTAGCTTTGCCGTCCGACGTAGGAGGCAGTACGTCCGGTCTTTCATGTTGCTATGTTCGGAAAAGTATCGGAGATCCATCCAGAGTGTTCCCAGTTAATGATGACCAAGTTGGAGATAGTAACCCCGAGATTTTGGAAACCAAGCAATAAGAAGGTGGTACGATAGTAGGAAGAGTTCGAATGCAGCGAGAAAGGGGAGAAGCGAGCATAGGTTAAGAGAATAGAAGTGATCATTTCTTATGTAAAGTAAAGGTGCGAAGGGAGTATCTTTTAGCCCTTGAAGTGGGAGCTTTTGTGATGATAGAGGTGATTCCTCGTGGACGTAGATTTCAGTATATGCGCGTGTGTTATTTATGTGGCCATGTGTGGCATCGGCAACTTGTTAAGTTATAAGGAACTTCGTTATCCTGCTTGAGAAGGAACATTCGGGACGAATGTTTCTAAGGAGGGGAGAATGTTATACCCCGTATTTCCAGAGTATGTATGTGAGGACGTACGTACATTTGTAAAAACCCTAATTAGGTTAATGATGGAATTATGAACTTTCAACGAAAAAGATTCCGAGCCTTGTGAAGGAAATTCTACGTTTTTAATATTTTAACCGATTACGGATTTTTCCGAGAGACGAGATATTTTGGACCAATAGGAGGGCGACATGTGTCACCCTTAGTTGGCATGGGTTGGACGAGAAGGTTGGCCAAGTGGACAAGGTCAAGTGGTCAAAGTCTTGGAAGATATTTTCTTTTGGTGAGTGGGAGTAGGTGAAGGACGATTTTGTGGGCATTGGGAGGCTTGCCTTGGGCGTTTTTCTTGAGCTAGTGGAAGGCCACTTGGCTCATTGTTGTGGGGGACATATGTCCCAATGTTGTGGTGGACATATGTCCCAACTTTGTGGTGGACACTTGGTGGAAGACCTCACTTGAACAAGCTACCACATCTACACCCTCCATTTGTTTTAATCTTGGCCCTTGGTGGTTCTATAAATACCCCCCTCTTGTGCAAGACTTCTTCATTCACTTAACACAATTTCCAAGTCTCCAAAAACTCCCTCTCCCTTGTTGAAGTCTCGTCCCAACTCCCTCCCCCCTTTTCCCTATTACCGTCACACCCCTCATTCCTAGTTGTTTCGTCCAAACACTCCCCTTGGTAGAAAAGTATTCTCCAAGTATTGTTACAATTCAAAATACCTTAGCCCTTATACCTTGTAGTATTCCAAAGTTATTTCAATACTAAGAGCAGGAAATACTCTGCATTTCTTTAGTCACAAAACGAAACCCTAGAAAAATCTTCATAGTGGTTGAAGTATTAAGTAGAAGTTGTGTAGAACTTCTAAGGGTTTCTGGGAGCAAATTGGAGCGCACGGATTAGGAGCTAAACGTTGTTCAGGATCGACATTTAAACTTGGATAATTTTGGGCTTATCGAGGTAAATATCTTTGTCCTTCCATTGTAATTGGAGATTACATATAGTAGTTTATAAATGAGTATAAGATATAGAAGGATGGTATAAAAGAAGAGAATTGAATCAGAATTACATAGATCAGACATGAGACTTGTGTAGTTAGGGACGGTAGGAAGTTGTCACGACCAACCTCGCCCGTGATCGTGCCTTACCCTGCACCCTAGTGATACAACATCAGAGAAAATCAGCGGAAATAAAAACATGAACATGAATTAAGAGAAAAGATAAATAAACAGGCCAACAAAAACAGTTGCCTTCATCATATATATACGTAAATACCCGAACAGTTATCCTTTTTACAAACCCTGCCCACAACAGTGCTACAGACCTCTAAGATTTTTACAACAGCTATGACGGGACAGGGCCCCGCCATACCCCTGAATGTATAAGAATCTACAGACTCAGGGTAACATACCAAAAGATAAGCCTCCGAAGGAACGGAGCTTCCCAATACGCTGAAAGGTGATCCTAAAGCGGATCGACACCGATGTACCTTTACTCGCGGATGAACGCAGCCTCAAGGAGGTCAAGACAACAGTACCAAGTATGTGAAATCAGAAATACTGTACATGAAATCATAATAGTCTATATAAAGCAGGAGACATGTATGATAACCAAACTACAGTTCACAACATAGAAGCAGTCATGTCAAGTCAGGGACTCACGCCCTCAAAGTCATCCCTCATGCCCGTGGAACTTCTTCCTCACTGCCAGCCTCAGGTACAAATCATGTGATACGTATAATGAGTCTCGGCCCATCTTATGGACCCAATATAGAAACGTGTGGAATACATTCGGATGAACGGTAGTCGAGTGAAATACATTCCCGGATGAACCGGTAATCAAGTGATATACATTCCCGGATGACCCGGTAGTCAAGTGATATACATTCCCGGATGAACCGGTAGTCGAGTGAAATACATTCCCGGATGAACCGGTAATCAAGTGATATACATTCCCGGATGACCCGGTAGTCAAGTGATATACATTCCCGGATGAACCGGTAATCAAGTGAAACACATTCCCGGATGAACCGGTAGTCGAGTGAAATACATTCCGGATGAACCGTAGTCGAGTAGAACACATTTGCACAACAAGGCTATCACACGTAACATGGTCAAGTTTCATAACAACAAGCATAAGCAAGTTACACCCAACTCAAGGTACTTTCATTTTATGTCAAAGTCCGGGTTTTAACCCTAAAGTACTACGTACGTTAAATTCCTTTTAAAGAGATCCATTCCTTTTATAAAAGTCACCCGATACCCGTAGTATAAAAATAGAGTGACTTACATCCTTTAAGCAAAACAACTTCTCTTATTAAAGCCAAGTTTCCATTTTTAAAACCAATGATAAAAACCCTTCTTTTGTTTTCATAAAGTCGTTATAACCAACTTCCCATAAAGCTGTTATAACACTTTAAGTTTTAAACCATTTTAAGACAACACAATGCCTTTCTTTTCCCTAAAGTTCCAGTTTGCCTAATTTTCATTACTCAAGTCTCTTTTTAGCAAAGTTTCATAGTTCAATGTCTTGATCCCTTTTTAAAACTATTGAGTAACATATGCCTTATATGAGTGTAGGTTATTCTTATTCATAATCAATCTTATTAAGCAGCCATGATCTAGGAAATGTAATATCATTTTGTCTTATCTTAGCTTCTATGCAGATGGAGGTGTCTACCGTTTTAATAATACTTCATTATTTAATACATTTTCCTTTATTAACGCCGCAGTTGGTTTGTCGTTACACATTACGATTTCAAATCAAGAAACATTATTCCTTTTAAAACCACGACTCATTACTCACGAATGAGGTTTCACACAAAAACTCATTTTAAGTCATTTAAGTTAAGTCTCTTATCTTATAAGATCAAGTCTCTTAACTTATAATCGTGAAACCATTTACCTCTCTTAAGACGTTATACCTAACTACCCATAAAGCTAGTATAACTATATTTAAAACCTTTTAAAACCAAGTGTTACTCTTCTTTGAAATAAATTCAAGGTTCTTAGTATTTATGCTTAATTCAAAGACATTGCATAACCACGCTCAATTAGCACACGTACGTCTACCGTACTATATATTATTCAGGCTTAAGTCAAAAGACATTGCCGTACTATATATATCTTCCTTTAAAATATCATGCTCAAGAGTATAGGAAGAATCACATACCTCGCGACGATTATCGACTATAAGCAAAACGCTCCACGGCTATAACCCGGCTAGCCTTGTCCACCTTCTAAGTAGCCCATGCTACTTGCAGAACATCAACCAATGTAGGTTATCAGTCTACTGTAAATACGGTCCTATGTAAGTACAGTTTAATCTTCTACTTATAAATTCAGGCTTAAGTCCAAAGACATTGCCACAAGACTATGTTCAGTTCTATATATAGTATACTTTAACTATATATTCCAACAACATGTAATTTCCAATTACCACAGAAGGTCAAGAGTGTTTACCTCGGTAAGCCCAAAAATTATCCAAGTTTAATGTCGCTCCTGAGCAACGTTTAGCTCCTACTCCGAGTGCTCCAATCCGCTCCAAACAACCCTTAGAAGTTCTACGCAACTTCTACTTAACACTTCAACTATCAATGAAGATTTTCCTTAGGGTTTCGTTTAGTGGCTAAAGAAGGTATAATAGTATTTGGGCTTTTGTAAAAGTGTAACCTTGGGAATACTACAAGGTATTTGGGCCAAGGTATTTGGACATAACAACAATACTAGGAGAGTATTTCTATACCACAACAAGGGTATTATACGAAACAACTAGGCTAGTGGTAGACCTCTCGCCAAGGCTTCTCGGGGAGGGTACTTCGCCAAGGGGAGGGTGTGGTGGACGAAACTCAAGAGGGAGGGAGTATTTTGAGACTTAGGTAGATTGCTCCAGTGAGGATGAAGAAAGTTCATCACTTAGAGGGGTATTTATAGGTCAAGGAATGGCCAACCAATGGCCAAGATCCATCCAAGTGTTAGGCAAGTGTAAGGCCAAGATCAAGCCAAGTGCACCTTATCCATCTACCACCAAAATATCCTACCTAACCCTTGACCAAGAATCAACACAAAAAACGTGCCATTGATGCCTTTGCCGTCCACTTCTCACGCCCAATGTGAAGGTGACACATGTCACCCTCCCGTTGGTCCAAAATGTTTCGTCTCTCGGAAAAATCCGCAAAAATTATAAATGACATAGCCGGAATTTTCCCTACGAAAAGTGTGGAAACGCGTTTCAAAAACGACTCCAATCGGGTGTTGTGTACAAATTTCAAACTAGCCCACCTTTAGTCTTAAATTATTATACGCACGCCTCACGCATATTACCGAAATACGGGTATAACAGAAGTGCTGCCCGATTTTCCGTAGAGCAATAAGCACCTTCGCTAGAATATTCTCTGCAGTAGTCTAGACGTTGATAGACGTATTTGACTATTATAGGTTGGTACTCTGCGCGCGACATATTCGACTTGGCAGGTGGATTTCGCCGAGGAGGTATGTGATTCTTCCTATCCTCTTGAGCATGATATTTTAAAAGAATATATATAGTACGGTAGACGTACGTGTGTTAACTGAACGTGGTTTTACTTCGATGTCTTTCGACTTGAGTTTTAAATAATGAGAATCTTGATGTATTTCAAAAGAATTAAGAATCGTTTTTGAAAGAAGAGTAATACTTGGTTTTAAAAGCTTAAGTGTTATACTAGCTTTATGGGGAGTTAGGTATAACGACTTAAGAAAGATAAAAGGAACGGTTTACTTAATTGTTTACGAAAGCCTTATATTGATTTCGGAAATGAGAATAAGTATCGAACAAACCACTACAAATACTAATAAAGGAAAATGTATTGACTAATTAAGGATTATTAAAACCAAGAGAAACCTCCATCTGCATAGAAGCTAAGATAAGACAAAATTGTATTACATTTCCTAGATCATGGCTGCTTTAATAAGATTGTTATAAACAAGAATAACCTACTCACACATAAGGCATATGTTACTCAAATTATTTTAAAAAGGAGATTTCGTTGTTAAGTGTTTAAAACTATGATCTATGAATCTTTTGAAGATAAGAGACTTGACTAAATTGACTTGATATGAATTTTGTTAAAAAGTATGAAACCTCATTCGTGAGCAATGAGTACTTGGTTTTTAAAGAGTTAATGTATGAAGTACTTTGGGGATAAAAACCCGAACTTGTTGACATAAACTAGAAAGTACCTTGTGTGAATAACTTGACTATGTTGGTTTGTGATAGCCTTGTAATACTTTCTTGTTGGTTTGATAAGTAAACATGTTATGATGCTACGCGTGTTAGTGTCTTGTGATGTTGTGTAAGGGGGTTATTCTTGTTGTGCTTACGTTGTTAAACGTTAAGCCCGTTGTACTGTTATTATATCACATACTCCCCCTGACTTGTTATACCGAGGACTTGCCACCCTTGATGCGGGTCTATACGGCCTATGCAGTCTGTGTGACTATGCGAGTCGCGGAGTTCCAGGATTGATCATTCCGGGTGTATTATCCCGATGCGAGGAGTGCCTTATGCGGTCTGTGTGACTATGCGGTCTATGTGACTATGCGGACTGCGGGAGTCCAGGAGGGTACCGCGGGTTAGCTACCCCCGATGCGAGGAATACCTCATGCGGGCCTATGTGTGGCCTATGCGGAGCTGCGGTAAGTTCCAGTTTTAGACGCGCACATTGATACTGAGGGCGAGTGGCCGACTTCGATTAGTGCGGTCTAGAAAGACCTCGTGATACGCTTTTATAGCATTATTGGTACTGGGGTTTTAGTAGTCGGCTATGCCTTCAGATTTACCCCAGACATTTTTATTATGACACAGTGGGACACGGTGTTCATGTATTCCTTGGTGCTTTTATATCATGGATCGCCAGTGAGGAAGGAATTCCACCGCATGATTGATATTACGGGTACGAGACCCATGGTTATATTTGAGTAATGACTTTGGCGTCGATCCTCGACTTGATACGATCGCCATATATCAGGCATCGTGAAATTGGTTATCATATATGTCTTCTGCTTTACATAGACTATTATGATTTCACTTACTGATTTTCGCCACATACTTGGTACTGTTAGATCGACTTTTCGAGGCCGCGTTCACGCCGCAGGTGGGTACACCCGATTGATCCTCGCTCATAGGGTCACAGTTCAGCGTTTTGGGAAGCTCCGTTTCTCCGGAGGCTTATCTGTGGTATAGTCCCCTGTCGTTGTAGGTACTTACTATTATACCCCGTATTTCCAGAGTATGTACGTGAGGACGTACGTACAAAAGTTTGAGCCTTAAGTTAGGCATAGGGCGAAATTTGTGCACAACCCCCGAAAAGAATCGTTTTTCGACGAAACGTTTTCCGAACTTTGCGTAGGGAAATTCCGCTATGTCATTTATAATTTTTGCGGATTTTTCCGAGAGATGAAATATTTTGGACCAACGAGAGGGCGACACTTGTCACCCTCAAGTGGACGGCTCAGGTGGCCGATTGGTGCCCATTTCGCGGCATGTTTCATGGCCTAATCCACGGGTCAATGTTTGTGAGGATTTGTGGAGTAGGGTTAGGTGCACTTGGCTTGATCTTGACCCTCCACTTGCCCCCACTTGGCTTGATCTTGCCCTTGGTTGTCCTATAAATACCCCTCCTTTGTCAAGACTTCTTCATCCACAAATGTTCTAAGTCTTAAAATCCTCCCCTCTTCTTGTTGCTCGCCCAAGAGCCTTCCTCCCCTTTGTAAGGCCTTGTGGCAGAGGGTACCCCTTCCTAGTGGTGCTAAGCGAGAGTACCCCCTTGCCTAGTTGTTCTCATAAAATACACCCCCCCTTGGTAGAAAAGTATTCTCCAAGTATTGTTATTATCCCCAAAATACCCTAGCCGTATACCTTGTAGTATTCCAAAAGTTACCTCTATACGTAGAGCCCGGAAATACTACCTTTTGTCCTTTTGGTCTCTAAACGAAACCCTAAGGAAAATCTTCATAGTTGGTTGAAGTATTAAGTAGAAGTTGCGTAGAACTTCTAAGGGTTGTTTGGAGCGGGTTGGAGCGCCCAGAGTAGGAGCTAAACGTTGCTCAGGATCGACATTTAAACTTGGATAATTTTGGGCTTATCAAGGTAAATACGCTTGACCTTCTTTTGTAATTAAAATTTGCATACTGTTGAAGTATAAGAATTAAGTATAAGTTATATACCAGGAAGGTATATAAGAAGAGAATTGAACTGTACTTACATAGGACTGTATTTACAATAGACTTGTGAAGTTTGGCGGGTAGGGAAGTGCTGCCCAAATTTTTCCGTAAGAATCTTGTATCTAGATTTATTCTACCGAGTAGTCTAGACATTGATAGACTTGTATAACCGTTATAGGTTGAAGTACTGCGAGTAGCGAATTCTACTCGAAGGGTGGAAAAGGCTAACAGGACTACAGTACTTTGGAGCTTTTTGCTAATAGTCGATAAATCGTCGCGAGGTATGTGATTCTTCCTATACTCTTGAGCATGATACTTTTAAAAGGAATATATATAGTACGGTAGACGTACGGGTGTTAACTGAACGTAGTTTTACGGCAATGTCTTTTGACTTAAGCCTGAATAATAAGAATCTTGAAGTATTTCAAAAGATTTAAGAACCGTTTTTGAAAGAAGAGTAATACTTGGTTTTAAAAACTTAAAAGTTATACTAGCTTTATGGGAAGTTAGGTATAACGACTTAAGAAGATAAAAAAATGGTTTTTGATTTTAGAAGTTAAGAGACTTATTCTTAAAAGATAAGAGACTTGACTTAATTGAATTGATGTGAAAGTTGTTAAGAAGTGTGAAACCTCATTCGTGAGTAATGAGTACTTGGTTTTTTAAAGAATAATGTTTTACTGATTTCGGAAATGAGAATAAGTAAGGAACTTGATTTCTAAAAGAGACTTGAGGAAATTAAAGAGTTTTTGGTTTAAAAGAAAGGCATTGTTTTGTCTTAAAATTGGTTTAAAACATAAAGTGTTATAACAGCTTTATGGGAAGTTAGTTATAACGACTTTATGAAAACGAAAGAATGGTTTTATCATTGGTTTTAAAGTGGTAACTTGACTTTAAAAGGAGAAGTGTTTTGGTCTAAAAAGAAGGCATGGTATTGCCTTAATTTGGTTTTAAAAGGAAAGTATGGAAGTGGTTTTGGTTTACTTAAAAGATGTTAGTCACTCTATATCATGGTATCGGTGACTTTTGTAAAAGAAATGGATCCTTTAAAAGAGTTTAACATACGTAGTACTTTAGTGGTTAAAACCCGACTTTGACATAAAACGAAAGTACCTTGAGTTGTGTGTCACTTGCCTATGCTTGTTGTTGTGTAACTTGCCTATGCTTGTTGTTGTGTAACTTGCCTCTACTTGTTGTGATAGCCTTTGTTGTGCAAGAATTGTGTTTCTATACTACCGCGTCTCTCGATGGAGGGTTGACTTGTTGAGAACTTACTGACGCATCTTGAATGACGGAAGATTCCACGTATGCTCCCATTATTATTGTTACATGGGCATGTCTACACCGATGATGGATTCTGCGGGCATGTGACCATTATGGTAATTTATGGCGAAGATCGTGACTTACGGTTGTGATCGAGTGCATAGCCCGCGTTCGCCCCGCCGCCTACGTGACGCAGTGGATCCGGTATAGGTTATCGCACTTGCCACGGTCGCCTTCGCGGCTATCGTGACTTACGGTTGTGATACGGTGGGTAGCTCGTTACTTGCCCCGCACGACTACGTGGCGCAGTGAGGATCTGGTGGAGGCTATCGACTTGCCACGTGTCGCCTTCGCGAGTCGGTGTTTGGATGGAGCCGTGACTTACGGTTGGATCTCGGTGGTTAGCCGGTTACTTGCCCCGTCGGCCTACGCGCGCAGGTGGATCTGGTATAGGTTAACGCACTTGCCACGTGTCAGCTTCATGATATGGTTGTTCAGTATTATTGGTAGGGTGGGACCTGGTGTTCATGTATACCACTTGGTGTTGTTACATCATGATCGCCGGGCGATGAGGAAGGAATTCCACGCACGAGTGATGTTGGCGGCGAGACCCATTGTTATATTTAAGTGATGACTTGGATGGCGTGAGTCCATGACTGGTATGATCGCTATACGTCAGGTATCGTAGTTTGGTTATCATACATGTCTCCCGCTTTATATAGACTATTATGATTTCATTTACGTGATTTTCGCCGCATACTGCACTGTTATCGACCTCCTTCGTGGCCGCATTCACGCCGCAGTAGAGGTACATTGCCTATTGATCCCCGCCATAGGATCACATTTCGATTGGAAGCTCCGTTCCTGGAGGCTTATCTTTTGGCATGTTACCCGAGTGGTAGGTTCTTGTACATTCGTGGTATGGCGGTGTCACGACGATTAGGGGCCCGTGATCGTGCCTTACCCGCACCCTGATGATCCAACATCGAGTAAATCGAACATAAAGACAACACATGAAATGATGTAAGTATAAACAATGAAATAAGAAGACAAAGGCTAACTAAAACGGTTTCTTCGATATATATAAACAACAACTTTTTCAACATGACGCTTTAATCCTTTTTACAAAACCCGCCCACAACAAGATTACTGCACTCTAAGAAATGATCGACAACAATGGCGGACAGTGGCCCCGCCATACCGAATGTAAACACCTACAACAACAGGGACTATACCACCGATAAGCCTCCGAGAAATGGAGCTTTCCCAAATGCCGAATTGTGACTCAAGAGCGAGGATCAATGATCGGTGTACCTTTACTGCGGCAGATGAACGCAGCCTCGGCGAGGTCCGCATAACAGTACCAGTATGTGAAATCAAAATAAGTATCGTAAATGGAATCATAGAAGTCTATATAAAGCAGAGACATGTATGATAACAAAACTACGATCACAATAAACAAGATCATATCAAGTCGTGGACTCACGCCTCAAAGTCATCACTCAAATATAACAATGGGTCTCACGCCCACAACATCAATCATGCGTGGAATACCTTCCTCACCGCTGCGGCTTTATGATATAAAAGCACCAAGGAACACATATGAACACGTGTCCCACACGTGCCATAATAACACCGCACGGTAAGTAATGCGAAGGCATAGCCGATTACTAACACCTACGCACCAACAAAGTCATGAATCAGATTACAAGATCCGCTTGCAGGCCACATGATCAAAGCCGCCACTTGCCCGCAGATCTAATGCGCGCGCCTAGTCCCGAACTTCCCGCAGACTCCGCATAGGCCAATCTCATCGCCCGCATGAGGTATTCCCGCATCGAGGGTAGCTACTCCCAAGCATCGCCCCGACTTCGCATCCGCATGGCCACATGGACGCGTGCCCATAAAGGACGACACTAACACGGAACTCGTAGCTCCGCATAGGCCCCTGGACCTGCATGAGGTATTCTCGAATCATAGGTCCATCGACCACTGAGTCTACCCCGCATCGGAGGCGCCTTAACCCCTAATCATCTCAAGAGAAGAATGCCACAATACTATCATAACGATCGATAGTTAATAAGCACAATCAAGGGAAACCCTTTACACAAACATCACAAGATACTAACACACGTAGCATCCTAACACGTTTACTTATCAAAGCAATCAAGAAAGTATCACAAGGCTATCACAAACCAATACAATCAAGTTGTTCACACAAGGTACTTTCTACTATATGATTAACAAGATCGGGTTTTTATCCCCAAAGTACTTCATACATTAACTCTTTAAAAGATACGTTACTTCGCAATACCCATAGTATATGAAAATAGAGTGATTATCTTTTTAAAGTAAATCAATTACTTCTCCTTGTAAAATCAAGTAGCAACATTCTGTTCCAATGTTCAAGTTTGCCTAATTTCCAATGTTCAAGTTTCTCATTTTAGAAAAGTTTCGTAGTTCATAGTCTTATTCATTTAAGAATATAATTCTCCTTTAAACAATCTGAGAAACCTAAGCCTTATATGTGAGTAGGATATTCTTGTTTATTACAATCTTATCACAGCAGCCATGATCTAGGAAATATCATTTTGTCTCATCTTAGCTTCTATGCAGATGGAGGTTTCTACTGGTTTTATTAGTACTTAATTAGTCAAAACATTTCCTTTTATTAACGCTACATGGTTTGTCGATACACATTCGATTCAAATCGAGAAACATTCTTAAGCCGTTATACCTAACTTCCCATAAAGCTAGTATAACTCTTAAGTTTTTCAAAAACCAAGTATTACTTCTTCTTTCAAAATGATTCAAAAATCTCTTGAAATACTTCAAGTTCTTTATTAACACATAGCCGCTTATAGTTCAAATCGCTTACCTTTAAAACCACATGTATTTTCTAACCAACATAAAGTCGTTATAACCAACTTCCCATAAAGCCGTTATAACACTTTATGTTTTACACCAATCAAATACATTTAGCACATGACGTCACCGTACTACATAGTTCACACATATCATGCTAGAAGAAATAGGAAGAGGTTCACATACCTGCGGCCAGTATCGACTAATAGCAAACGCTCCAAGTACTTCCAACCGCTTCACTCCTTAAGCCACGTAGATCGCACCACACGTAGTACTTCAACCTATAAGGCCACAAGGCGCTTATTAACATTTAGATCCTTCGAGAACATTCTACGTAAAATTCGCAAAGACTCTCCCCAACAAACAGTAAATCTCCTCATACATCGAGGCCGCTACCAAGCCAACCAGTGGAGTTATACGCCTAACCCTAACGGGTACAATTCTACTCCACGGACTACTACACAAGTTCACTGTAATACTCATGTAATTACAACAAGATATTTAAATTCGGCTTAAGTCGCAAGACATTGCCGTAAGTATTATTCAGCTTAAGTCAAAAGACATTGCCGATAACTACGTTCATTCTATATATAGTATACTTCAACTATATATTCTAACAACATGTAATTTCCAATTACAATAGAGGGACAAGATATTTACCTCGATAAGCCCATAATTATCCAAGTATAAAGTCGATCCTGGGCAATCGTTTAGCTCCAACTCCGCGCGCTCCAACCCGCACCAAACTACCCTTAGAAGTTCTAACCAACTTCTACATACTACTCCAACTAACCATGGAGATTTTCCTTAGGGTTTCGGTTTGGTGACTGACGGTAAGTATAATAGTATTTCCGGCTTTTCAGATAGGTATAGCCTTAGAATACAACAAGGTATATGGCTAAGGTAATTTGGGCATTATAACAATACTTTGAGAGTATTTCTACCAAGAGGGGTATTATACGAAAAAAACTAGGCAGTGGTACCACGCTAGCACCAAGGAGGGTGTATACCTTTCGCCTACCCCACTGTGGGGAAACTCCGCCAAGTGGGAAGGCTTTTGGACGAGAACCACAAGAAGGGAGAGGAGGGATTTTAACACTTAGAAGATTTTAGGATGAAGAAAGTCTTCAACATGGGTGGTATTTATAGCCAACCAATGGCCAACCAATGGCCAAGATCTTGCCAAGTGCAAGGCAAGTGTAGGCCAAGATCTTGCCAAGTGCCCCTTAACCAACTAACACACAAATATCCTACCAACTAAAGCCATTCCAATCGCCACAATAACGCCTCACATCCATCAATCGAGGTGACAAGTGTCGCCTCCCGCTGGTCCAAAATGTTTCGCCTCTCTAAAAATCCGCAAAAATTAAAAATGACATAGCCGGAAATTCCCCTACGAAAGCTGTGAAAACGTTTCGTCGAAAAACGACTCTAAACGGCTGTTGTGAACAAAATTAATTCGGCCAAGCCTTAATACAAGTTTCAAATTTTCTACGACGCCCCACGTACATACTGGGAAATACGGGTATAACATTCTCCCTTCCAGAAACATTCGTTCGAATGTTCTTTCTAAGTCTCAAAACAAACGCGCCAAAGATAGTCTTCACTACTATACTTACGAGAACAATCCTTGCCACACATGGCCACGTAAACAACTTGCGCAAAAGCTTACATCCAAGTCCACGAGGAAACACCTCTAACATCACCATAACACCTCTCACCGGGGTCTAAAATATACTTCCTTCGCACCTACTTTACACAAAAAGAAAATGATCACATCTATGCTCGCGATACCACTGATACCACTTTTGTCACTTTGCCGCGAGGTTCGTGTAACTCGGCGACCAACAAATGGTACCGCCGTATGCGATCCCGAGGAGGTCGTACACTCGAACTCTTACTACATTACGATACGGCCGCTTTCCAAAACTCGGGTTACTATCCCTAACGTGGTCATCATTAACCGGGAACACTGATGGATCTCCGATACTTTCCGATCATATCAATACGAAAGACCGGACGATCGCCTCCTAAGTCGGACGACAATTGCTAACATATAGGCAACTGGCCTATTCTTCACATGAACTCGTGCGGCCCAAAGTAACTCGCTAAGTTTTCCTCGCTTTCCAAAACTCACACCCTAACCGGGTGGTACGCTCAAGAAGACCGACCACAACTCGAACTCTAGCGCCGCCGATTATCCGCACGATTTCTCCGAGCCGCGAACCTCTTCTAGACAAGCTTTACTCTCCACGATCTGCCGGAACAAGCTCAACCAACTAATCAACCTTGCCAACATCGAACCAATCGACCGGCAATTTACACTTCCGCCCCTACAAGGCTTCAAAGGCAACATCCAACATCGAAATGGTAGCTTAAACACTCTCCACAGAGACAACAATCCACGACTACCCCAAATTCACACACGCCCGAGGCGAATGCGGTCGCAGACTCATCGAGTTCTTAACCTGCTGTAAAACTTTTAGAAAACGAAAATAGCCACAACTCGGGCTTCACCGTTCGACATAAGGTGAAGTTAGGCACCGTGCAGCCTTACAACCTTCGATAACTCAACACACCAGTAAACGGTCCCGACGAAGAACACGATGGGCTGCCCATCGCCCGACCACCGGTCGAACGCATCCACGAGTTAAGACGCTGGTTACTAAACTTGGGCCTAACACCCTCACAACTCCTAACACAGGCGACCACCACAACCTGACCCCACCACCAAACCTACCGCGGGTTGACCCGCAACGCGCACAATACTAGCTCTCCGAAGGAAAACTCTCACTAATCACGTTACGAAAACCTAGCGGTCTTCTTAGCTCAACTACCCTCTTTCATTCCACACTACTCAGGGACTTATCCCACAAACATAGCTCACGTGCACTATGCACTCCTATAAGGATCAAACATAACACTACACCTTTACTCGAGATGGCCTTACCTCTAAGGTCTTTACGTAAAACATTCTAAGGCTCACACCTTATCTATCCCCCAAAATCTTACTCGGTTAACTCCACCATGATTTCTAAACACAACTAACACACCGCTATCGTAACATAGCACTTAAGGTATACTCACCTTATCACACATACGATCTCAGAGGTTAAAGATATATCTATATCTCTTCACTCCCTTAGTCGTTCTAATCAAACACGCTCGTAGGCGATAGCTAGGAAGATGACGAACTACCCACCGATCCTGAAGGCTAAGTCCTCCCACAAGGACACTCTATCGACATCGACCACGACGGTCGTAGTACAACAAGTACTAACTAAAAGACATTCCCGGATGACGTCATTACATCAGGAAGGAAGCCACGGAGTTCGACCAACTCCTCGATACTCGAACATCACGATATCAGTGGAAGACCACTCTGACCGGGCGAGGTGCATATCAATCTCCGTGAGGCGACTTCGCCTCGAAAGTTACCAAAGGACCTTGCCGCTCGCCCTCCTCCGCCCTTCGCCCGTTTAACCCGTCGATCTCTACGCTTCGGCTGCGCATAAGCCCGCATACGTGCCATGCTCAAGCCCAACTAAAGAATTACTCTTGCACAACCTCTTTTAGATAGTCCTCAAGACTCGTGGTACATCGGTATACTCTCGGTAGCCAAATCTATAGCTAGTGCAGTGGTCGCCTTTGCAATCTAAATTCTCTGTTCGGTCGTGGAACCGAAGGTTCAAATGTCATGGCCGCAGAGGAACTGCGCCGCCGTAGCTAAACTCTGTTGGGCTAGCGACGCAAACTCCCGAATGAAGCACCACCCGGTGATGTTTGGGCTGTGCCCACGTAACCCTCTCAGTACTCTACTCGCAGCCTCCTCCGGCCGCGCCTCCCCGGGCGGGTTGCCTACGCGGAGGCATAGCGGCACGGAAAGAAATACGTTAGAGGTCCAACTTACAACACAGCCTCTAAGGCACGATCTCAGAGTGAGAAGAATAGAAACCAATCCTAAAATATCCTATAGCCTCACGATTATTGGTGTGGTGCACAACACACCGATAATCAAGACTTCATCGATACGGTCAGAGACACTTTCCGAGGATTAATCGCTCGATACCACTTTTGTCACATTCGACCAGGGTCCGGATCGTGCCTTACCCCGCACCCCGGTGATCCAACATCGAGTAAATCAGCGAACATAAAGACAACACATGAAATGAAGTATATAAACAATGAAATAAGACAAAGCAACTAAAACGGTTACCTTCAAGATATATATAAACAACAACTTTTTCAACATGAGCTTTAATCCTTTTTACAAAACCCCGCACAACAAGATTTACTGCACTTAAGAAATGATACGACAACAATGGCGGACAGGGCCCGCCATACCCCGAATGTAAACACCTACAACAACAGGGACTATACCACTGATAAGCCTCCGAGAAACGAGCTTTCCAAATCTCAATGTGACCCTAAGAGCGAGGATCAATGATCGTGTACCTTTACTGCGGATGAACGCAGCCTCGGGCGAGGTCGATAACAAAAATTTAGTATGTGAAATCGAAAATAAGTATCGTAAATGGAATCATAGAAGTCTATATAAAGCGGAGACATGTATGATAACAAAACTACGATTCACAATAAACAAGCAAATATATCAAGTCGGGGACTCACGCCTCAAAGTCATCACTCAAATATAACAATGGGTCTCACGCCACAATATCAATCATGCCGTGGAATACCTTCCTCACCGCCAGCTTTATGATATAAAAGCACCAAGGAACACATATGAACACGGTGTCCCACTGTGCCATAATAACACCGTGACGGTAAGTGCGAAGGCATAGCCGATTACTAACACCCACGTACCAACAAGGTCATGAATCAGATTATAAGATCCGTCTGCATCGTTACATGATCAAAGCCGCCACTTGCCCGCAGATCTAATGTGCGCGTCTAGTCTGGAACTTCCTGCACTCCGCATAGGCCAATCTCATCGCCCGCATGAGGTATTCCCGCATCGAGGGTAGCTACTCCCGCATCGCCCCGACTTCGCATCCGCATGGCCACATGGACCGCATGCCCATAAAGGACGACACTAACTCGAACTCGTAGCTCGCGATAGGCCCTCAGGACTGCATGAGGTATTCTCGAATCATAGGTCCATCGACCGCTGAGTCTACCCCGTCGGAGGGCTTAACCGGAATCATCTCAAGAGATGAATGCCACAATACTATCATAACGACTGATAGTTAATAAGCACAATCAAGGGAAACCCCTTTACACAAACATCACAAGATACTAACACACGTAGCATCCTAACACGTTTACTTATCAAAGCAATCAAGAAAGTATCACAAGGCTATCACAAACCAATACAATCAAGTTGTTCACACAAGGTACTTTCTACTATATGATTAACAAGATCGGTTTTTATCCCCAAAGTACTTCATACATTAACTCTTTAAAAGATCGTTACTCATAATACCCATAGTATATGAAAATAGAGTGATTATCTTTTTAAAGTAAATCAATTACTTCTCCTTGTAAAATCAAGTAGCAACATTCTTTTCCAATGTTCAAGTTTGCCTAATTTCCAATGTTCAAGTTTCTCATTTTAGAAAAGTTTCGTAGTTCATAGTCTTATTCATTTAAGAATATAATTCTCCTTTAAACAACTGAGAAACCTAAGCCTTATATGTGAGTAGGATATTCTTGTTTATTACAATCTTATCACAAAGACCATGATCTAGAAATATCATTTTGTCTCATCTTAGCTTCTATGCATGGAGGTTTCTCGGTTTTATTAGTACTTAATTAGTCAAAACATTTCCTTTTATTAACGCTGCGGTGGTTTGTCGATACACATTACGATTTCAAATCAAGAAAACATTCTTAAGCCGCTATACCTAACTTCCCATAAAGCTAGTATAACTCTTAAGTTTTTCAAAACCAAGTATTACTTCTTCTTTCAAAATGATTCAAAAATCTCTTGAAATACTTCAAGTTCTTTATTAACACATAACAAGCCGCTTATAGTTCAAATCGATTACCTTTTAAAACCACATGTATTTTCTAACCAACATAAAGTCATTATAACCAACTTCCCATAAAGCCGTTATAACACTTTATGTTTTACACCAATCAAATACATTTAGCACGTATCGCTCACCGTACTACATAGTTCACACATATCATGCTAGAAGAAATAGGAAGAGGTTCACATACCTCGCGACGAGTATCGACTAATAGCAAACGCTCAAGTACTTCCAACCGCCGGCTACTCCTTAAGCCACGTAGATCGCACCACACGTAGTACTTCAACCTATAAGGCCACAAGGCGCTATTAACATTTAGATCCTTCGGAGAACATTCTACAGAAAATTCAGAAGATTTTCCCCGCAACAGCGTAAATCTCCTCTCTATCGAGGCCGGCTACCAAGCCAACCAGGGGTTATCGCCTAACCCTAACGGTACAATTCTACTCCACGGTACTACTACACAAGTCTCATGTAATACACCCTATGTAATTACGACAAGATATTTAAATTCAGCTTAAGTCGCAAGACATTGCCGTAAGTATTATTCAGCTTAAGTCAAAAGACATTGCCGATAACTACGCTCGTTCTATATATAGTATACTTCAACTATATATTCTAACAACATGTAATTTCCAATTACAATAGAGGACAAGATATTTACCTCGATAAGCCCATAATTATCCAAGTATAAAGTCGATCACGGCAATCGTTTAGCTCCAACTCACGGCCCAACCCGCACTAAACTACCCTTAGAAGTTCTAACCAACTTCTACATACTACTCCAACTAACCATGGAGATTTTCCTTAGGGTTTCGGTTTGGTGACCGGTAAGTATAATAGTATTTGGCTTTTCAGATAGGTATAGCCTTAGAATACAACAAGGTATATGGCTAAGGTAATTTGGGCATTATAACAATACTTTGAGAGTATTTCTACCAAGAGGGGTATTATACGAAAACAACTAGGCTGGGGTACCCATGGCTAGCACCCCAAGGAGGGGGTGTATACCTCTACTACCCCACTGGGAAACTCTCGCCAAGTGAGGGGAAGGCTTTTGGACGAGAACCACAAGAAGGAGAGGAGGGATTTTAACACTTAAGATTTTAGGATGAAGAAAGTCTTCAACATAGGGTGGTATTTATAGGCCAACCAATGGCCAAGATCTTGCCAAGTGCAAGGCAAGTGTAGGCCAAGATCTTGCCAAGTGCCCTTAACCAACTAACACACAAATATCCTACCAACTAAAGCCATTCCAATCGGCCACAATAACGCCTCACATCCATCAATTGGAGGTGACAAGTGTCGCCTCCCGTTGGTCCAAAATGTTTCGTCTCGGAAAAATCCGCAAAAATTAAAAATGACATAGCCGAAATTCCCTACGAAAGTCGTGGAAAACGCTTTTAAAAACGACTCTAAACGGGTGTTGTGAACAAAATTAATTCGCCAAGCCTTAATACAAGTTTCAAATTTTCTACGTCGCCCTTACGCATATACTTGGGAAATACGGGTATAACAAAGCGGCCACGTCCCGTCCTTGTTGTTGTAAAAATCTTAGAGGTGCTGCTTGAGTAATCGCGGGGTTGTAAGGATTGTAACTGTTCAAAAGTCGATGTATATATATATGCAGAAAGGCAACCGTTTTTGGTTGGCCTATTTTCTTTTATCTTGATCCATATCTATTTGTATGTTTAAGTTTTTATTTCCGCTGGTTTTTCTCTGATGTTGTATCACTAGGGTGCCCGGGGTAAGGCACTAGTCACGGGCCCGGGTTCGGGTCGTGACACTTACATTCAGGGGTATGGCGGGGCCCTGTCCCGTCATTTTTGTTATAACATTCTTAGAGGTCTGTAGTACTGTTGTGGGCAGGGTTTGTAAAAGGGATGTAACTGTTCAAGTTTTTATATATATATATATATGCCGAAAGGCAACTTTTCTCAGATAAACTGTTTCTCATTCATATTGCTTCATGTCTTGTTTTATTTTCCGCTGGTTACTCTGATGTTGTATCACTAGGGTGCCCGGGGTAAGGCACCAGTCACGAGCCCGGGGTCGGGTCGTGACAAAAGTGGTATCAGAGCAGTTAATCCTCGGAAAGTGTCTACAGACCGTATCTAGTAGAGTCTTGATTATCGGTGTGTTGTGCACCACACCAATAATCAGGAGGCTATAGGATATTTAGGATTGGTTTCCATTCTTCTCACTCTGAGATCATGCCTTAGAGCTGTGATTATAAGTTGGACCCCTCTAACATAATTCCTTCCCCTACCAGTTATGCCTCCGCGCAAGGCAACCCGGGCCCAGAAGGGCAAGGCAAGAGGAGGCGAGCAGAGAGAGCACTGGGTTACAAGTGGCACAGCCCAATCATCACTGGGGTGGTGCTTAGTCGGGAGTTCTCGACGCCGGCCCAACGAGTTTAGTACAATGGCAGCGATTCCTATCTGGCCATGATATCTGGACCTTCAGTTCCACGACCAGTAGCAGACAGTATGTATTGCAAAGAGACGACCCTGTTACTATCTAGGGATTTAGCAACCAGAGAGTATTTTATGTACCGATTTATCACGGGTCTTGATGATTATCTAAGAGAGGGTTGTGCAAGAGTAGCTCTTGATCGAGCATGAGCATGGCTCGTATTACGCGCAGCTTATGCCGAGAAACGTAGGGATCGACGGGTTAACCAAGATCAGCAGAAAAGGGCCAGATCAGCAGGGTCCTTTGGTAACTTTCGAGGCGAATCACCTCAGCAGCAGACTGGATATGCACCTCCGCCAGTGCAGAGTGGTCCTCCACCGGGTTCAGGACGTTCGGGGTATGCAGGAGTTGGTCAGAGCTCCAGGGCTTCTGGTTCACAGATACACGTAGGTTCGGCCGGCCGATTCCGCTTTTCCTCGGTGTTCCACTGGCGGCGCCATCCCGGGAATGTCGCTTTTCGTTGGTGCTTGTTTTACTGCGCCGCCGTGGCCACGTGTGACGAAAGAATGTTCAAGTAGGAGGATGCAAGTAGGAGGACTCACCTACCGATTAGTTGCGATTCGGTGGTTCGGAGAGAAGGGGTGTTAACTGAGGAGGCCACCCCACCTCGTGTGGCCGGTGTGGTAGGTGTCGTTGTGAAGTGTCGCATTTCTTCGACAGCTTTGTTATGCTGCGACACAGGCCATTTCGCGAAATTGTCCGACCGCAGGAGCGGATATAGAGACTCGACTTTCAGATCGATGGCTAGTTCATCACCTTCCCTAGCTATGCGCCCAACAGGGCAGGATTGATTAGAACGACAAAAGAGAGTGAAGCAGTAGATACAGGTTTATCCTTAACCCTCTAGAGATTTGTATGTGTGATAAGACGAGTATATTTTAGGTGTGATGTTCAAATAGCATTGTGTTAATTGTGATTAGAAATCATGATTAGTTAAAAGGGTAAGATTGGGGATAGGGAAAGTGTGAGCCTTAGAGTTTTATACGTGGAGACCTTAGAGGCGAGGCCATCTCGAGAAAAAGATTTATTTATGTTGACCTTTATCGGAGTGCTTAGTATACGTGGGATAGATTTATGTGATAAGTCCCTGAGTAGTGTGAAATGCTAGGTTTTCGTGACTCAATGGTGAGATTGTTCCGGATCGGGAAACAAGAGCTTGGCGCAAAAATGGGTCGGGCTGAGGACAGATTGCGGGTCAACCCGCAGCCCTGTTTGAAGAAAGGAAAAATTGTGGTGGTCTCGCTTTGTGATAGGGTCACGAGGGTGTTAGGCCCAAGTTTAGTTAACCATCGTACGAGTTCGTGGATGCGTTCGACCAAAGAGTCGTCGATGAGGTCACCATCTTGTCTTTCACCAGAATCGCTTTACTCGGCGAGAAGGTTATGCAAGATGTTATATATCGAAGCGTTGTAATCGCACGGGTTCCTACTTTTACTTTTTGGTACAGGAAGTGGAGCTAGTTTTCGTCTATTTGTTTTGTGTCTGGAGGTTTTACCAGGCAGGGTTTGGAACTCAGGTGAGTCTCAGTATTGCATTCACCCTCGGGCCGGTGTTTTGATTTCAGTGCAGTGAGGATTATGCCTCTTGTTGAGTGAGTATCATTATAGCTACCATATTCGTGATTCGGATTTCGCCTCAAGCCTCGTATGGCGGAAGTGTAGGTTCTGGCCGATTAGTTCGATGTTGGCAAGGTTCAGATAGTTGGTCCAGACTTGATACAGCAGGCAGTGGATAAGGTGAAGCTTATCCAGGAACGGTTGTTGATGCCGATTCAATGTAAGTCGTGCGGATAATGGCGTCGACACTGGAGTTCAGTTGACGGTGGGTTTTCTTGAAAGTACCACCGGAGGCGTGACGAGATTTGGAAAGCAGGGGAAACTTAGCCCGAGGTACTTTGAGCGTTTTCAGATCATTTGGAGAATAGGCCAGGTTTCCTATAAGTTAGCTTTGCCGTCCGACGTAGGAGGCAGTACGTCCGGTCTTTCATGTTGCTATGTTCGGAAAAGTATCGGAGATCCATCCAGAGTGTTCCTAGTTAAGGATGACCAAGTTGGAGATAGTAACCCCGAGATGTTGGAAACTGAAGCAATAACAGAAAGGTGGTACGTATAGTAGGAAGAGTTCGAGGGTACGACGAGAAAGGGGAGAAGCGAGCATAGGTTAAGAGAATAGAAGTGATCATTTCTTATGTAAAGTAAAGGTGCGAAGGGAGTATCTTTTAGCCCTTGAAGTGGGAGCTTTTGTGATGATAGAGGTGATTCCTCGTGGACGTAGATTTCAGTATTTGCGCGTGTGTTATTTTTGTGGCCATGTGTGGCATCGGCAACTTGTTAAGTTATAAGGAACTTCTTCGTTATCTGTCTTGAGAAGGAACATTCGGGACGAATGTTTCTAAGGAGGGGAGAATGTTATACCCCGTATTTCCAGAGTATGTATATGAGGACATACGTACATTTGTACAAACCCTAATTAGGTTAAGGATGGAATTATGAACTTTGTGGAAAAGATTCGAGCCTTGTGAAGGAAATTCTACGTTTTTAATATTTTAACCGACACGGATTTTTCGAGAGACGAGATATTTTGGACCAATAGGAGGGCGACATGTGTCACCCTTAGTTGGCATGGGTTGGACGAGAAGGTTGGCCAAGTGGACAAGGTCAAGTGGTCAAAGTCTTGGAAGATATTTTCTTTTGGTGAGTGGGAGTAGGTGAAGGACGATTTTGTGGGCATTGGGAGGCTTGCCTTGGGCGTTTTTCTTGAGCTAGTGGAAGGCCACTTGGCTCATTGTTGTGGGGGACATATGTCCCAATGTTGTGGTGGACATATGTCCCAACTTTGTGGTGGACACTTGGTGGAAGACCTAACTTGAACAAGCTACCACATCTACACCCTCCATTTGTTTTAATCTTGGCCCTTGGTGGTTCTATAAATACCCCCTCTTGTGCAAGACTTCTTCATTCACTTAACACAATTTCCAAGTCTCCAAAAACTCCCTCTCCCTTGTTGAAGTCTCGTCCCAACTCCCTCCCCCCTTTTCCCTATTACCGTCGAAGCACCCCCCCCCCCCTTGTTCCTAGTTGTTTCGTCCAAACACTCCCCCCCCCCTTGGTAGAAAAGTATTCTCCAAGTATTGTTACAATTCCAAAATACCTTAGCCCTTATACCTTGTAGTATTCCAAAGTTATTTCAATACTACGAGCTTTAAATACTCTTGTACTTTCTTTAGTCACAGCGAAACCTAGAAAAATCTTCATAGTGGTTGAAGTATTAAGTAGAAGTTGTGTAGAACTTCTAAGGGTTTCGGGAGCAAATTGGGCGCTTGTGATTAGGAGCTAAACGTTGTTCAGGATCGACATTAAAACTTGGATAATTTTGGGCTTATCGAGGTAAATATATTTGTCCTTCCATTGTAATTGGAGATTACATATAGTAGTTTATAAATGAGTATAAGATATAGAAGGATGGTATAAAAGAAGAGAATTGAACGTAATTACATGGGTGTATTAGGTAGACTTGTGTAGTTAGGCGGGTAGGGAAGTGCTGCCCGATTTTCCGTAACAATAAGCACCTACGCTTAGAATATTCTGAGTAGTCTAGGCGTTGATAGGCGTATTTGACTATTATAGGTTGGTACTCTGGCGCGACATATTCGACTTGGCGGTGGATTTCGTATGAGGTATGTGATTCTTCCTATCCTCTTGAGCATGATATTTTAAAAGAATATATATAGCACGGTAGACGTACGTGTGTTAACTGAACGTGGTTTTACTTCGATGTATTTTGACTTGAGTTTTAAATAATGAGAATCTTGATGTATTTCAAAAGAACTAAGAATCGTTTTTGAAAGAAGAGTAATACTTGGTTTTAAAAGCTTAAGTGTTATACTAGCTTTATGGGGAGTTAGGTATAACGACTTAAGAAAGATAAAAGGAACGGTTTACTTAATTGTTTACGAAAGCCTTATATTGATTTCGAAAATGAGAATAAGTATCGAACAAACCACTATAGCGCTAATAAAGGAAAATGTATTGACTAATTAAGGATTATTAAAACCAGTAGAAACCTCCATCTGCATAGAAGCTAAGATAAGACAAAATTGTATTACATTTCCTAGATCATGGCTGCTTTAATAAGATTGTTATAAACAAGAATAACCTACTCACACATAAGGCATATGTTACTCAAATTATTTTAAAAAGGAGATTTCGTTGTTAAGTGTTTAAAACTATGATCTATGAATATTTTGAAGATAAGAGACTTGACTAAATTGACTTGATATGAATTTTGTTAAAAAGTGTGAAACCTCATTCGTGAGCAATGAGTACTTGGTTTTTAAAGAGTTAATGTATGAAGTACTTTGGGGATAAAAACCCAAACTTGTTGACATAAAATAGAAAGTACCTTGTGTGAATAACTTGACTATGTTGGTTTGTGATAGCCTTGTAATACTTTCTTGTTGGTTTGATAAGTAAACATGTTATGATGCCACGCGTGTTAGTGTCTTGTGATGTTGTGTAAGGGGTTATTCTTGTTGTGCTTACGTTGTTAAGCGTTAAGCCCGTTATCTTGTTATTATATCACATCTCACGACTTGTTATCACAGGACTTGCCACCCGATGCGAGTCTATACGGCCTATGCGATGTGTGACTATGCGGAGTGCGGGAGTTCGAGATTGATCATTCGGGTGTATTATCCGTCGAGGAGTGCCTTATGCGATGCTGTGACTATGCGGTCTATGTGACTATGCGGACCACGAGTCGAGGAGAGTACCGCGGGTTAGCTACCCCGTCACGAGGAATACCTCATGCGGGCCTATGTGTGCCTATGCGGAGTGCGGTAAGTTCGAGGATTAGATCGCGTTGATCGACGCGAGTGGCCAACTTCGATCATGTAGTGCGGTCTAGAAAGACCTCGTGATCTGATTTTATAGCATTATTGGTGCGTGGGTTTTAGTAGTCGGCTATGCCTTCGTACTTACCGTACATTTTATTATGACACGGTGGGACTGGTGTTTGTTATACCCGTATTTCAGTATATACGTGAGGCGTGCGTCTGAAAAGTTTAAGCCTTAAGTAGGAAAAGTGGCGAAATTTGTGCCTGACTAGCGAAAAGAGTCGTTTCAGGCGAAGCGTTCGGACTTTGCGAAGGGAAAAATACGGCTATGTCATTTATAATTTTTGCGGATTTTTCCAAGAGATGAAATATTTTGGACCAACGAGAGGGTGACAAGTGTCACCCTCAAGTGGGCGGTAATTGTTGGACGAATTGGCCTTCCATTTTTGTCAAGGAGTTGGTAGGATATTTTGTGTAGTTGATGAGCAAGTGGGACCTGAAACACATGTCCAAATCTTCACCCTACTTGCCCACCACTTGGCTTGATCTTGGCCATTGATTGGCCTATAAATACCCCTCTAATGCAAGACTTATTCTTCATCCACAAATCATTTTCCAAGTCTAAAAACCCCTCCCCTCTTAGAAAGGTTCTCGTCCAAACCTTGGTGAGGCCTTGGCGAAACCCTCCCTCTAGTAGTGCTAGCAGAAACCAACCCCACTCTCTTGAGTTGTTCTCGTAAAATACCCCTTGGTAGAAAAGTATTCTCCAAGTGTTGTTACTATACCCAAATACCTTGTAGTACTTTCCAAAGTTACCTCTATCGTAGAGCCCAAAATACTATTATACTTCCTTAGCCACTAAGCGAAACCTAAGGAAATCTTCATAGCGGTTGAAGTGTTAAGTAGAAGTTGCGTAGAACTTCTAAGGGTTGTTTGGAGCGGGTTGGAGCGCCGGAGTAGGAGCTAGCGTTGCTCGGGATCGACATTAAATCTTGGATAATTTTGGGCTTACCAAGGTAAATACTCTGTCCTTCTATTGTAATTGGAAATTACATCGTAGTAGTATAGAAATGAATATAAGATTCATAGAAGGATATTACAGAAGAGAATTGAACTGTAATAGAAGGATATTACGAGAAAGAGTTGAGCGAAATCACGTGGAAGAATATTAAAGAAGAAGAATTAAATCGTACTTACATAGAATTTGTATTCTGATGAACTTGTGTAGTTGGCGGGTAGGAAGTCTTGCACAATTTTAGTAGAATAAAGGAATCTGTATACAGAATTATTTTCTGGAATAGTCTAGACATTGATAGACTTATATGACCGATATAGGTTGAAGTCTCGCGAGTAGCATATTCTACTCGAAGGGTGGAAAAGGCTAAGCGGGATTACAATACTTTGGAGCTATTTGCTTATAGTCGATAATCATCGCGAGGTATGTGATTCTTCCTATACTTTTGAGCATGATATTTTAAAAAGGAATATATATAGTGCGGTGAGCGTCGTGTGTTAAGCGAGCGTAGTTTTACGGCAATGTCTTTTGACTTAAGCCTGAATAATAAGAATCTTGAAGTATTTCAAAAGATTTAAGAACCGTTTTGAAAGAAGAGTAATACTTGGTTTTGAAAGCTTAAGTTATACTAGCTTTATGGGAAGTTAGGTATAACGACTTAAGAATGATAAAAGGAACGGTTGACTTAATTGAATTGATATGAAAGTTGTTAAGAAGTGTGAAACCGATTCGTGAGTAATAAGTACTTGGTTTTCAAAGAAGAATGGTTTTATCAGTGGTTTTATAATGGTAACTTGACTTTAAAAAGAGAAGTGTTTTGGTCTAAAAAGAAGGCATGGTATTTTGGTGTAAAAAGGAAAGTACGGAAGTTGTTTTGGTTCACTTAAAAATGGTAGTCACTCTATTTTTATAATACGGGCATCGGGTGATCTTCGTAAAAGAAATGGATCTTTTAAAAAGAATTTAACGTACGTAGTAATTTGGGGTTAAAACCTGGACCTTGGCATAAAATGAAAGTACCTTGAGTTGTGTGTAACTACTTTATGTTTGCGTGTGATAGCCTTGTGCGTGCTAGTATTGTATTTCTATACCGCGTCTCGATGGAGGCCGGCTGATTTGTTATGATATTACTTGGGCGTCTGGCGGTGTGGAGAATTCCGCAGATGCGCTCACGGTTGATAGTGTTATTCCGTGGACTAGCTCTCCATGAGGTTTCTTCTTGATTCGGCCTTGGTATCGGTGGTCGGCTTTCGTACTTGCCGTCTCGTGGTGATTCGGCCTTGGTACACAGTAGTTAGCCTCGCACTTGCCAGTTCGGTTTAGTGGCGAAGTCTCGTGATACGCCTGGTATCCGGTAGTTAGCCCTCGTGCTTGCCGGTCGACTCGTGACACGGCGCTTGGTATCTGGTAGTCGGTTCGTACTTGCCGTATCGGCCGTGGCGGAGTCGTTATCTGACCTTGGTATCGGTAGTTAGCCACTACGTACTTGCCGGTCGACTCGTGACACGGCGCGGTATCCGGTAGTTGGTTTCGTTACTTGCCCCGTGCTCGACTCAGTGGTTTGATTGTATAGTATTGATTATATAGTATTGATAGTGCGGCTTTGGTATCGGTAGTTGGCTTCGTACTTGCCAGGTCGATTGATGATGCGGCTTTGGTATCACGGTAGTTAGCGCCCGTACTTGCCGTCACGGTTATATGACTCAGGTAGGACTTGGTGTTCATATGTACTCATGGTGTTGTTATATCATAGGCTAAGCGGTGAGGAAGGTATTCCACGGGCATGATTGATGTTGAGGCGTGAGACCCGTAGTTATATTTAGTGATGACTTTGAGGCGTGAGTCACGACTTCCATATTTGCTTATTTATTATGGATCGTAGTTTGGTTATCATACATGTCTACGCTTTATATAGTTCGCTATGATTTCATTCTGATATTTTTGATTCACATACTTGGTACTGTTGTATTGACCTCGCCCGAGTGCGTTCATCTGCGCGGTAGAGGTACACCAGTCGTTGATCCTCGCTCATAGGATCACAGTTCAGCATGTCGGGAAGCTCCGTTTCTCCGGAGGCTTATCTTTTGGTATAGTCCCCTATCACTGTAGGTACTTGTACATTCAGGGGTATGGCGGGAGCCTGTCGTCATGTTGTATAAAAACTCTTAGAGTGTAGCAATCTTTGTTGTAGGCGGGGTTTGTAAAAAGATTAAAGCTGTTCGGTTTGAAAGATTTGTATATATATTATTTGCAGGTGACCGTTTTGGGTATCCTGTTCTTATCATATGTTTTGTTTCATGTTTAAGTTTTTATTTCCGCTGATTTTCTCTGATGTTGTATCACTAGGGTGCCCGGGGTAAGGCACGATCCGCGGCAGGATCGGTCGTGACAAAAAATATCGAAGCGATTAATCCTCGGAAAGTGTCTGAACAGTGTCTAGTAGAGTCTTGATTATCGGTGTGTTGTGCACCACATCTATAATCGAGAGTGCGAGACATTTAGGATTGGTTTCCATTCTTCTCATTAGAGATCGTGCCTTGAAATTGTGTTATAAGTTGGACCCTCAGCGCATTTCGTTTTTACGATTATGCCTCCAGCGTAAGGCGGCAGGCCCAGATGGGCAAGGCGGCGAAAGCGCTGGTAGGATCTGAGAGAATACGAAGCGCGAGCCCGGTCATTACCGAGATAGTGCTTGACGGCGAGTTTTGCGGCGCCGCCCGGCCTCGATAGATTTAAGCGCGGCGATGCGTGCTGAGACCTGATACTGAGCCTCGGTCCACGGCTGGAAGCGAGAGAGATGGGTTACAAGGAGATGGCGATTATTGGCGGAGATAGTGGCAAACGAGGATAAATTTGAATCGCGGCGGTCCCGTGCGTAGTACCGTAGTTCACCCGAGCGAATAGTTTGAGGCTGCAGGACTTTACGAGTTGCGACCGCCCGATGTTTTATGGATCGAGGCACGAGGATGATCCGCGTGAGTTCATGACGATTCTGACGGACCGTGAGTGATCGAGCTTGGAGACCGAGTCGGTGGTCTTAGGTTCACATCGGTGCGTGATCTGCGATCGGTAGTTTGATTCGTGAGAGCTGTCCCGGGGGGAACATGCGCCTCCAGCTATTTGGGACAAGTTCTCGGAGGCATTTCTTGCACATTTCTTGCCTCGCGGACAAGGAGGGCTCGGGTAGAGATTTTTGGTGTTGAGCGGAAGCGGGCGTGCGGTCGGGAGTACAATGTGAGTTCGACTCATTGGCTCGGTATGTCCCGCGTTAGTAGCGATATGGAGGACGAGTGCACCGCTATGTCGCGAGCTCGGCGATTACTTGGCGAGGCTTGTTGGTGTAGCTCTTGTAGGGCATGGACATTGCGCGTGCGAGCTTATGCACTTGGGTGTGAGGCGGAGAGGTCGGCGGAATGACGAATCGCGAGAAGAGCCATCATATACCGTATTTCCAGTATGTGCGGGGGCGTCGTAGAAAAGTTTGTGCCTTAAAGTGCTTGGCGAATTTTATTTGTGCATAACACGGTTTGAGTCGTTTTTAGTGAAACATTTTCCACGACTTTCGTAGGGAATTTCGGCTATGTCATTTCTAATTTTGCGGATTTTTAGAGGCGAAACATTTTGGACCAACGAGAGGCGACACTTGTCACCTCTAGTTGGTGAGTGTGATAAAGCATGGGACGATTTGGGTGAGTTTTGTCAAGTAGTAGGTAGGATATTTTGTGTGCAAGTTGGCTATGTACATGCCCAAATCTTGGCCTTACACTTGTGTAGCACTTGGCTCAATCTTGGCCATTGGTTGGCCTTCAGCCGGCTATAAATACCCATCCCTTGAAGACTTATTCATCCATTCCTAAATAATCCTAAGTGTTAAAATCCCTCCCTCTCCACTCTTGTTGACTCTCGTCCAAGAGCCACTCTCCCTTTGAAAGGCCAGCGGCAGAGCCCTCTCCCCTCCTAGTAGTGTGGCCGTGGGGTACCCACTGCCTTGTTGCTTTCGTATAATACCCCTCTTTGTGGTGTAGAAATACTCTCAAAAGTATTGTTATAATGCCCAAATTACCTTAGCCATATACCTTGTTGTATTCTAAGGTTATACACATCTGAAAAGCCAGAAAATACTATTATACTTAGTCAGTCCACAAAACCGAAACCTAGGAAAATCTCCATAGTCAGTTGGAGTATTGTGTAGAAGTTGGTTAGAACTTCTAAGGGTGGTTTAGAGCGGGTTGGAGCGCTCGGAGTTGGAGCTAAGCGATTTCGGGATCGACTTTAACTAGGATAATTATGGGCTTATCGAGGTAATTATCTTGTCCTCTATTGTAATTGGATATTACATATTGTTAGAATATATAGTTGAAGTATACTATATATAGAAGCGAGCGTAGTATCGTGATGTCTTTTGACTTAAGCTTTGAATTGAAAGAAGAATCTTGTTGTAATTACATGAGAAATTTGTATTACAGTGAACTTGTGTAGTAGTGCTGAAGTAGAATTGTACCGTTAGGGTTAGATGTATAACCCACTGGTTGGCTTGGTGGCGGCCTCGATAGAGGAGGAGATTTCTGTTGTTGCGGGGAAGTCTTTGCCGAATTTTCGGTAGAATGTTCTCGATGAGATCTAAATGTTAATAAGCGCCTTGTGGCCTTATAGGTTGAAGTACTACGTGTGGCGCGATCTACTTGGCTTAAGGAGTAGCCGGCGTTTGGAAGTACTTGGGCGTTTTGCTATTAGTCGATACTCGTCGCGAGGTATGTGAACCTCTTCCTATCTCTTACAGCATGATATGTGTGAACTATGTAGTGCGGTGAGCGTCGTGTGCTAAGCGTATTTGGTTGATTTAAAACATAAAGTGTTATAACGGCTTTATGGGAAGTTGGTTATAACGACTTTATGTTGGTAAGAAAATACTTGTGGTCTTTAAAAGGTAAGCGATTTGAACTATAAGCGGCTTGTTATGTGTTAATAAAGAACTTGAAGTATTTCAAAGATTTTGAATCATTTTGAAAGAAGAAGTAATATACTTGGTTTTGAAAAACTTAAGAGTTATACTAGCTTTATGGGAAGTTAGGTATAACGGCTTAAGAATGTTTCTTGATTTGAAATCGAATGTGTATCGACAAACCAACTGCGGCGTTAATAAAAGAAATGTTTTGACTAATTAAGTATTATTAAAACGATGAAGAAACCATCTGCATAGAAGCTAAGATGAGACAAAATGATATTTCCTAGATCATGGTTCTTTGTAATAAGATTGTAATAAACAAGAATATCCTACTCACATATAAGGCTTAGGTTTCTCAGTTGTTTAAAGGAGAATTATATTCTTAAATGAATAAGACTATGAACTACGAAACCTTTCAAAAAATGAGAAACTTGAACATTGGAAATTAGGCAAACTTGAACATTGGAAAGAATGTTGCTACTTGATTTTACAAAGAGAAGTAATTGATTTTCTTTAAAAAGATAATCACTCTATTTTCATATACTACGGGTATTGTGTGACTTTTGTGAAATGCGTATCTTTTAAAGAGTTAATGTATGAAGTACTTTGGGGATAAAAACCCGATCTTGTTGATCATATAGTAGGAAGTACCTTGTGTGAACAACTTGATTGTATTGGTTTGTGATAGCCTTGTAATACTTTCTTGTTGCTTTGATTAGTAATCGTGTTAGGATGCTACGTGTGTTAGTATCTTGTGATGTTTGTGTAAAGGGGTTTCCCTTGATTGTGCTTATTAACTATCAGTCGTTATGATAGTATTGTGGCATTCATCTCTTGAGATGATTAGGGGTTAGCGCCCTCCGATGCGGGGTAGACTCGGTGATGCAGGACCGTGATTGAGAATACCTCATGCGGGTCGGGGGCCTATGCGGAGCTCTGAGAGTTCGAGGTTAGCGTCGTCCTTTATGGGCATGCGGTCGCGTAGCCATGCGGACTCGGAAGTCGGGGCGATGCGGGAGTAGCTACCCTCGATGCGGGAATACCATGCGGGCGATGAGATTGGCCTATGCGGAGACGGGAGTTCGAGGTTAGGCAGCGTACATTGATCTTTGCGGGCAAGTGGCGGCTTTGATCATGTGGCGGTCTAGGCAGATCTTATAATCTGATTCGCGACCTTGTTAGTGCTGTGGGTTTTTAGTAGTCGGCTATGCCTTCGTACTTACCGTCACAGTTTTATTATGACCGCAGTGGGACACGGTGTTCATGTGTGTTCCTTGGTGCTTTTATATCATAGGCTGCCGGCGGTGAGAAAGGTATTCCACGGGCATGATTGATGTTGTGGGCTGAGACCCTTGTTATACTTGAGTGATGACTTGAGGCGTGAGTCACGACTTGACATGTTGCTTTGTTGTAAGCGTAGTTTGGTTATCATCATGTCTCCCTTTATATGACTACTATGATTTCATTCTGATTTATTTTGATTTCACATACTAAATTTTTGTTATGCGACCTCCTTGAAGTGCGTTCATCCGCGGTAAAGGTACACCGATCGTTGATCTCGCTCTTAGGGTCAGATTCAGCTTTTAGGAAGCTCGTTTCTCGGAGGCTTATCTTAGTATAGTCCCTGTTATGCGTAAATTGCTTACATTCAGGGTATGGCGGGCCACATCCGTCGTTGTTATCATATCTTTCGTAAGTGCAGTAATCTTGTTGTGGCGGGGTTGTAAAAAGATTAAGCGTTCATGTTGAAAAAGTTGTCATTTTATATATCTTAGAAAAGCAAGTTTTCTCAGTTATTGTTTCATATTTCATAATATGTCTTGTATCGTTTATATTCAGTGATTACTCGATGTTGTATCACTAGGGTGCGGGGTAAGGCACGATCACGGGCGGAATCGGTCGTGACAAAAGTGGTATCGAGCGATTAATCTCGGAAAGTGTCTGAGCCGTATCGATGAAGTCTTGATTATCGGTGTGTTGTGCACCACACCAATGTCGAGAGGCTATAGGATATTTAGGATTGGTTTCTATTCTTCTCACTCGAGATCGTGCCTTAGAGGTGTTGTAAGTTGGACCTCTGCGTAAATTCTTTCCACTGCTCGTTATGCCTCGCGTAGGGCAACGACCCGGGAGGGCAAAGCGGCAGGAGGCTGCGAGTAAAGTCTGAGAGGTTACGTGGGCACAGCCCAATTATCACCTTAGGTGGTGCCGTTCGGGAGTTCTGCGGCGTCGCTAACTTGAGTTTAGCCGCGGCGGCGATTCTCTGCGGCCATGATATTTGAACCTTGATTCCACGGCCGAGCGGTGAATATAGATTGCAAGAAGCAACCACATTACTAGCTATAGATTTGGCTACGGAGAGTATACCGTGTCTGCGAGTCTTGAGGACTATCTAAAGAGGGTTGTGCAAGAGTAATTCTTGATTGGGCTTGAGCATGGCACGTATGCGGGCTTATGCGCGGCCGAAGCGTAGAGATCGGCGGGTTAACGAAGGACAACGAAGAGGGCGAGCAAGGTCCTTTGGTAACTTTAGTGAGTCACCTCGCGTGATTAGATTATGCACCTCGCCGGTCTGAGTGGTCTTCCGGAGTTCAGGACATTCGGGGTATGCAGGAGTTGGTTAGAACTCCAGGGCTTCCGGTTCACAGTGTGACAGACGTCATCCCGGGGAATGTCGTCTTTTAGTTGGTACTTGTTGTACCTGCGGCCGTCAGGGCCATGTGTCGAATGGGTGTCCTTGTAGGAGGACTTAGCCTACAGGATCGATGGGTAGTCGTCACCTTCCTTAGCTATCGCCTGCAGGCGGTTTGATTAAACGACTAAGGAGTGAAGCGGTGAATATAGATATATCTTTAACCCTCTAGAAATCGGTATGTGTGATAAGGTGAGTATACCTTAAGTGCTATGTTCGATAGCGGTGTGTTAGTCGTGATTAGATCATGGTTGTTTAGCAGAGTAAGATTTTGGGGATAGAGAAGGTTTGAGCCTTAGAACTTTTACGTAAAGACCTTAGAGGTGAGGACGTCTCGAGAAAAGGTGTAGTGTTATGTTTGACCCTTATTGGAAGTGCATAGTGCACGTGAGTTATGTTGGGATAGGTCACAGTAGTGTGGAATGAAAGGGGTAGTTGAGCTAAGAAGACGCTAGGTTTTGAAACATGATTAGTGAGATTGTTCGGATCGGGAGCTAGTGTTGTGCGCGTTGCGGGTCGGATTGAGGCCATGATGCGGGTCAACCGCGGCTGTTTAGTGGTAAGTCGGTTGTGGTGGTCCGCCTTGTATTAGGGTTGTGAGGTGTTAGGCCCAAGTTTAGTTAACAGTGACGAGTTCGTGGATGCGTTCGACCAGTGGTCGGGCCGATGAGCAGCCCGTCGTATTCTTGATCGGGGCCGTTTACTCGGTGTGTTGAGTTATCGAGAAAGGTTGTAAGGCTGCGCAGGGTGCCTACCTTCACCTTAAGGCGAGTGGAGCCAGTGCGGCTGTTTTTGTTTACGGAAGTTTTACAGCGGGGTTAGGAACTTCGGTGAGTCTCGGAATCGCGTTCGCCTCGGGCGATGTGTGTATTTGAGGTAGTTGTAGGGATTGTTGTCTCTGCGGAGGAGTGTTTAAGCTACCATTTGAGTTTTAGTGTCGCCTTATGAGGCCTTGTTGGGGCGGAAGTGTAAATTGCGGTCGATTGGTTCGATGTTGGCAAGGTTGATTAGTTGGTTGAGCTTGTCGGTATGTGGATAGGGTAAAGCTTGTCTAGAAGAGGTTCTGGCGACTCGAGAAATCGTGCGGATAATCGGCGGCGCTAAGAGTTGAGGTTGACGGTCGGTCTTGAAAGTACCACCGGTTAGGGTGTGACGAGTTTTGGAAGCGGAGAAAACTTAGCCCGAGTTACTTTGGGCCGCACGAGTTCATGTGAAGAATAGGCGGGTTGCCTATATGTTAGCAATTGTCGTCCGACTTAGGAAGGCGATCGTCCGGTCTTTCGTATTGATATGATCGGGAAAGTATCGGAGATCCATCCAGAGTGTTCCCAGTTAATGATGACCACGTTAGAGATAGTAACCCCGAGTTTTAGATACTGAAGCCGTATCAGAATGTGGTAAGAGTTTGAGTGTACGACATCCTCCGGATCGCGGCCGGTACCATTTGTTGGGTCGTCGGAGCAAGGCTCGCGACAAAGGGACAAAAGTGGTGCCATTTGTTGGGTCGCCTGAGAAGGTTAATGCCTCAGGCAAAGTGACAAAGTGGTGAGGTGTTTCCTCATGGACTTGGATATAAGTATTTTCTTGATTGTTTACGTGGCCATGTGTGGCAGTTTGTTCGTAAGTATAGTAGTGAAGACTATCTTGGCGCGTTGTTTGAGACTTAGAAGGAACATTCGGGACGAATGTTTCTAAGGAGGAGAATGTTATACCGTATTTCGGAGTATATGCAGCGGGGGCGTCGTAGAAAAGTTTGTGCCTTAAAGTGCTTGGCGAATTTTATTTGTGCATAACACGGTTTGAGTCGTTTTAGTGAAAGCGTTTTCCGACTTTCGTAGGGAATTTCCGGCTATGTCATTTCTAATTTTTGCGGATTTTTAGAGGCGAAACATTTTGGACCAACGAGAGGCGACACTTGTCACCTCTGGTTGGTGGGAGTGTGATAAAGCATGGGACGATTTGGGTGAGTTTTGTCAAGTAGTAGGTAGGATATTTTGTGTGCAAGTTGGCTATGTACACGTACCCCAAATCTTGGCCTTACACGTGTAGCACTTGGCTCAATCTTGGCCGTTGGTTGGCCTTCAGCCTATAAATACCCGTCCCTTTGAAGACTTATTCATCCGTTCCTAAATAATCCTAAGTGTTAAAATCCCTCCTCTCCCCTCTTGTTGACTCTCGTCCAGAGCCCTCTCCCCTTTGAAAGGCCCCATGGCGAGAGCCCTCTCCCCTCTAGTAGTGTGGCCGTGGGTACCCACAGCCTTGTTGCTTTCGTATAATACCCCTCTTTGTGGTGTAGAAATACTCTCAAAGTATTGTTATAATGCCCAATTACCTTAGCCATATACCTTGTTGTATTCTAAGGTTATACCTATCTGAAAAGCCAGAAAATACTATTATACTTAGTCAGTCCACAAAACCGAAACCACTAGGAAAATCTCCGTAGTCAGATTTGGAGTATTGTGTAGAAGTTAGTTAGAACTTCTAAGGGTGGTTTAGAGCGGGTTGGGCGCTCGGAGTTGGAGCTAAACGATTTCCCAGGATCGACTTTAACTAGGATAATTATGGGCTTATCGAGGTAATTATCTTGTCTCTCTATTGTAATTGGATATTACATATTGTTAGAATATATAGTTGAAGTATACTATATATAGAGGCTGAGCGTAGTATCGTGATGTCTTTTGACTTAAGCTGAATTGAAAGAAGAATCTTGACTGTAATTACATGAAATTTGTATTACGATGAGACTTGTGTAGTAGTGCAGTGAAGTAGAATTGTACGTTAGGGTTAGATGTATAACCCACTGGTTGGCTTAGTGGCGGCCTCGATAGAGGAGGAGATTTCTGTTGTTGCGGGAGAGTCTT
The DNA here is from genome assembly GCA_029844215.1 of Przewalskia tangutica. NCBI lineage: Eukaryota > Viridiplantae > Streptophyta > Magnoliopsida > Solanales > Solanaceae > Przewalskia > Przewalskia tangutica. The sequence goes on along the minus strand of JAQGDG010000119.1, from coordinate 158,526 downwards.
GCGAATTTTGGTAGAATGTTCTGATGAGATCTAAATGTTAATAAGCGCGTGGCCTTATAGGTTGAAGTACTACGTGTGGCGCGATCTACTTGGCTTAAGGAGTAGCGGCGTTTGGAAGTACTTGGGCGTTTTGCTATTAGTCGATACTGCGTCGCGAGGTATGTGAACCTCTTCCTATCTCTTCTAGCATGATATGTGTGAACTATGTAGTGCGGTAGGCGTCGTGTGCTAAGCGTATTTGGTTGATTTAAAACATAAAGTGTTATAACGGCTTTATGGGAAGTTGGTTATAACGACTTTATGTTGGTAAGAAAATACTTGTGGTCTTTAAAAGGTAAGCGATTTGAACTATAAGCGGCTTGTTATGTGTTAATAAAGAACTTGAAGTATTTCAAAAGATTTTGAATCATTTTGAAAGAAGAAGTAATATACTTGGTTTTGAAAAACTTAAGAGTTATACTAGCTTTATGGGAAGTTAGGTATAGCGGCTTAAGAATGTTTCTTGATTACGGAAATCGAATGTGTATCGACAAACCAACTGCGGCGTTAATAAAAGAAATGTTTTGACTAATTAAGTATTATTAAAACGATGAAGCTTCCATCTGCATAGAAGCTAAGATGAGACAAAATGATATTTCTAGATCATGCATTTCTTTGTAATAAGATTGTAATAAACAAGAATATCCTACTCATATAAGGCTTAGGTTTCTCAGTTGTTTAAAGGAGAATTATATTCTTAAATGAATAAGACTATGAACTACTGAAACCTTTCAAAAAATGAGAAACTTGAACATTGGAAATTAGGCAAACTTGAACATTGGAAAAGAATGTTGCTACTTGATTTTACAAAGAGAAGTAATTGATTTTCTTTAAAAGATAATCACTCTATTTTCATATACTACGGGTATTGTGTGACTTTTGTGAAAGTGCGTATCTTTTAAAGAGTTAATGTATGAAGTACTTTGGGGATAAAAACCCGATCTTGTTGATCATATAGTAGGAAGTACCTTGTGTGAACAACTTGATTGTATTGGTTTGTGATAGCCTTGTAATACTTTCTTGTTGCTTTGATAAGTAAGCGTGTTAGGATGCTACGTGTGTTAGTATCTTGTGATGTTTGTGTAAAGGGGTTTCCGCTTGATTGTGCTTATTAACTATCGGTCGTTATGATAGTATTGTGGCATTCATCTCTTGAGATGATTAGGGGTAAGCGCCCTCCGTGCGGGGTAGACTCGGTGATGCAGGACCGTGATTCGAGAATACCTCATGCGGGTCACGAGGGCCTATGCGGAGCTACGAGAGTTCGAGTTAGCGTCGTCCTTTATGGGCATGCGGTCGCGTGGCGTGCGGACTCGGAAGTCGGGGCGATGCGGGAGTAGCTACCCTCGTCACGAGAATACCATGCGGGCGATGAGATTGGCCTATGCGGATGCGGGAGTTCGAGGTTAGACAGCGTACATTGATCTGCGGGCAATTGGCGGCTTTGATCATGTGGCGGTCTAGAGCAGATCTTATAATCTGATTCGCGGCCTTGTTGATGCGTGGGTTTTTAGTAATCGGCTATGCCTTCGTACTTACCGTCTGATTTTATTATGACACGAGTGGGACACGGTGTTCATGTGTGTTCCTTGGTGCTTTTATATCATAGGCTGGCGGTGAGGAAGGTATTCACGGGCATGATTGATGTTGTGGGCTGAGACCCCTTGTTATACTTGAGTGATGACTTGAGGCGTGAGTCACGACTTGACATATTTGCTTTGTTGTAAGCGTAGTTTGGTTATCATACATGTCTCTGCTTTATATGACAACTATGATTTCATTTCTGATGTTATTTTGATTTCACATACTCGGTACTGTTATGCGACCTCGCTTGAGGCTGCGTTCATCTGCGCGGTAAAGGTACACGATCGTTGATCCTCGCTCTTAGGGTCACGATTGACTTTTAGGAAGCTCGTTTCTCGGAGGCTTATCTTGGTATAGTCCCTGTTGTCGTAGGTGCTTACATTCGGGGTATGGCGGGCCACGTCCGTCGTTGTTATCATATCTTTCGTAAGTGCATGAAATCTTGTTGTGGCGGGGTTGTAAAAGGATTAAAGCTGTTCATGTTGAAAAAGTTGTCATTTTTATATATCTTAGAAAACAAGTTTTCTCAGTTATTGTTTCATATTACATAATATGTCTTGTATCGTTTATATTATTGATTACTCGATGTTGTATCACTAGGGTGCGGGGTAAGGCACGATCACGGGCGGAATCGGGTCGTGACAAAACCAGAAGTCGCCGATAACTTTCGAGCGGACGCCAGTGCCGTGACTAGTTATGTACCTCACTTGTCTGAGTGGTCCTCCGCGATCTTTGGGGCGTTTGGGATATTCGGAGCGAGTCCCGAGTTTGAGTTTTGGGAGTAGGAATGCTCGCGAGATAAGGTCACCACTTGTCTCGATGTGGCGTTGTGGAAAACTTCATAAGGGAGAATGTCGTACTAATTTGGGAGATTGTTATGCTTGCGGCCAGCGGGGCCATTTGGCGAGAAGGCATTCGACGGTAGCGGTAGGATAGCACGAGCTCTGAGATCGATTCTGAGTTCTTCACCTTCCATAGCTAGGCGGGATGCTCATCTGGCGTGAGCCACGGCGAAGGTCGCGGTAGAAGTTCGATTTTAGCGGTCCTTTGAACCGCCTTTATCTTTTCAGTATATCCTTAACCCTCTAGAATTTAGCATGCGTGATGCGATGATTATATGTTGTGTACTACGTACAGATAGCGTTGTGTATATTGTGTTTTATAGACTTGGTTAGTTGAAAGAATAAGTATGGGGACAGGGAAGGTATGAACCTTAGAATATTACACGTTGAGACCTTAGATGTAAGGCCGGCTTGAATAAAAGATTTTACGGTTAGTCTTTGTCAAATACTTAGTATACGTATAAATGTATTGTGGGATAATTCCATGGGTTGTGTAAGATGAAAATGGTAGCCTTCAGGACTTAAATAGGTAAGATTGTTCCGGATCAGGAGAACAAGTGTTTGGCGCGATAGCGGGTCGGGTTAGTCTGGGTGCGGGTCAACGCGGCACATGTTGTGGTGGGGTCGGTTCGAGGTGGTCCGCGGTGGTAGGGTCACGAGGGTGCGGGCCAAGTTTAGATGACCATCGTATGAGTTCGTGGATATGTTCGACCAGAATCGGATCGTGAAGGCCGGGAATGGCCTTAAAGAAGATCGAGGCTAGTAAGATGACCAAGTTTGGAGGTAGTGGCTCCAGAAATTTTGGGAACTGAAGTAATGACTGAAGTATGGTCCGTATACTAGAAAGAGTTCAAGTGTTAGAAAAGTCTGACGAGTAAGGAAGGAAGTGAACATGTGCTAAGAAAATAGAAATGATCGTTACATTTGTGAAGTAAAGGTGCGAAGAGGATATCTTTTAGACCAAGGGTGGAAGCTTTTGTAATGCTAGAGGTGATTCCTCTTTGACTTGGGTTAAGTAATTGCGCGTGTGTTATTTTGTGGTCAGGTGTGGCATGAGCAACTTGTTAAGAGGAACTTTATCATTATCCGTCTTGAGAAGGAACATTCGGGACGAATGTTTCTAAGGAGGGGAGAATGTTATACCCCGTATTTCAGTATATGCGTGAGGCGTGCGTCTGAAGTTTAAGCCTTAAGTAGGCAAAGTGGCGAAATTTGTGCACAACTAGCGAAAAGTCGTTTTCAACGAAATGTTTTCGGACTTTGCGAAGGAAAAATACGGCTATGTCGTTTATAATTTTTGCGGATTTTTCAGAGATGAAATATTTTGGACCAGCGAGAGGGTGACAAGTGTCACCGCCGAGTGAAGCGATAATGTTGGACGAATTGGCCTTCCATTTTTGTCAAGGAGTTGGTAGGATATTTTGTGTAGTTGATGAGCAAGTGGGACCCACAAACACATGTCAAATCTTCACCCTACACTTGCCCACCACTTGGCTTGATCTTGGCCGTTGATTGGCCTATAAATACCCTCTAATGCAAGACTTATTCTTCGTCCACAAATCATTTTCCAAGTCTAAAACCTCCTTCTTAGAAAGGTTCTCGTCGAACCATGGTGAGGCCTTGGCGGCTCTCCCTCTCTAGTAGTGCTAGCGAAACCAACCCCACCCCCTCTCTTGAGTTGTTCTCGTAAAATACCCCCTTGGTAGAAAAGTATTCTCAAGTGTTGTTACTATACCCAAATACCTTGTAGTACTTTCCAAAGTTACCTCTATCGTAGAGCCCAAAATACTATTATACTTCCTTTAGCCACTAAGCGAAACCCTAAGGAAATCTTCATGGCGGTTGAAGTGTTAAGTAGAAGTTGCGTAGAACTTCTAGGGTTGTTTGGAGTGGGTTGGAGCGCCGGAGTAGGAGCTAAGCGTTGCTCGGGATCGACGTTAAATCTTGGATAATTTTGGGCTACAGAGTAAATACTCTTGTCCTTCTATTGTAATTGGAAATTACATCGTAGTAGTATAGAAATGAATATAAGATTCATAGAAGGATATTCTGAGAAGAGAATTGAAGCTGTAATAGAAGGATATTACATAAAAGAGTTGAGTGAAATCACATCGAAGAATATTAAAGAAGAAGAATTAAAGCTGTACTTACATGGATTTGTATTCTGATGAACTTGTGTAGTTGGCGGGTAGGAAGTCTTGCACAATTTTCCGTAGAATAAAGGAATCGTATCTAGAATTATTTTATAGAATAGTCTAGACATTGATAGACTTATATGGCCAGATATAGGTTGAAGTCTTTGCGAGTAGCATATTCTACTCGAAGGGTGGAAAAGGCTAGCAGGATTACAATACTTTGGAGCTATTTGCTTATAGTCGATAATCGTCGCGAGGTATGTGATTCTTCCTATACTCTTGAGCATGATATTTTAAAAGGAATATATATAGTACGGTAGACGTACGTGTGTTAGCGAGCGTAGTTTTACGGCAATGTCTTTTGACTTAAGCCTGAATAATAAGAATCTTGAAGTATTTCAAAAGATTTAAGAACCGTTTTGAAAGAAGAGTAATACTTGGTTTTGAAAGCTTAAGTTATACTAGCTTTATGGGAAGTTTGGTATAACGACTTAAGAGTGATAAAAGGAACGGTTGACTTAATTGAATTGATATGAAAGTTGTTAAGAAGTGTGAAACCTCATTCGTGAGTAATAAGTACTTGGTTTTTAAAGAAGAATGGTTTTATCAGTGGTTTTAAAATGGTAACTTGACTTTAAAAGGAGAAGTGTTTTGGTCTAAAAAGAAGGCATGGTATTTTGGTGTAAAAAGGAAAGTACGGAAGTTGTTTTGGTTCACTTAAAAATGTTAGTCACTCTATTTTTATAATACGGGCATCGGGTGATCTTCGTAAAAGAAATGGATCTTTTAAAAAGAATTTAACGTACGTAGTACTTTGGGGTTAAAACCTGGACCTTGGCATAAAATGAAAGTACCTTGAGTTGTGTGTAACTCGCCTATGTTTGCGTGTGATAGCCTTGTCGTGCTAGTATTGTATTTCTATACCACGCGTCTCTCGATGGAGTAGGCTGATTTGTTATGATCGTCCTTGGTATCGGTAGTTAGCCCCGTACTTGCCGATCATTCGTGACCACGGCCTTGGTATCTGGTAGTCGGCTTCGTGCTTGCCGTATCGGCCGTGGCGGAGTCTCGTGATCTGACCTTGGTATCTGGTAGTTAGCCCTCGTACTTGCCGGTCGGCTCGTGACCACGGCGCGAGTATCGGTAGTCGGCTTTCGTACTTGCCGTGCTCGGCTCAGTGGTTTGATTGTATAGTATTGATTGTATAGTATTGATAGTGCGGCTTTGGTATCTGGTAGTTGGCTTTCATACTTGCCCCGGTCAGTTGATGATGCGGCTTTGGTATCAGTAGTTAGCGCCCGTACTTGCCGTGCAGGTTATATGACTCAGGTAGGACTTGGTGTTCATATGTACTCCTTGGTGTTGTTATATCATAGACTGCCGGCAGTGAGGAAGGTATTCCACGGGCATGAATGATGTTGAGGGCGTGAGACCCATAGTTATATTTGAGTGATGACTTTGAGGACGTGAATCCCTGACTTCCATGACTGCTTATTTATTATGGACTGTAGTTTGGTTATCATACATGTCTCACCTTTATATATGCTATGATTTCATTTACAATATTTTGATTTCACATACTTGGTACTGTTATCTTGATCTCGCCCGAAGCTGCGTTCATGCCGCGGTAGAATACGCGATCGTTGATCCTCGCTCATGAGATCACGATTGGTATGTCGGAAAGCTCCGTTTCTCGGAGGCTTATCTTTTAGTATAGTCCCATCCTTTGTAGGTACTTGTACATTCGGGGTATGGCGAGGCCTGTCCGTCATGTTGTATAAAAACTCTTAGAAGTGCATGAAATGCTGTTGTGGGCGGGGTTTGTAAAAGGATTAAAGCATTTGGTTTGAAAGATTTGTATATATATTATTTGAAGGTGACCGTTTTGGTTATCTGTTCTTATCATATGTCTTGTTTCATGTTTAAGTTTTTATTTCGCTGATTTTCTCGATGTTGTATCACTAGGGTGCAGGGGTAAGGCACGATCCACGAGCAGGATCGGTCGTGGCGATGTTCATGTGTATTCCTTGGTGCTTTTATATCATGGATGGCGGTGAGGATGGAATTCCACGGGCATGATTGATATTGTGGGCATGAGACCCGTGGTTATATTTGAGTAATGACTTTAAGGCGTGAGTCACGACTTGACATATTTGCTTACATATTGTGCATCGTAAATTGGTTATCATATATGTCTTACATTTTACATAGACTATTATGATTTCACTTGATATTTTGATTTCACATACTTGGTACTGTTATGCGACCTCGCCGAAGCTGCGTTAAATGCATGGTAGAAGTACACGATTGTTGATCCTCGCTCATAGGATCACAGGTGAGCGTTTTGGGAAGCTCGTTTCTCGGAGGCTTATACGTAGTATAGTCCACTGTCGTTGTAGGTACATTCGGGGTATGGCGGAGCCTGTCCGTCATTTTGTTATAACATTCTTAAGTGCATGAAATCTTGTTGTGGCGGGGTTTGTAAAGGATATAGCTATTCAAGTTTTTATATATATATATATATATGCCGAAAGACAACTTTTCTCAGATAAACTGTTTCTCATTCATATTGCTTCATGTCTTGTTTTATTTTCCGCTGGTTACTCTGATGTTGTATCACTAGGGTGCCCGGGGTAAGGCACCAGTCACGGGCCCGGGGTCGGGTCGTGACAATCTGATCTATGTAAATCTGATTCAATTCTACTTTCATATCATACATATCTTATACTCAAATCTAAACTACTCTTATATGTAATCTCGATTCTGATAGAAGGACAAAGTATTTACCTCGATAAGCCCAAAATTATCCAAGTTTAAATGTCGATCTGAACAACGTTTAGCTCATAATTTGCACGCTCAGATAGCTCGAGAAACCCTTAGAAGTTTCTAAACAACTTCTTAATACTTGACCAACGATGAAGATTTCCCCAGGGTTTCGTTTAGTGACTAATGTATATAAGGTAGTATTTCTGGGCTTTTAGTATAGAGGTGACTTTGGAATACCACAAGGTATTTGGCTAAAGTATTTTGGGATAGTAACAATACTTGGAGAATATTTTTCTACCAAGGGGGGGGGGGGGGTGTCTCGGCGAGAACACAAGAAAGGGGAAAGGGGTTTGGGCGAGAGCTCTCGAAGGGGAGGAGTTTTGAGACTTGGAAATTGTTAAGTGGATGAAGAATAAGTCTTGAACTTAAGGGGTATTTATAGGCCAATCAATGGCCAAGATCAAAGCAAGTGGATGGTGGAGATTTGGACAAGTGTTGTGTGGGTCCCACTCGTCCACTCTTACACAAATATCTAGCAAAACATTGACCAAATGTTTAAGGCCTTTTCCATGTAAAAGCGTGCCAACAACTCCTCAAACCGTCCACTTGAGGGTGACACGTAAGCCCTCGTTGATCCAAAATATTTCATCTCTCGGAAAAATCCAAAATAAATAAATTCACAGCGTAAATTCCTTTACAAGAGTTGGAAAATTTTTAAATCGGAAAAACAAATCTTTCGTGGATGTGCACAATTTCGTCCTTAACAATAATTCGGGCTTACAAATTATGCGTCGTCCTCGCATCATACTCTGGAAATACGGGGTGTAACACATTTCCGTATCTGAGCTTATGCACGAGGATGGAGGAGCGTAGAGGCCAAGCGTGGGGACGGGATCAGCGTAAGAGGCGAGCGGCGAGTCCTTTGGTAACTTCGAGGCGGACCGCCTCGTGAGCTAGTTATACACCTCACTTGATCTGAGTAGTCCTCCCGCGATCTTGAGCGTCGAGGTATTCGGGGGCGGTCGAGGCTCGAGTTTGATTTTCGGGAGTAGGAGTGCTCGCCGGATGAGGCCACCCTTATCTCAGTATGGCCGTTGTGGAAAACTCCATAAGGGGGAGTGTCGTGCTAGTTTGGGAGATTGTTATTGTTACACCCCGTATTTACAGGACATGTTTTAAGAACATACGTAAGAACTCACAGTGTTAAGATTTTGAGACTTGTAAAAACTTATCGGAATTATGAAATTATCGGAAAACATACTATGGTGATGAATGGGAGGGCGACATGTGTCACCCCCCTTATTGATTCCTTGGTCGAATTTGGCATGACCAAAATGGTCATTGACCATAGTCTTGGATGACTAAGTCTTGCAACTTGAAGCTTGAGAAAATTGACTTGGTCAAAGGACCATGAAGTCTTGATATTTGCTAAGACCATATCTAGCCACCCAATTGTTCATATCTTGACCCTCCAATGTGCTTTATAATACTAGTAGTAGTATGACATGTTTAACACTTAGTAAAATTTTCAAGAATTTGAAGACTCCACATTGAGAGCTCTCGGGTTCAAGGCACTTTGAAGAGCAAAATTTTTTTTTTCTTGTTCTTTAAGCTCCACATTTTAAACCAAGGTTCATGAGTGTATTGTGAGTGTATCTCAATAGAAAAATCTCGGAAAAAGATAGTTTTCGGATTAGTCGCAAAGTGAAAACCTAGTTGCTTTCTAGGTTTTGGATTGGAAGTTTGAAGGGAAGTTGTTGGTATTGTTCTAAGGGTCTCAAGTAGCGGATTGAAGTGTCTTGAAGAGGCTCTAAGTTGCTAAGGAAGCGACTTCGGTTTTGGAGTTGGGTTAAGATTCGTAAAGGTATAATCTTGTCTCTTAAGTGTTACAAGATTTTATATTGTTGTTAGCTTTACATTTTACTAGCATGAAGTCTATGTGATGAAGTTTGATTAGTATTATGGATTGCTTGTAGCCTTAAAATCCGAAATGTAATGTAAGCCTTGTGAAGTTGGATTACAATTTAGTCGTTTATTAGAATCGTCGCATGTTACATACTTGAAGATTATAGTAGTATAATCGATTGCGACTTGATACCATGTTATGCTAACAATTTGGATTGAAATGGAAATTGGATAAGAATTGGTATTTTGGTACTCAATATGGCCGAAATTGGACTAGTAGTTGTATTAGTTTGATATCTATTGTGGGGCGGAATTTTACACGTCTAGTAGGCGTGTAATCCCCTATTGTTAATTGCATTGATTGGGCCTTATGTGTGGCGTGTTTGGTTATTGTATTCGGCCTTGAAAAAAGTGGCAAAGTAAGTAGAAACAAAGGAGAGTCTTGTCAGATTTTAGTAGAATTTAGCGACTTAGCACGGAATATTCTACATTTGAAGTAAGAGGTTAATGGGCGTATTGTGACTTGTCACGAAAGGTAGAGATGACTTGATACTCTGATTGTTAGTATGCAGGAAGTTTTATTTGAAAAAGAGTCTTTCTAAAGGAGTAGAGGTGCGTGATACGTTGGGTTAAAATTCGGATTTTATATGACATTATCGACCGAGAATGGGCGGGCGGTATACCTTCGAGGCGGACTATATGACATTATCGACCGAGAATGGGCGGCGGTATACCTTCTGGGCGGACTATATGACAATATCGACCGAGAATGGTAGGCGATATACCTTTATGGGCGGACTATATGACATTATCGTCGAGAAATGGGCAGGCGGTATACCTTTATGGGCGGACTATAGGACATTATCGCGTCGAGAAGATGGTAGGCGGTATACCTTTGAGGCGGACTATGTGACTTTATCGCGTCCCAGGTTGGGTCGGGCAGTATAGGTGTCCCTCCGTAAAGGGCCGGATTATACTTATGGAAGATAAGTAAGTTATATAGAAATGAACGTAATAATTTTCCTAATCATGTGCGTAAGAATGTAGCTATAACCTTTATTGAAAATGGGAAAAGATAATGATGTGAAATTAAGTTCGTAAGTGGTAATGTCACGGCGAGGATGCAGTATGTATTTTATACTTGTCCTATCATTCTTTTATCTGATTATGATCACATTTCTTATGCGTTATTTACATTCCATATTGGTACATGTTATGCGGCCCGCCGAAGTGCGTTAAATGCCGCGAGTTATAGGTACCCAGGTTGGTGATTCTTGCTCTTAGGATCTCGGTTCAGTTTTGAGAAAAGCTCCATTTGCTCCGGAGGCTTATCTCTTGTGCAGTTTCCACGAGGTAGTAGGTCGTATATTCGAGGTATGGCGGGGCCTGTCCATACGATTATTCTGTTAAAATTCTTAGAGTGCAGTAGTCACATGTTGTGGGTCGGTTTGTAAAGGAAAGGAATAGCCTTGATTTGTTTATATCGTATCGGAAGGTAGCCATCGGCTAACTTTGTTATTTTACTTACATTGTTTTTATTTAAAGTTTCAAGTATGTTCGTGATTATCTCGATGTATACGTAAGGGTGCCCGGGTAGAGCAGGTCGCGTGAGCTTGGTCGGTCGTGTGATTATACTGCGGCGATAGGGCCGTTTGCGAGGATTGTCAGGCAGGTGAAGCGGATGTTAAGACTCGTCCTTGAGGATCGGTGGCGGGTCATCGCCTTATAGCTATCTTGTAACGAGGCGAGGATTATGATTAGGCGACAAAGGGAAAGTGAAGCGATGAATTCTGGTATATCCTTAACCTCTAGAGATTAGTATCGTGATATGATGATTTTTTTATATATATTAAGTGTTATGTTGAGATAACATTGTGATAATTGTGATTAGAAAACATGGCGATTAAAAGGTAAGTTTGGGGTTAGGTAATTTGTGAACCTTAGAAATTATGACAGTTGAGACCTTAGATGTAAAGCCGTCTTGAGTAAAAGACTTTACGGTTAATCTTTGTCAGAGTGCATAGTATACGTGGAGTATTTGTGTGATAATTCCATGGGTAGTTGTGATAGAAGTGGTAGCTTTCATGGCGTGAGTTAGTAAGATCGTTTGGATCATGGAGCGAGAGAGTTTGGCGCGATAATGGGTCGGGTTGAGGCGGTCGCGGGTCGACCGCGACCGGAATGAGGTGGGAGTCGGTTTGAGGTGGTCCTTGGTGGTAGAGAATCGAGGTGTTAGGCCCAAGTTTAGGTAACCATCGTATGAGTTCGTGGATGTGTTCGACGAATCGGGCGTGAAAGTGGGAATGACCTTAAAGGAATTTGAGTCTAGTAAAATGGCCAAGGTTTGGGGTAGTGACTCGAGTTTTGGAAAGCCCGATGCGATGGTGAAGTGTGATGCGTGTAATAAAGAGTTCGGTGTTCGAGGAAGTGCGATGAGTAAGGAAGAAGTGAACATGTGTTAAGAGAAGGAAGTGATCTTTTGTGAAGTAACGAGGTGAAGAAGTATCCTTTAGACCATGAGTGGAAGCTTTAGTGTTCTTTTATATACGTTAGAGATGGTTCCTCATTGGCTTGGATTCGAGTTTCTTGGCATGTGTTATATTATGGCAGTGTGGCAAAATTGGTTTTGTAAGTATAGTAGTGAAGACTATCTGCGCGTGTATGTTTTGAGACTTTGAAGGAACATTCGGGACGAATGTTTCTAAGGGGGGAAGAATGTTACACCCCGTAGTTCCAGGGTATGTATGTGAGGACATACGTACGAGAATACGACATTAAAATTGGAATAGAAGAAAGATGTGATTTTTAAGCGGAAAAGTTTCGAACCGTGAAGGAAGAGGTTTATTATTGAGAATTGGATTCTCAACTTTGGTATTTAAGACTTTAAGAACTTATAAAATTATGGAATTTATATTTCTGGATTTGGTCATGTGGGCCCACGAGGAATTTTACGTTTTGTGGGACCCGAGGGTTCTGAATTTTATGAGCGAATGAGAGAGGCGACACGTGGCACCCCTCATATGGTCTTGGGCGATTTGATGCAAGGTTAGGATGGTCATTTGACCATTGTGGATGAAAGTCTTGAAGCAGTGTATTGACCAAGTCAACATCCCGACAGCTATTATCCGTGTGATCTTCATCCTAGCCACACTTGTTATAATCTTGACCCTCAGTTGTCTTATATATACCCACTAGTGCAAGACCAAGTCTTGACACTTAGAAAATGTTCACTACATTTCTTGTCTTCTTTGTAGCTCACGGGTTCAGCCATTCTCCCACACTAAAATTTTGTAATTTTGTTCCATGGTTCACAAGACATAAAACCTAGGTTCCTAAGAGTGTTGTAAGGTTATCTCAATAGAAAGATTCGGAAAAGTGGCATTTTCGTATTAGTCATGGCGGAAACTTAAGGAGTTCTTCAACTTTGAAGTTGGAACTTGAAGGTGGGTTCTTCATAGGCTTCTAAGGAGTGCTTGGAGCGGATTGGAACTTAAGGAAAGGAGCTAAGAATTTCTAAGGAGCGACTTTGAATCTTGGATATTTTAAGGGCTTGTAAAGGTATAATTCTTGTCGTTTTAGTAATTAAGATTACTACTTGTTGTAGCTTTGGATATTAGCAAGCATGAGGTGTATATTATGAAGTTTGATAAGTGAATTGACTATTGGAACCCTAATCCGAAAACTAGTATGTTAGCCCTTAGGATTGTAATTCAAATTGGTTACTAGTTTAGTTGTCACATGTTATATAAGGAAGGAAATTATAGTTGTAAAAGTTGTTTATGACTATATAACATGTTTGACTCAAGAACTTGGATTAGAAAAGAATTGGAAGACCTTATGTTGTTGCACCTAGTAGCCGAGAATGACATTGTATAATTGGATTGTTTTGTATCATTTGTGGGGCGGAATTTTACACGTCTTGTAGGGCGTGTAATCCCCTTAATTTCTTGAATTGATTTGAGCCTTAAATGTGGCGTTTGGTTATTGAATTCGGCCTTGAAAAGGTGGCAAAGTATGTAGAAACAAAGGAAGTCTTTGCTAGATTTTAGTAGAATTTAGTGACCTTGTACTTAGAATATTCTCAGGCGAGCTAGAGATTAATAGACATTTTATGACCATTATAGGTTGAAGTACTATGAGTAGCGTATTCTACTTGAAGGGTGGAAAAGGCTAGCAAGGGTATAGTACTTTGGAGCATTTGCTAATTATCGATAATCGTCGCGAGGTATGTGAACCTCTTCTATCTTTTCTAGCATGATTGTTGTAAACTATGTAATGCAGTGAAGCGTACATGTACTAAATGAATTTGGTTGGTTTAAAACATAAAGTGTTATAACGGCTTTATGGGAAGTTTGTTATAACAATTTTATGTAGGTAAAGAAATGGTTTGTGGTTTTTAAAAGATAAGAGACTTGACTTATAAATGACTTGATGTGAAATATTAAGGACTTGGTTGGTGTTAAAAAGTTGTGAAACCGCTTTTATGAGAAATGGGTAATTGGGTTTTAAAAGGAATAGGTTATATTGATTTCGGAAATGAGAATAAGTATCGAACAAGCCATTGCAGCATTAATAAAGAAAAATGTAATGACAATTAATTATATTAAAACAAGTAGAATCTTCCATCTGCATAGAAGCTAAGATAAGACAAAATTATTACATTTTATCGATCATGGCTACTTTAATAAGAATCATTACATACAAGAATTAATTTTCTTAAATTCCAAAGTAAGGAACTTGATTTCTAAAAGAAAAGAGACTTGAGAATTTGAAGAGTTTTTGGGTATAAAAGAAAGGCATGGTCTTGTCTTAAATTTGTTAAAAACATAAAGTGTTATAATAGCTTTATGGGAAGTTAGTTATAACGACTTTATGAAAACAAAAGAATGGTTTATTTATTGGATTTAAAATGGTAACTTGACTTTAAAGGGAGAAGTGATTTGGTTTAAAAAGAAAGTACGGAAATTGTTTTGGTTTACTTAAAAAGATAGTTACTCTATTTTGATACTACGGGTATCGTGTGACCTTTGTAAAAGAAATGGATCTTTTTGAAAAAAATTAAAGTATGTAGTACTTTGGGGTTAAAACCCGGACTTTGACATAAAATAGAAGTACCTTGAGTTGTGTGTAACTTGCCTATGTTTGCGTGTGATAGCCTTGTTGTGCAAGTGTTGTATCACTTATATTCGCGTCTCTCTCGATGGAGGGCGGTCATGTTATTCTTGATTGATGGACATCTGACCACGATGGGTGGCCACGGGTATGCTTCCTAGGAGTGTTGTCTTGTTATATCCTTGGACTCTTGACACGTTGGGTGGCGCGGGTATGGTTCCATTAGGATTGTTGTTCCATGGACTAGCTCTCAGCGAGGTTTCTTGTTTGGCCTTGGTATCGGTAGCTAGCCCCGTACTTGCCGATCGTTCTTGATGCGAGTTGGTTACGGTAGTTGGCTTCGTACTTGCGATCAGTTCTTGATAGTGTCATTCCATGGACCGACCTCAGTGGGGTTTCTTGGTCGGCCTTGGTATCGGTGGTTGGCTCTCGTACTTGCCCGGTGGTGGTGATTCGGCTTTGGTATCAGTAGTTAGCCTTAGCACTTGCCGATTCGGTTTGTGGCGAAGTCTCGTGATCACGGCCTTGGTATCTGGTAGTTAGTTGTTACACCCCGTAAATTCAAGAAGATAAGATAAGAACATACCAAGGAATATAAGATTTGAAAGTGGAAAGATAAGTGGACAAACATGTGTTGGGCGGATTTTGAGTCTACCTTGGAGTGTTGTACGAGTTGTTAAGAATTTCGAGGTGTTTAAAAAGCCTAGTGTGTAGTCAGTTAAATCTAGTTCCCAGTATGACAAGCGTTAAATCGATAGGACATCAGTCAAAAGTTATGGAAGTTTCAAGTTTGGTGTGCGATCGAGCAAGCGGTGGTTTCAGTTCGAAGTGCAGTGCGCGATGCGAATACGAGGCAGCCCGGTTATCTTGAGGTTCGCGAGGTTGCAGCGCCCTTGCCGGAATCTGAGGCAGCGGCCGGAATGCGGGTAATTATTCTACGAAGTGGGCGCTTGGCTGGCAGTGGGATTTTACTGCGGTAAGGCGAAAATCGGGGATATTTTGTTAAAAGCCTATGGGAGGGTGACAAGTGTCCCTCCCGTCCTTTTGACCAGAAAGGGGCTATTTTAGGGCCAAGTCTTGGAAGACTTGGCCATTTCATTTTGGAAACCCTCCCAAGAACTCCTCTCCCTTCTCTCTAGATTTTGAAGAAAACCTAGCCTAAAGGGACATTTGTTGGAGCGGCGGCAAGAAGGCAAAATGTGGGTGAACTTGTGGGAAGCGCTGGTGGGCGTAGTTGATGGGAAAGAAGTGGAAGAAAAAGGGCTTTTGTGGGCTATTCCGAAAGGTAAAAGTTTCCCCTTCTCTTGGATATGAGTTAATACTTGTTATAGTAGTTTAGAAATGAGCACATTTGAACATTATATTTAAGTTTGAATAGATTTGGAGCTTGTTGTCTTGTTGAAAACCGAAATGGGCATGTTAGCCTTAAGATTGTAACTTCAATTGGATTACTAATTTAGACGTCACATGTTGTAAAGGGGGATTTTAGTTGTTGAAGATGTCTAGGGCTAGATATCATGTTAGACCTAAGAACTTGGATTGGAAAAGAGTTGAAAGGGGTTAGGATTGGTTATATTGTTGGCCAAGAATGGCATGGAAATTATTGGGTTATTTTGTGTTATTGTGGGGCGGAATTTTACACGTATTGTTAGGCGTGTAATCCCCTTGCTTTTGCTGAATTAATTGAGCCTTAAATGTGGCGTTGGTTATTGAATTTCGGCCTTGAAAAAGGTGGCATAGTGAGTAGAAACAAAGGAAGTGCCGTCCAAATTTCCGTAGAATATAGGGACCTTGCACTTAGTTATTCTACGTTCGAAGCTAGAGATTGATAGACGTTTTATGACCCTTATAGGATTGAAGTACTACGAGTAGCATATTCTACTTAAGGAGGCGATCTTGTGGAGCATTTTGCTAGCAGTCGATAATCGTCGCGGTATGTGATTCTTCATATCCTCTTCAGCATGATTATTTGTGAAATATATAGTGCAGTAGATGCACGTGTGTTAAAGGAATTTGATTTCCCTTGTTGTGCCTTGACTTGATATGAAGTGTAAAGGTCTTGATTGTTTGAAAAAGTAGGAAAATCTTATTCGTTAGTAATGGGTACTCGGTGGTTAAAGAATAAGCCCTCTTGGTCTCATGGGGCTTATAGTTGTAATTGGTTGGTTTAAAACATAAAGTGTTATAACGACTTTATGGGAAGTTTATTATAACCACTTTATGTAGGTAAAATAATGGTTTGTTGATTTCAAAGATAAGAGACTTGACTTATAATTGACTAATTGGTGTTGAAAAGTGTGAAACCTCGTTCGTGAGGAATGAGTACTTAGTTTTAAAGAATAATGCTACATAAATTTGGAAATGGAATAAGAATCGAACAAGCCAATGCGGCGTTAATAAAGGAAAAAGTTATGACAATTAATTATATTAAAACCGATGAAACCTCCGTCTGCATAGAAGCTAAGATAAGACAAAATTGTATTACATTTCCTAGATCATGTTGCTCTAATAAAATTATTGTAATCAAGTTTTGATCTTCTTAAAAATTCTAAAGTAAGGAACTCGATTTCTAAAAGAAAAGAGACTTAAGAATTTGAAGTGTTTTGGTTTAAAAGAAAGGCATGGTTTTGTCTTGACGTGTTTTAAAACATAAAGTGTTATAATAGCTTTATGGGAAGTTAGTTATAACGACTTTATGGAAAATAAAGAAATGGATTCCTTATTGGATTTCAAATGGTAACTTGATTTTTTTTTGGGAAAAGAGAAGTAACTTGTTTTCAAATATTGAACTCTTTGTGATGGAAAAACATAAGTGGCTTGGTTATAAAAGGTAGGAGTACCTTGATCTTAAAAGGGTTAGATACTTGGGTTTTAATGGTATACTTGATGTTGTGTTAAGAAGTGTTTAAAGTACCTTGAGTTGTGTGTAACTTGTCTATGCTTGGTTGAGATAGCCTTGTTGTGCAAGGGTTTGATTTGTGCTACCGAGTCTCTCGATGGAGGGTCGACTATCTGTTATTTGTTTGGACATCTGACCTTTGTTATACCGTATTTAGGAGTATATGCGTGAGGCGTGCGTCTGAAAGTTTGGCCTTGAAAGTTTAAGCCTTGGATGTTTTATTTGTGCGCGACTCACTAAAAGAATCGTTTCAGGCGAAAGCGTTTCCTGACTTTCGTAGAAAATTCCGGCTATGTCATTTAGTATTTTTGCGGATTTTAGAGAGGCGAAACAATTTGGACCAGCGGGAGGCGACAGCACCCTCGATTGGTGGACTTGAAATCGTCCGTGGGGCCAATTGGAATAGGATGGCACGTTTTTGTGCCTTTGCACAATCAAGGAGTTGGTAGGATATTTGTGTGTAGTAAATCCTCACCTACACTTGCCTTGCACTTGTCTTCATCTTGGCCGTTGGTTGGCGTGGCTTGAGCTATAAATACCCCCTTAAGATGAAGAGTTCTTCGTCCACAAATCTTCAAGTCTTGAAAAATCCTCTCCTCTTCCAGCCTTTTAGTCCACACCTTCCCCCACTTTGGTGAGCTTAGCAGAGGCTAATCCCACAGCCTGGCGAAATCTACCCCACTCCTTGGTAGAAAAGTTGCCTTCTAGTATTGTTATAATGCCCAAAATACAGCCCAAATCCCTTAGTACTTAGTAGAAGTTGTGAAGAACTTAAAGGTTCTGGAGCTATCAGGCGTACAAATTAGGAGCTAAACCTTGCTCGGGAGCGACGTTATACTCGGATAATTTTGGGAACTACAGAGGTAAATAATCTTACCCGTCTTTTATAATTAGATAATGCATACTGTAGAAGTATAAGAATAAGTATAAATACTTAGAAGGATATTACAGAATAGAATTGAACTAGAAGGGTTTAAAGAAGAATAATTGAACTGTACTCACATAGAATTTGTTTTCTGATGAACTTAAATAACTCATGGGTAGGGTTGTGCGCTTGACTTTCGTAGAATTGAGAACCCTCTGTTTAGAATGACTCTGAGTAGTACAGACTTTGATAGATATCTGTGACTATTATAGGTTGATTCTCTGCGCGACATATTCGACTTGGCGGGAGGTTTTGTAGAAGGTATGTGATTCTTCCTAAGCATGATATTTTAACATATATATATAGTGCGGTGAGCGTACATGTGTTAGCGAATAATAACTACGGCAATGTCTTTGACTTAAGCACGAATAATAACTCTGACAATGTCTTTTGACTTAAGCACGAATAATAAGAATCGATCATTTCAAAGAACTCTTGAATCATGTTTTACAGAAGATAAATATTTGGTTTTAAAACAAAAGCTTAAGAGTTATACTAGCTTTATGGGAAGTTAGGTATAACAACTTAAGAAAGATAAAAAGGCTGTTTACTTGTTTGTTTATAAAAGCCTTGTATTGATTTACATTAAGTGTAATAAGATTGTTTTGATAAGTAGACATATTATGATGCTACTGTGTTAGTGTCTTGAAATGTTGTGTAAAGGGGTCATTCTTGCGTGCTTACGTTGCTAAGCGGTAAAGTCGTTATCTTGTTATTATATCACCTACCCTTGACTTATTATCACAGGGCTTGCCACGCGATGCGGTCTATCGGCTATGCGATGCGTGAGACTATGCGGGCAGCGGTATGCTCGAGATTGATCATTCGGGTGTTTAGCGTCACGAGATTCCTATGCGGTCCGTGGGACTATGCGGTCTATTGAGACTATGCGATTTGCGAGTCGGTAGATGCAGGGGTTGGCTACCGTCGAGGAATACCTCGTGCGATGCGTGTGTGACTATGCGGTGCGGAAGTCGAGGACTAAACCTGGAGAATGATACTATGGGCGATTGGCCTTGCTTGATCGTTCGCGGCCTAGAATAGACACATTCTGATTTTCCTATTGCATTGTTGTTTGTGATATGGCACTATGTGCAATTGGCGATTGTATTTGTGAAAGGTTTTAAATACTTTGATTTCATTTAAGTACTTTATAGTTTCACATACTTGGTACTGTTATCTTGACCTCGCCCGAAGTGCGTTAAATCTGCATGGTAAAGGCAGCAGTGCTAGATCCGCGTCCTTAGGATCTTTTGCGTTGGTGTCGGGAGCTCCATCTTCTCGGAGGCTCTACTTTTGGGTATGATCTCCTGTTGTAGATAGTTTTATCTGATCGAGGTATGGCGGGGCCACTGTCGCCATAGTTATATATTTCCTTAAGTGCATGAGTAAGTATTTATGCGATTATCGGATGTAGCGCTAAACCATGTATTTATATATATCTAGAAAGCGGCGTTTTCGCATAGGCGTGTCTTATTTTATAAAGCTGTTTCTTGTATTGTTTTATATTCCGATTACTCGATGTATGACTACTTGGGTGCCGGTGAGCACGATCACGGGCCGAGAATGGAGTCGTGACAAAAGTGGTATCGAGCGATTAATCCTCGGAAAGTGTCTCTGGCCGTATCTAGTAAGTCTTGATTATCGGTGTGTTGTGCACCACGCCAATAATCATGAGGCTATAGGATATTTAGGATTGGTTTCCATTCTTCTCACTCGAGATCTTGCCTTAGAGGCATGTTATAGGTTGGACCCTCTGCGTATTCCTTTCACATATGATTATGCCTCGCGTAAAGCGACCGGGCGAAGAAGGCAAAGCGGCGAGGCTGCTAGCGAGACACCAGTCACGAGGGCTCGAGCCCGATCTATACAGGCAGCCCGAGTTTGTAGCGCGCCCGGCCCAGCGAAGACGCGATGCCGTACCTCGGTCCGCGGCTGGAAGCGAGAGATAAGTGCGAGAGATAGCCCGATTATTTGCTCAGTTGTGGCGGACGCGAGGGCAGTGGGCCGGATTCGATTCAGCGGCGCTGTAGTGCAGGCGAGCGGTTTGGGGCTACGGGATTTCCTTGTAGCCCGCGAGTTTCTGGTCGGCGGAGGATGATCGCGAGAGTTCATCCGTCGATTCTGAAGAGATCGTGCGGGTGATCAAGGCTTGATGAGTGCGTGACATTCGGTTCGCATCGCTGCGTGATACATGATCGATTGGTTTGACTTCGTGGGAGCTTTCGGGAGAGCATGCACCTCGGCGTTATGGGATGAGTTTTGAGGCTTTTCTCACACACTTCTTGCCTCCGCGAGATGAGGAGGCACGGTGATAGATTCTTATTCTTTGAGACGGGGAGGGCCTTACGATTAGGGAGTCTGATGTCGAGTTTGATTCTTTGGCTCGATATGTCCACTGCCTTTGGTAGCGAATATGGAGGGCCGGGTGCATCGCTATGTCATGGGCTAGATGATTACATGGCGAGTCTTGTGCGGGTGTGTCCGCTTGACCGAGCATGGACATTACCGTATGCGAGCTCGTGCGCTAGGATCACGAGGCGTAGAGACGCCGGGTAAGCGATATCAGCGGCGAAGAAGGCGAGCGGCCGGTTATTTTGGTGGTTCTCGAGGTGGCGGCATCGTGAAGTCGGTTGCACCACAATGGCTCGAGCGCTCTACATCATTTGGTACAGCGAGCGATCGGAGAGTCGAGGCGCGACAGTTTCCATGGTAGCGAGGTGCTAACCGTTAAGTCTGCTCGGTGTGCCGTTGTGGTAGATACCATTACGGGGCGTACTCGGGAGCTTGCTATCGTGTGGCGGCGGTCATTTCGCGAGTTTGTCGGCCGGGGCGGCGGTGGTAGGGCCCGATCTACGAGTGCATTGCGGCTTCATCCCCGACGATTACTCGCCGGAGAATAAGGTACTCATGGACCAGCGGGTGCGCGGTCGTGGCGAGTCCCGATTCTAGCGGTCCTCGAACGCATTTATGCCTGTCGGTAGCGAGGATCGGAGAGCCTCGCTGATGTAAATCACGGGTACCTTATCGGTTCACGGGTTTGATGTGTATGCTTTGATAGATCGGGTTCTACTCTGTCTATATATCTCCCTTGTTGCTAGTAGGATAGGGATAGAGCACGAGTCCATAGACCACTTCGAGGTAGCTACGCGATGGGTGATTCGGTGGTAGCTCGGCGGGTATATAGAGCTTGTCTGTGACAATTCTGATCGTCGGACCACTGGCCGACTTGATAGAGTTGGAGATGATTGACCGGCGTGATCATGGGGATGGATTGGCTAGCTTCTTGCTACGCCAATGTAGTGCTGAGAGAAAGTAAATACGGTTCCAATTTCTGAGGGCGGTGGTTGAGTGGGAGAAGCACGGTATCGTAGAGGGTAGGTTTATTTCCTACCTCGAGGTTAGGAAGATGGTGCGAAGAAGGGTATATCTACCATCTCGTTCGGGTGTTTGATCTGAAGGCTGCGGTACCAGATTTTCCGTCGATTCAGTGGTGAGAGAGTTCCCAGGCGTGTTTCAGGCGACCTCCGGGTATCCTCACGAGAGGAGATCGAGTTTTGTATAGATGTCTTTGCGGACACTCGGCTATTTCCATTCGCCATCTGAGAATGGCACTGCGAGTTGAGAGAGTTGAAGGACGGTGAGAGATTTCTTTGGAGAAAGGCCATCGGGCCTAGTGTTTCTCCACAGAGGCGCGGTATTGTTCGTGAAGAAGAAGAAGGGCGGGGCAGCTGCGCATGTGTGTTGATTCTGAGCGGTGAACAAGGTTACCATTAAACAGATACCCCGCTTCCCGGGATAGATGATTTGTTCGACGATTGCGAGCGCGAGATGTTTCTCAAGATTGATCTGCGTTCGGGCTATCATCAGTGCGAGTCGAGAGAGGTGGATGTCCACACAGGGCGCATTCGGACGATGCGGGCATTATGAGTTGGTCATGTCTTTTGGGTTGACGATGCTCGCGGTATTCATGGATTTGATGAGCCGAGTGTTCAAACCATTTTGGACACGTTTGTGATAGTGTTCATTGATGATATCTTGGTTTATTCGCTCGAGCGGGAGCATCACGGGCGTTGAGGCTGTCTTGTGATTCTCGGGACCAGCGGTTATGCCAAGTTTTCCAAATGTGAGTTTTGGTTGACCGGTGGCTTTTAGGGCATATTGTGGTGATGGCATTAGTGAATCGGCCAAGATCGGCGATCGGGACTTGGCCTGAACCTCTTACTCAAGCCGAGGTTCGCGATTTTACGGGCCTTGCGGGATATTATCGGTTCGTAGAAGTTTGCTTATCTACGCACCATTGACTAGTGACTCGAGAAGCGGCTAAGTTTGATGGTGATGCTTGCGGCGGGGTTTCGATTCTTGAAGGAGGCGGCGGCGCCCCGTTCTTACTCTTCGGAGGTCGGATGGTTATGTTGTGTATTGTGATCGTCGGGCATCGGGTTGGGATGTGTGTTGATCGGCGAGCGAGTTAAAGCATCACGCATCCCGGCGACTTAAGATACACGGAGGAACTACCCGCCTGATTTGGAGTTAGCGGCGGTGATTCACGCTTTGAAGATGCGGAGGCACTATTTGTATGGGGTTCACGTGGATATTTATCTGAGACCACAAGAGCCTCGGTATATCTTGACCGGAGGAGTGAACTTACGGCGAGGCGGTGGTTAGAGTTGCTTAAGGATTACGATGTTGATATCTGTACCACGGGGAAGGCGATGTTGTGGCGGATGCTCTTAGTCGTAGGTCGATGGGAGCCTATCGGATGTGCGGCTAGAGAGGAGGACATGGTTCATGATTTGCATCGATTAGCGAGCCTCGGTGTCCGTTTGATTGATTACGATAGCGGTGGGGTTGAGTTCGTGAGGTTGCGAGTCTTCCGTCATCGAGGAGGTGAAGAGGCGATTCGAGATCGATTTTGACACGTTATCGTGATCTGACTCTTCGTGAGGGCAAGGGTCCTTTGAGGTAGAACGATGGGGTGCTAAGGTTTGAGGCGCGAGTTGTGTGTTCGGATGTTTGAGGACTTGGCGGAGTTCTTGGGGAAGCACGGCGCGGCGTTACTCTATCCGTCGAGTGCGACCAAGATGTACCACGACCAGATCGTGTATTGGTGGGATGGCTTGAAGAGGGGCGTTGCGAGTTCGTAGCTCGGTGCGTGTTGTCGGCGGTGAAGGTAGAGCACGGAGGCACGGTGGTTTGTTCTGACGATAGAGATCCCGACACGGAAGTGGGAGGTGATCAGCATGGACTTAAATCGCGGGATTGCCTCGCACTTTCGGAGAGAGACATGATTCTATATGGGTTATCGTCGGCGGTGGCGAAATCAGCCCACTTTCTTCCCGTTAGGGCGACTTTCGGTTGAGGATTATGCGGACTTTACATCGAGAGATCGTCGGTGCGTGGAGTCCTATTTCGATCATATCGAGCGAGGAGCCCGGTTACGGCTAACTTACGGAGTCTTTCGAGAAGGTTTAGGGGCGGTGAGCACAATCTTGCGCATTCCATCCACGAGCCAGACGGACGGGCGGCGCCTTATCGGACTGCGAGGATATCTTTGCGAGCTGTGTTATCGACCGAGTGCACAGGAGGATCATTTGCCTCTAGTTGAGTTTGCGTACAATAATAGCTACCACTCGGTATTCGGATGGCGCCTTATGAGGCCTTGTATGAGAGGAAGTGCGGTCGCCTATAGGTTGGTTCGATGTGTGCGAAGTGCGGCTAGTGGGTCGGTTGGTGCGTGAGCGATTGATAAGGTGAAGCTTATCCGGGAGAGGTTCGGCGGCTCGAGTCGGCGAAATCATATGCGAATCACCGTCGTCGGCATATGGTTCGAGGTTCGAGTTCATGATTGGGTTTTCTAAAGGTGTCACCCATGAAGGGTGTGATGAGATTCGGGAAGAAGGAAACTTCGGCCCAAGTACATTGGGCGTGTCAGTTGTCGCGAGGTAGGCAAAGTTGCTATGAGTTGGATCTGCCGTCCGATCGTGGCGATGCATCCGGTGTTTCACGTTTCTATCTTTGAGGAGATGTATCGGGGATCCGTCTAGGGTACATCCGATTGGCGGCGTCGGTGACCAGGGTTATCGTATGAGGAGATTCCCATAGCGATAGTCGATCGTCGAGTTAGGCGTCTGCGGACGGGCGTGGCTTCGAAGTCTTATGGCGGAACGAGCTTAGGGAGGAGATGGCGTGGGAAGCGAGGAGGACATGAGGCGAGGTACCCTCACTTATTCCCACACCTCGGGTAACTTACTTTCACCTTCTTTGGTTTAATTTTAAGTAAATTGTTAAGTGTTATATTGTGGCCATGTGTGGCACTTGCATTGTTTAAGCTTTTACCGTTAAGCGTCTTGGGAAGGAACATTCGGGACGAATGTTTCTAAGGAGAGGAGAATGTTATACCGTATTTAGGAGTATATGCGTGAGGCGTCGTCAAAGTTTGGCATGAAAGTTTAAGCCTTGGGCGTTTTTATTTGTGCACAACTCACTAAAAGAATCGTTTCCGAAAGCGTTTCCACGACTTCGTAGAAAATTCCGGCTATGTCATTTAGTATTTTTGCGGATTTTTCGAGAGGCGAAACATTTTGGACCAACGGGAGGCGACAGCACCTCCGATTGGTGGACTTAAAATCGTCCGTGGGGCCAATTGGAATAGGATGGCACGTTTTTGTGCCTTTGCACAAGTCAAGGAGTTGGTAGGATATTTGTGTGTAGTAAATCCTCACCACTTGCCTTGCACTTGTCTTCATCTTGGCCATTGGTTGGCCATGGCTTGAGCTATAAATACGCCGCTTAAGATGAAGAGTTCGTCCTCCACTACTCTTTCCAAGTCGTGAAAAATCCTCTCCGCTTCCTTAAGCCTTTTCGTCCAACACACCTTCCCCTTTGGTGAGCTTAGCGAGGCTAATCCCCTAGCCTAGCCGAAATCTACCCCCTCCCTTGGTAGAAAAGTTGCCTTAGTATTGTTATAATGCCCAAAATACCCTAGCCCAAATCCCTTAGTACTTAGTAGAAGTTGTGAAGAACTTCTAAAGGTTCTTGGAGCTATCGGAGCGTACAAATTAGGAGCTAAACCTTGCTCAGGAGCGACGTTATACTCGGATAATTTTGGGCTTACAGAGGTAAATAATCTTACCCGTCTTTTATAATTAGATAATGCATACTGTAGATGTATAAGAATAAGTATAAATACTTAGAAGGATATTACAGAATAGAATTGAACTAGAAGGGTTTAAAAGAAGAATAATTGAACTGTACTCACATAGAATTTGTTTTCACGATGAACTTATATAGCTCAGGGTAGGGTTGTGCTTGAATTTCGTAGAATTGAGAACCCTCTGTTTAGAATGACTACTGAGTAGTCTAGACTTTGATAGATATCAGTGACTATTATAGTGATTCTGATTCTGCGCGACATATTCGACTTGGCGGGATGTTTCACGAGAAGGTATGTGATTCTTCCTAAGCATGATATTTTAACATATATATATAGTACGATAGACGTACATGTGTTAACTGAATAATAACTACGGCAATGTCTTTGACTTAAGCCTGAATAATAACTACGACAATGTCTTTTGACTTAAGCACGAATAATAAGAATCGATGCATTTCAAAGAACTCTTGAATCATGTTTTAACAGAAGATAAATATTTGGTTTTAAAACAAAAGCTTAAGAGTTATACTAGCTTTATGGAAAGTTAGGTATAACAACTTAAGAAAGATAAAAGGCTTTACTTGTTTGTTTATAAAAGCCTTGTATTGATTTACATTAAGTGTAATAAGATTGTTTTGATAAGTAGACATATTATGATGCTACGTGTTAGTGTCTTGAAATCTTTGTGTAAGGGTCATTCTTTGTGCTTACGTTGCTAAGCGGTAAGTCTGTTGTCTTGTTATTATATCACCTACCCGCTTGACTTATTATCACAGGGCTTGCCACCTTGATGCGGGTCTATCGGCTATGCGATGCTGTGAGACTATGCGGAGCGGCGGTATGCTCGAGATTGATCATTCGGGTGTTTAGCGTCGAGATTCCTATGCGGTCCGTGGGACTATGCGATCTATTGAGACTATGCGGTGCGGGAGTCGGCGAGTGCAGGGGTTGGCTACCCCGTCGAGGAATACCTCGTGCGGTGCGTGTGTGACTATGCGGTGCGGAAGTCGGGACTAGGCCTGAGAATGATACTATGGGCGATTGGCCTTGCCCGATCGTTCGCGGCCTAGAATAGACACATTCTGATTTTCCTATTCTGTTGTTGTTTGTGATATGGCACTATGTGCAATTGAGCGATTGTATTTGTGAAAAGGTTTTAAATACTTTGATTTCATTTAAGTACTTTATAGTTTCACATACTTGGTACTGTTATCTTGACCTCGCCCGGAGGCTGCGTTAAATCTGCGCGGTAAAGGCAAGCAGTGCTAGATCCGCGTCCTTAGGATCTTTTGCGTTGGTGTCGGGAGCTCCGTCTTATAGGAGGCTCTACTTTTGGGTATGATCTCCTGTTGTAGATAGTTTTATCTGATCGGGGTATGGCGGAACCTGTCGCCATAGTTGTATATTTCCTTAAGTGCTGTAGTCATGTTGTGCAGTATCGGATGTAATCGCTAAACCATGTATTTATATATATGCGAAAGCGGCGTTTTCTCACATAGCGTATGTCTTATTTTATAAGCTGTTTCTTGTATTGTTTTATATTCGTGATTACTACGATGTATGACTACTTGGGTGCCGGTAAGGCACGATCCACGAACCGGAATGGGTCGTAGCGAACGTTAGGTAGCCAGCGGGTATCTTCCACGATGAGTATTCTCTTGTTATTTGTTTGGACATCGACACGTTGGGTAGCCGGGTATGCTTCCAGTGAGTATTCTCTTGTTATTTGTTTGGACATCCGACACGTTGGGTAGCCGGGTATGCTTCCTGATGAGTATTATCTTGTTATTTGTTTGGACATCTTGACACGTTGGGTAGCCAGGGTATGCTTCCACAAAGTATTATCTTGTTAGTTGTTTGGACATCTGGCACGTTGGGTGGCCGGGTATCTTCGCGAGGATTGTTATCTTGTTATCTCCTTTGGGCATACCGACACGTTGGATGGTCCACGGGTATGGGCCCACTAGGGCGGTTCGAGGGCCATGCTTATACCGAGGTGAGATCTTGGGGCATGCGGCCATTGTGCGAGTTAAACCACAGGTTGTATTTGAGTGATGATTTCACGTGAGTCACAACGACATGTTGCTTATATGTTGTGTCTTGTAGTTTGGTTATCATACATGTCTCTGCTTTATATAGACTATTATGATTTCATTTACGGTATTTTTGATTTCACATACTTGGTACTGTTGTCTTGACCTCCTTGAGCTGCGTTCATGCGCGAGTTGAGGTACATTGCTGGCGATCCGCACTCTTAGGATCATTGTTCGGTTCTCGGAAAACTCCGTATCTCGGAAGCTTGTCTGTAGTACAGTTCCTGAAGTTGTAGACTTTTGTACATTGGGGGCATGGCGGGGCCTGTCCGTCATTATAGTTTTAAAATTCTTAAGTGCATGCCTTTGTTGTGGGCGGGGTTTGTAAGGGATATAGCTGTTCAAGTTTTCATTTATGTACAAAAGGTAGTTTGGGTTGCTTTGTTTTCTTATTTCGCTTTCTTTCATGAGTTTTTATTTCCGGTTTTTTTCTCGATGTTGTATCCTAGGGTGCGGGGTAAGGCACGATCCGCGAGCGAGGTTGGGTCGTGACATTAGCCACCGTCTTTGCCCCGTCATTTCGTGGCGCCCCAGTATCGGTAGTTGGCTTCGTACTTGCCGTGTCGACTTCGTGGTATAGTTATATAGTATTGTTGATACGACTTTGGTATCGGTAGTTGGCGCCCGTACTTGCCGTCACGGTTTTATGACACAGGTGGGACACGGTGTTCATGTGTACTCGCTTGGTGTTGTTATATCATAAATGCCGTCGGTGAGGAAGAATTCCACGGGCATGATTGATGTTGTGGGCGTGAGACCCGTTGTTATATTTAGTGATGACTTTGAGGCGTGAGTCACGACTTGATATATTTGTTTATATATTGTGGGTGTAGTTTGGTTATCATATATGTCTCGCTTTATATAGACTATTATGATTTCATTCTGATATTTCTGATTTCACATACTTGGTACTGTTGTGACCTCCTTGCCTGCGTTCATGTCGCGTAGAGGTACACCGGTTGTTGATCCTCGCTCATAGGATCACGATTCAGCGTTTTGGGAAGCTCCGTTTCTCGGAGGCTTATCTTTAGTATAGTCCTGTCATTGTAGGTACTTATACATTCGGGGTATGGCGGGCCACTGTCCGTCATAGTTGTAGTTAAATTATTAAGTGCATGTATCTTTGTTGTGGCGGGGTTTGTAAGGAATATAACTGTTCAGGTATATATATGCAGAAAGGTAACCGTTTTGGTTAGCCTGTTTCTTATTTTATCTTGTTTCATGTTTAAGTTTTTATTTCCGCTGATTTTCTCTGATGTTGTATCACTAGGGTGCGAGGGTAAGGCACGATCGCGGGCAGGGTTGCGTCGTGAAACCCCACATGGTAGAAATATCTCTCATAGTATTGTTACTTTTCCAAATGCCTTAGCCGACATACCTTCTAGTATTCCAAAGTTACCTCACATACTAAAAGCAGGAAGTACTACTATATTTCCTTTAGTCACAAAATGAAACCACAGGAAAATCTTCATAGTGTGTTGAAGTATTAAGTAGAAGTTGTTTAGAAACTTACGAGGTTTCTTGGAGCTATCGGGCGTGCAGAATAGGAGCTAAGCGTTGCTCGGGATCGACGTATAATCTTGGATAATTTTGGGCTTATCGAGTAAATATCTTTGTCCTTATTGTAATTGGAGATTACATATCGTAGTAGTTTAGAATTAAGTATAAGTTATATAGAAGGATGGTATAAAGAAGAGAATTGAGCTGTACTTACATGAATTTGTATTCTGATGGCGGTGTAGTTTGGCGGGTAGAGAAATCTTGCCCAATTTTAGTAAAATAGAGAACCTGCGCTTAGAATATTCTGAGTAGTCTAGACGTTGATAGACGTATTTGACTATTATAGGTTGATACTCTGCGCGCGACATATTCGACTTGGCAGGTGGATTTCGCCGAAGAGGTATGTGATTCTTCCTATCCTCTTGAGCATGATATTTTTGATATACATATAGTGCGGTGAGCGTCGTGTGTTAACTAAAATTGGTTTTACTCTGATGTCTTTTGACTTGAGTTTTAAATAATAAGAATCTTGAAGTATTTCAAAAGAGTTATGAATCATTTTTGAAATAAAAGTAATACTTGGTTTTTCAAGCTCAAGTGTTATACTAGCTTTATGAGAAGTTAGGTATAACGACTTAAGAAAAATAAGAGGAAACAATTTACTTATTTGTTTATAAAAGCCTTATAA
The DNA here is from genome assembly GCA_029844215.1 of Przewalskia tangutica. NCBI lineage: Eukaryota > Viridiplantae > Streptophyta > Magnoliopsida > Solanales > Solanaceae > Przewalskia > Przewalskia tangutica. The sequence continues at coordinate 128,882 of JAQGDG010000119.1, read as the reverse complement.
ATGATTTCTGAAGGTGTGGTAAGTTGGTTTGATAAGTAGACATATTATGATGCTACGTGTGTTAGTGTCTTGTAACGTTTGTGTAAAGGGGGTTCCCTTGTTGTGCTTATGTTGTTTAACGATAAGCAGTTGTGCTGATATTATATCACTTACACCCCCCTGACTTGTTATGCCGAGGGTTAGCCGCCCCCGATGCGAGGAATACCTCATGCAGTGCATGTGACCTATGCGGAGCTGCGGGAGTTCCAGGATGATCACTCCGGGTGTGTTACCCGATGCGAGGAATACCTCATGCGGTCTGTGTGACTATGCGGACTGCGGGAGTCCAGGTTGATGCCGAGGGTTAGCTACCCCCGATGCGAGGAATACCTCATGCGGACCTAGGTGGTCTATGCGGACTGCGGGAGTCCAGGAATAGGCTCGCATAATGATACTATGGGCGATTGGCCTTGCTTCGATCATTAGCGGCCTAGAAAAGACCAGTTACATTATATCTATTTTGCTCTTGTTTATGCTGTGGCACTATGTGCGGTTGAATTGATTGTATTTGTAAGTGGTTTTAAAATGCTTTGATTTCATTTGATCTTTCTGATTTCGCATACTTGGTACTGTTGTCTTGACCTCCTTCGGGCTGCGTTCATCTGCGGTAAGGGAAGCGGTGGTAGATCCTCATTCTTAGGATCTTTACTGCAGTGTCGAGCCCCATTTCTCGGAGGCTCGACTTTTGATGCGGCTCTCACGTGTTGTAGATATTTTGTACATTCGGGGTATGGCGGGCCACTGTCCGCCATAGTTGTTTACATTCCTAAGTGCGTAGTCACATTTGTAAAGTTGGGATGTAACTGTTCACTCTTGATGTATATATACATGCCGAAAGACAACTTTTCTTGGATAAACTGTCTCTTATTTTTACACTGTTTCATGTCTTTGTTTTTATATTCCGCTGGTTACTCTGATGTATGTCTACTTGGGTGCCCGGGTAAGGCACCAGTCACGGGACCGGGATCGGGTCGTGACAGTCTCGAAAGAAATCGACAGTGGCTCGGAAGGAAAATCAGAGTTTGAATAGAAGTTTGATGACCAGGTTTGGAGATACTGGGTCAACGTCAGGTAAGGTAACTCTTCAGAATCTTTTACGTACCAAATAAGAAAATAAGTTAACAATTCATCACTTAAGGGGATGGTATCATCAGGGATTGGAACCAGGAGCAATGTTCGAGGTTACGTATGTATACTAGAATATGTTGGAATTATAAAAAGTACGACAAGTAAGAAATGAAGTTATTTGAAGGATTGGTAACCGAGGTATGTATTTGTGCACAGTTTCAATGCATTAGTTCACGCAGAGTGCTAAGATGAGGCTATTTGGTATCTTAGAACAAAATGTTAAAAAGGGAAGAAGCTCATAATACCTCGCTTAATTTGCGTAGTGGGTGATCTTCTAAGTACCAATCTTACCGAGCATCCAAATTGAGGAATATGGTTATTGTGGAAGCCTCATGTCACGACCCGTTCTGGGGCCCGTGACTGGTGCCTTACCGGGGCACCCAAGTAGACATACATCAGAGTAATCAGCGGAATATATGTCACGACCTGTTCTGGGGCCCGTGACTGGTGCCTTACCCGGGCACCCAAGTAGTCATACATCAGAGAAATCAGCGGAAATATAAAAACAAGACATGAAACAGTTGTAAAATGAGACACAGTTTTATGTGAGAAAATGTCGCCTTTCGGCATATATATAAACATCGTTTAGCAGTTACATCCCAACTGTACAATAGGACTACAGACCTCTAAGAAGATAAACAACTATGGCGGAACAGGGCCCCGCCATACCCTGAATGTACAAAACTATATACAACAACAGGGAGATCATACCCAAAAGTCGAGCCTCCGGAGAAGATGGAGCTCCTGACACCAAAGCAAAAGATCCTAAGGATGTGGATCTAGCACCTGCTTGCCCTTACCTGCGGCATGAACGCGGCCCGAAGGTCGATAACAGTGTAAGTATGCAGCGTAAAGTACTTTAAATGAAATCAAAGTATTCAAAACCATTTGCAAATATAATCAGTTCAATTGCACATAGTGCCATATCACAAACAAGAGCAATAATAGGTAAAGCGTAGCGAGTCTTTTCTAGGCGCGAATGATCGAAGCAAGGCCAATCGCCCATAGTATCATTATGCGTGCTAATCACGGACTCCCGATCGCATAGGTCACACATAGACCGCGTGAGGTATTCCTCGCATCGGGGTAGCTAACCGTACCTCCTCGGACTCCCGATCGCGTAGTCTCAATAGACCGCATAGGGCATCCCCCGCATCGGGATTAAACACCCGGAATGAATCAATCCTGGAACTCCCGCAGCTCCGCATAGTCTCACAGACTGCATAGGCCGTATAGACCCGCATCAAGGGTGGCAAGCCCTCGGTATAACAAGTCAAGGGGGTATGTGATATAATAACAGTACAACAGTCTTAACGTTTAACAACGTAAGCACAACAAGAATATCACAAGACACTAACACACGTAGTATCATAACATGTTTACTTATCAAACCATCTTACTACATTTGCAGAAGTCAATACAAGATAAACAAATAAGTAAAACCGTTCCTTTTATCTTTCTTAAGTCGTTATACCTAACTTCCCATAAAGCTAGTATAACTCTTAAGCTTTCTGTTAAAGAATCAAATATTCTTCTTCTTTGAAATGTTTTATAATTCTTTTTGAAAGACTTCAAGATTTTTATTATTCAGGCTTAAGTCAAAAGACATTGCCGTAAAACTATGTCCGGTTAACACACGTACGTCTACCGTACTATATATATATTTTAAAATATCATGCTCAAGAGTATAGGGAGAATCACATACCTTCTCGGCGAAATCCACCTGCCAAGTCGAATATGTCGCGCGCAGAGAATCAACCTATAATAGTCAAATACGTCTATCAATGTCTAGACTATTCATGCGATTCTAGCGAGGGTTCTCTATTCTACGGAAAATTGGGCAGCACTTCCTACCCGTCAAGCTACTCAAGTCTCTGAAAGCAATCCATGTAATGCAGTTCAATTATTCTTCTTTAATACCCTTCTAAGTATCTTATACTCAAGTCTAAGCTATTCTTATATGTAATATCCAATTACAATAGAAGGACAAGAGTATTTACCTCGATAAGCCCAAAATTATCCAAGTATAAACGTCGATCCTGAGCAAGGTTTAGCTCCTAATTGCACGCTCCGATAGCTCCAAGAAACCCTTAGAAATTCCTCACAACTTCTACTAAGTACTATACGAGATTTGGGCTAGGGTATTTAGGAATAGCAACTATACTTGGAAGATAACTTTCTACCAAGGCGGGGGGGGGGGGTTTCGGCTAGAGCTACTAGGCTAGAGGGGGGAAGGTGTTTCGGCCAAGGCCTTCTCAAGGGGAGGGGGGAGTGTTGGACGAAAACACTTCAAGAGAGGGGGAAGGATTTTCAAGAATTGGAGAAGTGATTTGTGGATGAAGAAAACCTTCAAGTTAGGGGGGTATTTATAGGCCAACCAATGGCCAAGATGAAGCCAAGTGCTATGCAAGTGTAGGGTGATGATTCATCCATGTGTACCTTATCCAACTACCACACAAAAAAATATCACAAATATCCTACCTACTCCAAGCCCTCCAAATCGTCTCATTACCGCCCACACATCCGCCAATTAGAGGGTGACATGTGTCGCCCTCTCGTTGGTCCAAAGTATTTCGTCTCTCGGAAAAATCCGCAAAAAATATAAATGACATAGCCGTAATTTTCCCTTCGCAAGTTTTGTTAAACGTTTCGTCGGAAAACGATTCTTTTAGTGAGTTGTGCACAAATATTTTTCGTCATAGTGCCTAACTAAGGCTAAACTTTTACGCACGCCTCACGCGTACATACTGGAAATACGGGTATAACATTCTCCCCTCCTTAAAACATTCGTCCCGAATGTTCCTTCCCAAGACGATTAACGATAAAGCTTAAGCGGTTTGCAAATGCTACATACGCCACAAACAACACTTAAGCATATATGACAATGAAAAATTTACAAGTAGGAAAGTGAGTTACACGGAGGTGTGGAATAGGTGAGGATACTACAGCCTCATGTCCTCCTCAGCTTCCCACGACATCACCTCCCTCAGCACGTTCCGCCACAAGACTTTGTGGAAGCCACGTCCTGGTCGCGGGCACCTAACGACGATCGATTATCGCTATGGGAATTTCCTCATACGATAACCCTCGGTCACTGGACATCGTCAATCGGATGCACTCTAGATGGATCCCGATACATCTCCTCAAAGATAGAAACATGAAACACCGGATGCAATGCCTCGGATCGGACGGCAGATCCAACTCATAGGCAACCTTGCCTACTGCGGACAATCGACACGCCCGATGTACCTTTGCCGAAGTTTCCTTCTTCCGAATCTCATCACACCGCCATGGGTGATACCTTGAGAAAACCCAATCATCAACCTCGAACTCCGATCACGACGCGATGATCTGCATATGACTTCGCCGACTCGGTGTCGAGAACCGCTCTGGATAAGCTTCACCTTATCCACTGCTGCGCAAATCGGGTCCCACTAGCGTACCTCGCCCACATCGAACCAGCCTATCGGCGATCGCACTTCCTCCCATACAAGGCCTCATAAGGCGCCATCCGAATCTTGAGTGGTAGCTATTATTATACGCAAACTCAACTAGAGGCAAATGATCCTCCCGGCTACCACAAGTCAATAACACAAAGCTCGCGATATCCTCGAGTGCGGATGATGCGCTCGCTGTCCGTCTGCTCGAGGATGGAATGCGATGCTCGAGCTCACTGCGTCCCCTAAACCCATCGGAAAGACCTCCGAAGTTAGCCGTGCGGGCTCCTGCATGCGATATGATCGAAATAGGGACTCCATGCGATCGACGATCTCTCGGATGTAAAGTGCGCATAATCCTCGGTAGAAAGGTCGTCCTGACGGGAAGAAAGTGGGCTGATTTCGTCAGCCTGTCGACGATAACCCAAATAGAATCATGCTTCCTCGGAGTGCGAGGTAATCCTGTGATAAAGTCCATGTTGATCACCTCCCACTTCCAGGTCGAGATCTCTATCGTCTGCAACAAACCACCAGGCCTCTGGTGCTCTATCTTCACCTGCTGACAACACGGGCACTGAGCTACAAACTCTGCAACGTCCCTCTTCAAGCCATCCCACCAATACGGTCGAGGTCGTGGTACATCTTGGTCGACCCTGGATGGATAGAGTAACGCGCGCTGTGTGCTTCCCCTAGAACCTGCTGCCGAAGTCCTGCAATATCCGGAACACACAACCTGCCCTCGAACCTTAGCACCCCATCAGGTGCTACCTCAAAAGGACCCTTCCCCTCACGAAGAGCCGTATCATGGTACCGTGTCAAAACTGGATCCTCAAACTGTTGCCTCTTCACCTCCTCGACGATGGAAGACTCGGCAACCTCTCGAACTCGAACCCCACTGCTATCAGAACCAACCAATCGGACCCCAAGGCTCGCTAACTGATGCAAATCGCGAACCATGCCCCTCCTCTCTGGCTGCACATCTGATAGGCTACCCATCGACCTACGACTAAGGGCATCTGCCACAACATTGGCCTTCCCCGGGTGGTACAGGATATCGACGTCATAATCCTTAAGCAACTCTAACCACCGTCTCTGTCGTAAGTTCAGCTCTCTGTGAAGATATCGGAGGCTCTTGTGGTGCGTATAAATATCTACATGAACCCCATACAAATAGTGCCTCCAGATCTTCAAGGCGTGAATCACCGCCGACTCCAAATCATGGGTGGGGTAGTTCCTCGTGTTTCTTAAGGCGCCGGGATGCATACGCTATAACCTTACCCGCATCAACACACAACCGGCGCCCGACGCCGACGATCACAATACACAACATAACCGTCGACCTCCGGAAGAGTAAGAACGGGGCGGTCGTCGATCCTCCTTGAATCGGAAACCACGCCACAAGCATCAGTCCCATGAAACTTAGCCGCTTACGAGTCAACCGAGTCAATGGTGCGAGATAGAAGCAAACTTCTCCACGAACCGCCGATAGTAACTGCAAGGCCCGAAAAGCCGCGCACCTGTCGGAGTAGTAGGTCTAGGCCAAGTCGATCGCCGATCTTGGTCGTATCCACCGAATACCATCGGCCCCAATATGCCCAAGAAAAGCCACGAAGCCAACCAAAACTCACATTTGGAAAACTTGGCGTATAATCGCTGGTCTGGAGAATCGCCAAGATCGCCTCAAATGCTCGCGTGCTCCGCTGGCGAGAATAAACCAAGATATCATCGATGAACACTATCACAAACGTGTCCAAAAATAGTTTGAACACTCGGTTCATCAAATCCATGAATACCGCGGAGCATTGGTCAACCCAAAAGACATGACCACGAACTCATAATGCGTGCACGTCCGAATGCGATCTAGGGACATCCACCTCTCGACTCGCACGATGATAGCCCGATCGCAGATCAATCTTGAGAAACATCTCGCACCGCACCGGTGGTCGAAAAAATCATCAATCCCAGGAAGGGTATACATTCTTAATGGTCACCTTGTTCACTTTGTAATCAACACACATGCGCGGCGTCCCGCCCTTCTTCTTCACGAACAATCTGGCGCTCCCGGGGAGAAACACTAGGTCGATGAAGCCCTTCTCTCCAAAGAAATATCTCGGTGGTCCTTAAACTCTCTCAACTCGCGGTGCCATTCTGTATGGCGGAATGGAAATAGCCCGAGTGTCTGGTAGCACATCAATACAAAACTCTATCTCCCTCTCAGGAGGGACACCCGGGAGGTCGTCTGGAAACACATCTGGGAACTCTCGACCTGAATCGATCGAAATCTGGTACCGCAGCCTCAGTATCAAACACCCGAATGAGATGGTAGATATACCCCTTCTACACCATCTTCCTAGCCTTGAGGTAGGAAATAAACCTACCTCAGCGTCTGGTGTTCCCCTCCCACTCGACAACCGGCTCCTCAGGAAACTGGAACCGTACTACTCTCTCCCTGCAGTCTACATTGGCATAGCAAGAAGCTAACCAATCCATGCCCATGATCACATCGAAATCAGTCATGTCCAACTCTATCAAGTCGGCTAGGGTCTGACGGCTGCATATGGTCACTGGACAAGCCCTATATACCCGCCGAGCTACCAAGATCGCCATCGGCGTAGCTACCTCGAAATGGTCTATGGACTCGTGCTCTATCCCTATCCTACTAGCAATAAGGGAGATATATAGGGCCAGTAGAACCGGATCTATCAAGGCGTAAACGTCATAACCGTAAACCGATAGAGTACTGCGGACGCCGGCGACGCCTCGGGTCTGCCGGGACAGGCATAAATGCGGTTCTGAGGACCGCTAGAACTGGACCCGCGCCACGACCTGCCGCGACTGCTGGTCCACGAGTACCGCTTCTCGGCGAGTAATCAAGGGGATGAAGACACGAATGCACTCGGCGTCGACCCCTACCTCTCCGCCTGCCTCGGACAGACTCGCATAATGACCTGCCGCCACAAGTGTAGCAAGATCCGTAGTACTACGCCTCGAATGGAATCTACCACAACGGACACACCAGCGGACCTCGATCGGTTAGCACCCTTGCTACCCCGAAGTCTCAAGTCCGGGGCCCCGACCGCCCCGAATGCTCGCCGCACCAAACGATGTAGGAGTGCTCTGAGCTGGCTGTGGTGCAAATCCAGACGTCTGCTGAGGCCGTCCACCCCGAGAACTACCAAAAGAACCGCCGCTTGGCCTTCTTCGCTGCTGATATCCGTCGACGCCGGTCTACGCCTCGCATCCGCGCATGAGCTCGCGACGCGGGTAATGTCCATGCCGGTGAAGAGCCACACCGCACAAGACTCGCCATATAATCATCCAGCCGTGACGTGGCGATGCACCCGCCCTCCATATCCGCTACCAATGCGGACATATCGAGCCAAAGAATCGAACTCGACGTTGTACTCCTAATCGTGCGCCTCTCTGTCTCAAGAACAAAAATTGCCGACGCGTGCCCTCCTCATCCAGAGGCAAGAAGTGAGTGAGAAAGCCTCCGAGAACTCATCCCAAGTCGGGGACGCGTGCTCTCCCGATAACTCCCACGAATCAAACCAATCGATCGCGGTATCACGCGGTGATGCGAACCAAGATCACGGACTCGGTCTCCGATGCCCGATCACTCATAATCCTCTCAGAATCGGCGGATGAACTCCTGCGGATCATCCTCCGCCTCGACCTGTAAAACTCTGGCGGGCTACAACTCAGGAAATCTCGTAGCCTCAAACTATCTGCCCTCGGGTGAACCACGGGTACTACTGGGCTGGAACTGGCTGATCCACTGCCTCATGTCGCCACGATCTGCCAATAGTCAAGATCTCCTTGTACCTAACTCCTCCGCCCGGTGTGGGACTGGAGAGGTGCGTGGTCTATCTTTGGGGCGGCGTCATGGAACTCGCCGTCTGAGGTATCGCCTCGGGTAAGAACTGGGCCTGAGCCCTCGTGACTCTCGGTGTCCTACTAGCAGCTCCCTCGGCTGCCTTGCCCTTCTGGGCCCGGGTTGCCTTACGTAGAGGCATAACTGTTACAGAAAAGGAATACGTTAGAGGGGTCCAACTTATAACACAGCTCTAAAGCACGATCTCAGAGTGAGAAGAATGGAAACCAATCCTAAATATCCTATAGCCTCCTGATTATTGATGTGGTGCACAACACACCGATAATCAAGACTCTACTAGATACGGTCTGTAGACACTTTCCGAGGATTAACTGCTCTGATACCACTTTTGTCACGACCCGTTCCGGGGCCCGTGACTGGTGCCTTACCCGGGCACCCAAGTAGTCATACATCAGAGAAATCAGCGAAAATATAAAAATAAGACATGAAACAGTTGTAAAATGAGACACAGTTTTATGTGAGAAAATGTCGCCTTTCGGCATATATATAAACATCGTTTAGCAGTTACATCCCAACTGTACAATAGGACTATAGACCTCTAAGAAGATAAACAACTATGGCGGGACAGGGCCCCGCCATACCCTGAATGTACAAAACTATATACAACAACAGGGAGATCATACCCAAAAGTTGAGCCTCCGGAGAAGATGGAGCTCCTGACACCAAAGCAAAAGATCCTAAGGATGTGGATCTAGCACCTGCTTGCCCTTACCTGCGGCATGAACGCAGCCCCCCGAAGGAGGTCGATAACAGTACCAAGTATGCGAAATCAGTAAAGTACTTTAAATGAAATCAAAGTATTTAAAACCATTTGCAATATAATCGGTTCAATTGCACATAGTGCATATCACAAACAAGAGCAATAATAGGTAAACAGAATGTGTCTTATCTAGGCCGCGAATGATCGAAGCAAGGCCAATCGCCCATAGTATCATTATGTGTGCCTAATCTCGACTTCCCGCATCGCATAGGTCACACACGCACCCGCATGAGGTATTCCTCGCGACGGGGTAGCTAACCCTCGTAACCTCCTCGACTTCGCACCGCATAGTCTCATAGACCGTATAGTCACACAGATCGCATAGGCATCCCCGTCGACGGATAAAACACCCGGAATGATCAATCCTGGAACTCCCGCAGCTCCGAATAGTCACACAGACTGCATAGGCCGTATAGACCCGCATCAAGGGTGACAAGCCCTCGGTATAACAAGTCAAGGGGGTAGGTGATATAATAACAGTACAACGGACTTACCGTTTAACAACGTAAGCACAACAAGAATAACAATATCACAAGACACTAACACACGTAGCATCCTAACATGTTACTTATCAAACCATCTTACTACACTTTGCAGAAATCAATACATGATTTTCATAAACAAATAAGTAAAACCGTTCCTTTTATCGTTCTTAAGTCGTTATACCTAACTTCCCATAAAGCTAGTATAACTCTTAAGCTTTCTGTTTAAACATCAAGTATTACTCTTCTTTATAATTCTTTTGAAATACTTCCAAGTTCTTATTATTTAGACTCAAGTCAAGTAAAACCATGTTCAGTTAACACACGTACGTCTACCGTACTATATATATACTTTAAAATATCATGCTCAAGAGGATAGGAAGAATCACATACCTTCTTGGCGAAAACCACCTGCCAAGTCGAATATGTCGCGCGCAGAGTATCGATCTATAACAGTCAAATACGTCTATCAACGTCTAGACTATCTCGTATAAAGTTCTAAGCAGAGGGTTCTTTATTCTACGGAAAATTGGGCAGCACTTCCCTACCCGTCAAGCTACCCAAGTCTACTGTAAATACAGTCCTATGTAAGTACAGTTTAATTCTTCTTCTGTTATACCCTTCTACTGTGATTACAGTTCAATTCTATTCTTTAATATCCTTCTATAACTTATACTCAAGTCTTAACTATTCTTATATGTAATATCCAATTACAATAGAAGGACAAAAGTATTTACCTCGATAAGCCCAAAATTATCCAAGTTAAATGTCGATCCTGAGCAAGGTTTAGCTCCTAATTTGCACGCTCCGATAGCTCCAAGAAGCCCTTAGAAGTTTTTACACAACTTCTACTTAAATACTATAAGGGATTTGGGCTAGGGTATTTAGGAATAGTAACTATACTTGGAAGACAACTTTCTACCAAGGGGGGGGGGGCTCTCGGCCGAAGCCACTAGGCTAGAGGGGGAGAGGGTGTTGGACGAAACACTACAAGAGAGGGGAGGGAATTTTGAGACTTGGAAGACAATTTGTGGATGAAGAAAACCTTCAAGTTAGGGGGGTATTTATAGGCCAACCAATGGCCAAGATGAAGCCAAGTGGTAGGCAAGTGTAGGGTGGAGATTTGGGCAAGTGTACCTTATCCATCTACCACACAAAATATCACAAAATATCCTACCTACTCCAAGGCTTGAAATCGTGCAAATGGACGCCCCAAATCCGCCAACTTGAGGGTGACAAGTGTCGCCCTCTCGTTGGTCCAAAATGTTTCATCTCTCGGAAAAATCCGCAAAAATAATAAATGACATAGCCGTAATTTTCCCTACGCAAGTTTTGTAAAACGTTTCGTCGGAAAACGATTCTTTTAGTGGGTTGTGCACAAATTTCGTCCTATGCCTAACTTTAAGGCTCAAACTTTTGTACGTACGTCCTTACGTACATACTCTGGAAATACGGGGTATAACACCTCATCTCTATGAAGTAGATATTAAGTTGTACAGAATAATTGATATACTGCGGGGTAACACACAGGGGTACAAAGAAAAGTTTTCATGTGACCTTGGTGTATGCGTTTAATGATGTGGCTCTTAAAAGAAAACTGTGGTTAGACATTGGAAGAGTGAAGTGTCATGTCGCTAAGACTGAGATAAGGGATTTTAAGCAGTATGTAGCAGATTATGGTGAAATGAGTGGAATGCAGGGTGTATAGCAACACTTACTGATCAAGAATGAGTTGATAACCTACATGCTTCTAAGGTGCCTTCCAAGAAACCAGGTCTATATGAACATTCTCTTGGGTTAATTGGATGAGAAGTAGGCATAAAGACTTAGTATAAGTTCAGATACTTTAATAGGGGAAGGTTGAATCCTGAATTTCTACAGACCATAATAGAAGGATGGAAAACAGATAAGAGAGGTACAAAGATACAAATGAATTCAACAAAGTGATAATAGATATTCAGTGTGATGTAGCCAAAGTGATAATAGATATTCAGTGTGATGTAGCCAAAGTGACAAATGTTGACGCAACCAAAGACACAACTGAGTTAGTAAGTCCAACGAGAGGATAAAACAAATGCCACTTGAGGAGACAAATGATAATAATGCAAATAAGGAGGAACAAAGAGATACCGGGGAAGAATATGGAAATAAATAAAATAAGGAAGATGACGATGGTAAGGTGGTAGAAGTAAAACAACTCATTAAGGACCCACAATTGATAGAAGAATCAAAAGCAACTCTTACTACTAAAGAACAAGTTGAATGAGCTTTTTGTAGCAGCAAAAGTTAACGAGGAGCGGAATGTTGACAAGAGTTAGGAGGTGTGTACCAATGGTAACAACTCTAATAATAGTAACGCAGTAATATTAAAGGAAGATGGGATAATAATGTCTAATGTGGAGCAGAACAGTGCAGTGGAAGCGGGTATGTCTATCCTAAATATATTGATCAGCAGAGAAAGTTAATTAGAGATGATATGAGGGATGATTAACATGACAAACTTAAGGACTCACTGGTAAAGGAGTTACATGAACTAGGTAGATATACTATGGTACATGCAAAGAGTGATGCATTGGGAAGGTTGTCTCTGGGATAGTTTTTACTATATTGTCAATGATATGATGGATCCTTGGCTAGTTAGTGGGGATTTCAATGTTATTATAAATGGAAGGGAGACATTAGGCGATTTTCATATATATCCTGCAGAGCGTGAGGATTTTTGCATTTTGTACTAATTCATGTGAAATGTTTGAAATTGAATTTAAAGGGAGTATTTATATGTAGTGGAATGAAAGAGCCGATAATGACTGTACTTTTAAGAGGTTCGTCAGAATGTTGGCAAACATTTATTTTAGCTTGGTTTGGACAAATGGAAGTGGAACATGTAATAAGAACAAGTTTAGACCATGCCCCTTAGTTGTTAACTTATGATGATCAATCTATGCATGTGAGTAAACCATTTAGATTCCTCAAGTTTTGGGCAAAATATGAAGCATCCTTTTAGGCGCTAAATCAAAATTGGCACACTGTTGTTGAGTAAGATGATTTCATTTCTTTTATACCGAAACTGAAGAATGTCGAGACTACCCTATTATTATGCAGTAAGAAAACTTTTGGAGATATTTTTAAGAAACTAAGTTTTAGGGAGGATATTGTTGAATTTAAAGAGGAGTTGTTTGAAGAATTTCCAACATAAGCAAATAGAATGATTTTACAAAGAGTTAAGGCAGACTTTGAAAGAGTATGAAGAGGCTTCTGGCGATTTGATAAATAATAGGAGAGTTCTGTTTATATGCATGCTAAGACTCCTAGTAACTTGATTCAACAAGAAAAATGTATTACTGGTTTCACAAGGGGAACATTTCCATTCATGTATTTAGGATGTCCAGTATTACATGTTAGAAAGAGAAAGATAGACTATGCTGAATTAATTAAGAAGATTAAATACAAGTTACAGGCTTGGGAAGAAAAATTATTGTCACCATGAGGTAAAGTAGTATTGATTACTAGTGTGTCACAAGTGTGCCTATACGCATACTGCCTGCTATAAGACTTGCAAAATATGTGATCAAAGATATACATACAAATAGTTGTAATTTTCTTCTGGTGTATAGTAAGGATGATGTTAAGGCTAAGCATTGGTTTACATGGTTAAAAATGTATTTGCCTAAGGATGATAGTGGATTGGGGTTCAGACCTCATTTTGGATATATAAAAGGCATTGTGTAAAAAGCTATGATGGAAATCTATGACCACCAACTCTCTATGGGTTAACTTTCTAGGGAACATGTACTCTGAAGCATTACCATCAATATGTGCAACGGAAAGGTGGTTCTCAGGCCTTGAAAATGGTTGTTGAGGTAAAGGATAACATTGAACAAAGGGTGGGACCGCTAACATTTGATTTGATAATCGTACCAAATTGGAAACATTACACTATGTACTACTATCAGAGTTCTTATAGATGAAAGGTGGAAGATGTCAAAGAACTGCTACGTGGGGATTGATGAGGTTTGTCAAGTCTAGGGCAGTATCTGCCAGATGACATTGTCTCATATGCCACTACATACTTGGTATATACCCTGTAGATAATCCTTGGTGGATAAGGATAAGTTATAGTAAATTTATCGTGCCAAGTGTATGAGATTTGTTAAGATAAAGATCATATCCTTCTGATGTATATAGGTAAATGTGGGTTAAAAGAGTGTCATTCAAGATATATTTCTTCCTATGGACGATGTGGAAATTTAAAATTTCAGTGGATAAAGTGTTGCAAAATATTAGACTTAATATAGTATCAAGATGCTGCTGATAAAATGTTTTTACATCAAGGAATGATAGATCACTTGTTTCGTACAAGGGAGTTGTCAAATCTATATGGAGCTATGTTAACAATGCAGTGGGTATACACATGAATTGTCGTCATGTTAAACATGTAGTACAGATTTGGGAAACATTACATACCATTATAAATCAGCAGTGTACAAGGTAGTACCAGTAGGAATATTGTGGAAAATTCAAAAATAGAGGAATATAGCACCGCATAGAGACTCTTTAACTTTGTTCAAGGTATTACATAAGATTCAGTTGAATATCCACAGATGATTTGGTTCCGTACTTAACTATGATTTGGTGAATGATATATGTGATGTATATTGAGGCCTGTGTGGCATCTGTTGGTTGGCTGAATATAGGTGGATAGGCATAGTTATAAAGGAGACTCTGTCGAAATTTTTCTAGCATAAGGCTTATTATGAACATCCGAGGACGAATGTTTCTAAGGGGGAAGAATGTTACACATCGTAAGTTAAGAGAAGGTTAAGAACGTCATTAAGATTAAGATTCGGATAATTGATATAAGTTATATTTACATAAGCTACGAGCACGTCAATGAGAACTTAATATGATAAGTTATATATATTTCCATTAAGGATTATTACATATTATGAGAATTACGACATGGAGGATACGAGACCTTATGGAATTCCCGGAAATTAAAGGAAACGGGAATCAAAATTGAAAGAATTGGGGTTAAGATTTATTACTTGGGGGATTAAGTTAGTTAAGTAGACACTTAGAGTGTTAAAGTGTAATATGAAGGGGGACCTAAATGAATTATTAAGAATCTGAAAATTATAAACATGCCCTAATAATTACATTCTTCCACTAACACAAAATCAAATTTTCTCATTCTCTTTTTTCCTTACCTTTGGACGATTTTCCCCCCTTTCTAGCAAGAAAAATTTAAAGCTTTTACTTCAACTTTCTTGGATTAAATTACCCTACACAATTAAGCCAAGAATTAGAGAATTTTTGACCAAAAAACTGTGGGTTTCGACGGGACTGCTGGGCAGATTTTAGGGCCAAAAAAATTCAGGTTTTGATGCAATATTTGGGAAGAAAAACATGTGTAGATGATGGTTAAACGTTGTAGATGTTTTCATGTTGAATTGAAGTTGGGAAAGTGAAAAATTGGGCAAGAAGAGGGGCCAAAAAAATGGGCTGAAAATCGGGATTTTGGGCAGAATTTTAGTCAACTTTGGAGGGGTATATCTCCTCGTATATTAGGAGTTTTTGGCTGTTTCAAAATCCTAAAATGTAGTTCGTCGAGTCTAGTTTCCAACGCATCAACCGCTCGTCAATAGGACACCGGAGTAGAGAGTTATGGACGTTACAAGTTCAGCTGACAAAGCAGTGGCTAAATCGGGACTGTTTTGGGGATTAAATTAAGGTATGCAAATTCTTCTTTCTATGCTATAATTGAAGTTGCATATTGTTGTAGTTGAAGGAATGGAGTTGTGTTAGGAAGAAATCTTGAATTTAGACAATGTATGTGTTAATTTTGGGTGTGAGCCGAATTAGGTTGTTTCGGGCATATGTTGGATTCGTGTGTTGTGTTGTAAATTTCATCACTAATTGCGTATTAAAAATGAATGAAATTGTGAAGATTAAAGATGGATTCGTTAAATGGGATTGTTGGAAAGATAAGTTGGTTTAATAGTTAAGAAAATAGTTAAAATGGTTGCATGTTAATGGCCTAAAATTCATGGATAACTCTCGGACATTGTGTGACATTTACGGGCTATTTTTGTGCAAATTAATTGTTAGTATTATTATTATTATCGTTGTAATTGTATGGTAAGATTGAAAGAAAAGTTGGTACTTTGGGTTGTAATTAGTTATATAAGGTGACGCGAGATGAATTGGAATTTAAGGAACTAAGAAAAGAGTTGAAATCTCAGACATTGTTGTAACATTTTAAGGATTGAATGAACATGGTAAATAAGTGCGATAGTCACTTTGATGGTTGAAATTACTGTCTTTCATAAATAAGGAGAAATGAGACTGTATGATGGCGTATATGCAGTATATGGGGCCTAATTAGATTACATATTGAAATGGTTGTGATTGTTGGTTTGATTTGGAATGTTGGTTAATTGTGGATACGCCATAAACAGGGGAAGTGCTGTCCGGATTTTTATAAAAATGGGAAGCTGTTATTCAAATAACTTACGTTAGGATTCCTAAAATTAATGGTCTTATTATTATGATTATAGGCTGACGTACTAGACGAGGCGCATCCTAGTTTTACATTGGTTGAGCGACTAAGAGGTATGTGAAACTATCCTTCTTTCTTTTGGCATGATTTTGTGAAACAAACTTTCATTTGACATGATTTTAATAAAAGTACAGCGGACGCAAATGATTTTATACAAAGTTAGTTTTAAAGGAAAATTGTTATGACAAGTGCCTATGTTTTTCAGTAAAGAGCTTATTATGATGATATTATCGAAAGTCAAAGATAATTTCTAATTGCATATAGTTGCTCATGATATCTACTCGTGTCATGTCTTATTACACATTCACCGAGTCTCTCACATAGAGGGCCGGCACTATATTATATGTTCCGGGTTCGAGTCCCGGCTATTATTATTATATTACTTGGGTTCGAGTCCCTAGCGGGTTCAACTCCTGGTCTATTATTATTCATGGATTAGCTCTCCATGATGCGGGTTCGAGTCCCATGACATTATATAATACCATATACTTACGTGGGTTTGAGTCCCATAATATATATACTTACTTGGGTTCGAGTCTCATGATATATACATACTTACTTGGGTTCGAGTCCCATGATATATACATACTTACTTGGGTTCGAGTCCCATGATATATATGTACCTAGACGGGTTCGAGTCCCGTGCTATTATATCCTGAGGATAGGAGTTCATGATTTTGGCAAGACATGCATATTCTGGAAAGGTAAGAACTGATTTTCATTACTCTCATTTTGTAAGGCACATTTATACTGTTAAGTTGATTTCATACTTGCTTCATGTTATATGTTGAACTGTTATGATCTCAATTACAATATTTTTTTTCAGTTTCACATACTTGGTACATCTATCGTACTGACCCCCTTTTCCCCGGGGGGCTACGTTCATGCCCGCAGGTACAGATGATCGGTTAGGTTACCCTCCAGTTTAGGACATCTACCGCTGTTAAAGAGCTCCCTTGTTTCGGAGCCAGTTATTTTGGTACAGATCTTTACATTCCAGACTTATGTATTGTCACGACCCGACCCCGGGCTCGCGACTGGTGCCCTACCTGGGCACCCTTTACAGGTATACATCAGAGAATAGTAGCGGAACATACATACATCTCAAAAGAAATAAATAACAGGCTAGCCGATAAGGCCACCTTCCAAAAATATACACGTAAACCAAAAAGCAGTTACCTCTTTTTTTTACACAACCCAATCCACAAGATATGACTACAGACCTCTAAGAATTCTGACATAACAACTGGGACGGGACAGGGCCCCGCCATACCCCTGAATGTACATAAATCTACAAACTCAGGGAACTGTACCAAAATACAAAGCCTCCGAAATAATGGAGCTTTCCAACCAGCTGAACAGTGATCCTAAGAATGAGGATCAACAAGATATGTACCTCAACCTGCGGCATGAAGCGGCTCAGAAGGAGGTCGATCTGAAATATGTACCAAGTATGTAAATCGAAAATCAGAATGAAATCATAATAGTCTAAAATAAAGTGGAGACATGTATGATAACCAAAATAACAAGACACTTGTCACGACCGAACCTGGCGCGTGGATCGTGCCTTACCCGCACCCAGTAGACATACATCAGTAATCAGTGGAACATACAACAAGACATGAAATAATATGAAGTGTAAAGCGCTTATCGAGAAAAGTTGCCTTTCGCATATATATATAAAAACTTAAATCCGACGATTCATCCCATTTACAAACTCGCCCACAACGGTACTACATGCACCTAAGAATGATATAACGACAATGGCGGGACAGGGCCCGCCATACCTGAATGTAAGTACCTACAACGATGGGACTATACCGATAAGCCTCCGAGAAACGGAGCTTCCCAAACGATGAACGTGACCATGAGCGATGATCAACAATCGGTGTACCTCTACTGCGGCATGACGCGGCCGAAGAGGTCAAGATAACAGTACCAAGTATGTGGCGAAAATCAGTAAATGAAATCATAGTAGTCTATATAAAGCAGAGACATGTTTGATAACCAAACTACGATTCACAATAAATAAGCGATCATGTCAAGTCGAGACTCACGCCTCAAAGTCACCACTCAAATATAACTATGGGTCTCACGCCCACAACATCAATCATGCCCGTGGAATACCTTCCTCACCGGCGATCATGATATAAAAGCACCAAGGAATACATGAACACCGTGTCCCACTGTGTCATAATAAAACCGCACGGGTAATCTGAAGGCATAGCCGACTACTAAAACCCACGGCACCAACAAGGTCATAAATCGTATCACGAGGTCCGTCTAGACCGCCACATGATCGAATCCGCCACTCGCCGCAGATCTAATGCGCGCGTCTAGTCCTGGAACTTCCGCGACTCCGCATAAGCCACTCACATAGGCCCGCATGAGGTATTCCCGCATCGAGGTAGCTACTCCGGCATCGCCCCGACTCGCATCCGCATGGCCACATAGACCGCATGAGGTATAACCCGCACACTAACACGAAACTCGTAGCTCGCATAGGTCCCCGGACCCGCATGAGGTATTCTCGAATCATAGTCACACTGCATCGCTCGAGCCTACCGCATCGGAGGCGCGCTTTAACCCGTATCATGTCAAGAGGTGAGTGATATAATACTAACATAACAGCTTATCGTTAAACAACATAAGCACAACAAGGGAAACCCCTTTACACAAACATCACAAGGTACTAACACACGTAGCATCCTAACATGTTTACTTATCAAATCAACAAGAAAGTATTACAAGGCTATCACAAACCAACACAATCAAGTTATTCACACAAGGCACTTCCTACTTTATGTCAACAAGTTCGGGTTTTCATCCCCAAAGTACTTCATACATTAATCCTTTAAAAGATTCGTTTCTTTCACAAAAGTCACACAATACCCGCAGTATAAAAATAGAGTGACTATCCTTTTTAAGTAAACCAAAACACTTCCCTTTGTAAAATCAAGTAACAACATTATTTTCCAAACGTTCAAGTTTGCCTAATTTCAAATGCTCAAGTTTCTCATTTTCGAAAGGTTTCGTAGCTCATAGTCTTAATCATTTAATAATATAATTCTCTTTTAAAACAATCTGAGAAACATATACCTTATGTGTGAGTAGGTTATTCTTGTTCATAACAATCTTATTAAAGCAGCCATGATCTAGGAAATGTAATATCATTTTGTCTTATCTTAGCTTCTATGCAGATAGAGGTCTCTACTGGTTTTAATAATACTTAATTAGTCAATACATTTCCCTTTATTAACGCTGCAGTGGTTCGTTCGATACTTATTCTGATTTCCAAAATCAGTAAAACATTATTCCTTTGAAAAACCAAGTACTCATTACTTACGAATGAGGTTTCACACTTTTTAACAAAATTCATATTAATAGATTAAGTCAAGTCTCTTATCTTTTAAGATCAATAAACCATTCTTTTTATCTCTCTTGAGTCGTTATACCTAACTTCCCATAAAGCTAGTATAACTCTTAAGCTTTTAAAACCAAGTATTACTCTTCTTTCAAAAACGGTTCTTAATTCTTTTGAAATACTTCAAGATTCTTATTATTTAGACTCAAGTCAAAAGACATCGCAGTAAAAACCACGTTCAGTTAACACACGTACGTCTACCGTACTATATATATTCTTTTAAAATATCATGCTCAAGAGGATAGGAAGAATCACATACCTCGCGACGATTATCGACTAATAGCAAAATGCTCCACTGCTATAACCCGGCTAGCCTTGCCCACCTTTCAAGTAGAACATGCTACTCGCAGAACATTCAACCTATAAAGGCCATATACGTCTATCAAAGTCTAGACTACTCTGTAGAATATTCTAAGCAGAGGGTGCTCTATTCTACGGAAAAATCGGGCAGCACTTCCCTACCCGTTAAGCTACACAAGTCTACTGTAAATACAGTCCTATGTAAGTACAGTTCAATCTTCTTCTTTAATATTCTTCTGATGTGATTTCAGTTCAATTCTTTTCTGTAATATCCTTCTATTACAGTTCAATTCTCTTCTATGAATCTTATATTCATTTCTATACTACTACAGTATGTAATTTCCAATTACAATAGAAGGACAAGAGTATTTACCTCGATAAGCCCAAAATTATCCAAGTTTAAATGTCGATCCTGAGCAACGTTTAGCTCCTACTCTGGGCGCTCCAACCCGCTCCAAACAACCCTTAGAAGTTCTACGCAACTTCTTCTTAATACTTCAACCGACTATGAAGATTTTCCTTAGGGTTTCGTTTTTGTGACTGAAGGGAAGTATAATAGTATTTCTGGGCTTTTAGTATAGGTGTAACCTTGGAATACTAAAAGGTATTTGGGCCAAGGTATTTTGGAATAGTAACAATACTTGGAGAGTATTTTCTACCAAGAGGGGGGGTATTTTACGAGAACAACTAGGCAAGGGGGGGGGGTACTTTCAGCTAGCACCACAAAGGAAGGGGGGGAGTACTTCTCGGCCAAAAGGCCTCACAAAGGGGGAGGGGTGCTCTTTGGACGAGAGCAACAAGAAGAGGGGAGGGGGATTTCAAGACTTAGAAAGTGTTTGAGGGATGAAGAAAGTCTTCAACTAAGGGGGGTATTTATAGGGAAACCAATGGCCAAGATCAAGACAAGTGGTGGGCAAGTGGAGGGTGAGGATTTGCCCAAGTGACCCCTAGCCATCTACTCCTCAAATCACTCCAAACATTGACCCAAGTTTTAGGCAACAAAACATGGATGAAAACGTGCAAGCCATTCGGAACTTGACCGCCCACTTGAGGGTGACAAGTGTCGCCCTCTCGTTGGTCCAAAATATTTCATCTCTCAGAAAAATCCGCAAAAATTATTAAAGTTGCAACCGTAATTTTCCCCTCGCAAAGTTTGGAAAACGTTTCGTCGGAAAACAATTCTTTTCGGTAGTTGTGCACAAATTTCGACCCTTGCCTATCTTAAGGCTTAAACTTTTGTACGTACGTCCTCACGTACATACTCTGGAAATACGGGGTATAACATTCTCCCCTCCTTAGAAACATTCGTCCCGAATGTTCCTTCTAAGTCTCAAAACACACATGCGCCCGTATAGTCTTCACTACTATACTTACGAAAACAATCATGCCAAACCTGGCCATAAAATAACACACGCGCAAATACTTAATCCAAGTTCACGAGGAATCACCCCCATCACTACAAAAGCTCCCACCCAAGGGCTAAAAGATACTCCCTTCGCACCTTCTCTTTACAAACGAAATGATCACTTCTATTCTCTTACTCGTCGTACCCTTCTCATACACTCGAATTCTTTCGCATATCTTACCACATTCCTGTTACTGCTTCAGTTCCCAAATCTCGGGGTTACTATCTCCAACTTGGTCATCATTAACTGGGAACACTCTGGATGTGTTATACCCCGTATTTCCAGAGTATGTACGTGAGTGTGTACGTATTATAATTTGAGCCTTAAAGTAGGCTAGTTTCGAAATTTGTACACAAGTGCCGAAAGGAGTCGTTTTTCGACGAAACGTTTCCACGACTTTCGTAGGAAAATTCGACTATGTCATTTAAAATTTTTGCGGATTTTCCGAGAGGCGAAACATTTTGGACCAACGAGAGGCGACACTTGTCACCCTCTAATTGGAAGAGTGGACGGCAAAATGGGCAAAGTTGGACGAAAATGGTGAGTTGGGTTAGGTAGGATATTTTGTGCAAGTTGTTGTGGTAGATGGATAAGGTGCACTTGGCTTAAATCTAGCCCTACACTTGCCTTGCACTTGGCACCATCTTGGCCATTGATTGGCCTTCACTTGACCTATAAATACCCCCCTTAGTTGATGAACTTCTTCATCCAAAAATTGTCTAAGTCTTGAAAATCCCTCCCTCTCCTCAACCTTGTTCTCGTCCAAACACCACCCCTCTCCCCCTCTTGAAGGCCCTACGAGCCACCCTGCACAGTGGCTCTGGCGAGAGCAACCCCACTAGCCTAGTTGTGCTAGTCAAAATACTACCCCCTTGGTAGAAATGTATTCTACAAGTATCGTTATAATGCCCAAAATACTTTAGCCAAATACCTTGTAGTACTTTCCAAAGTACCCTTTATCTGGCTTGGAAAATACTATTATACTTTCCTTTAGCCACTAAACGAAACCCTAAGGAAAAATCTTCACCGTAGTTGAAGTATTAAGTAGAAGTTGTGTAGACACTTCTAAGGGTTTCTTGGAGCGTTTTGGAGCGCACGGGTAGGAGCTAAACCTTGTTCAGAACGACATATAAACTCGGATAATTTTGGGCTTATCGAGGTAAACATTCTTGACCTTACATTTGTAATTGGAAATTACATGTTGTAGGAATATATAGTTGAAGTATACTATATATAGAACTGAACATTATAATTGTGCGGCAATGTCTTTTGACTTAAGCTGAATAATACTTACTGCAATGTCTTGCGACTTAAGCTGAATTTAAATAAGAGAACTGTATTTACATAGGAATGTATTCTGATGAACTTGTGTAGCATTCTTTGTGTAGTAGAATTGTACACGTCCGGTCAGACGTGTTAACCCCGGTTGGCTTGGTAGCGGCCTCGATAGAGGAGGAGATTTCTGTTGCGGGGAAGTCTTGCGAATTTTCGTAGAATATTCTACGCCGGGATCTAAAGATATTAATAGGCGCTTTGTGGCCTCTATAGGTTGTAATCTGCGTGTGGAGTGATCTGCTTGGTGAGAGTGTCGCGACGGTTTGAGGTACTTGGAGCGTTTTGCTATTAGTCGATAATCGTCGCGAGGTATGTGAACCTCTTCCTATCTCTTCTAGCATGATATGTGTGAACTATGTAGTACGGTAGACGTACATGTGCTAAATGTATTTGATTGATTTAAAACATAAAGTGTTATAACGGCTTTATGAGAAGTTGGTTATAATAGCTTTATGTGGATAAGCACATACTTTGCGGTTTTTAAAAAGGTAACTGATTTGAATAATAACTGGCTTGATATGTGTTAATAAAGAACTTGAAGCATTTCAAAAGATCTATGAATCGTTTTGAAAGAATGAGTATTACTTGGGTTTTGAAAGCTTAAGAGTTATACTAACTTTATGGGAAGTTAGGTATAACGGCTTAAGAATGTTTTACTGATTTCGGAAATCAGAATGTGTATCGACAAACCACTGCAGCGCTAATAAAAGGAAAATGTATTGACTAAAGAAGTATTATTAAAACCGTAGAAACCTCCATCCGCATAGAAGCTAAGATGAGACAAAATGATATTACATTTCTAGATCATGGCGCTTAATAAGATTGATTATAAACAAGAATAACCTACTCACTTATAAGACATAGGTTTCTCAAAACGTTTAAAGGAGAATTATGTTTTAAAGGATTTAAAACTATGAACTCTGAAACCTTTTCTAAAATGAGAAACTTGAGCATTCGAAATTAGGCAAACTTGAACGTTTGGAAAATAAGGTTGTCCCTTGATTTTACAAAGGAAAGCATTTTGGTTTACTTAACAATGTTAGTCACTCAAATTTTATACTACGGTATCGGGTGACCTTTGTAAAGAAATGGATCTTAAAAGGAATTTAACTGACGTAGTACTTTAAGGTTAAAATCCGGACTTTGATATAAAATGAAAGAACCTTGAGTCGTGTGTAACTTGCTTATACTTGTTGTTATGAAACTTGACCATGTTACGTGTGATAGCCTTGTTGTGTAAATCGTGTCCTACTCGACTACGGTTCATCCGGAATGTATATCACTTGATTAGGTTCATCAGGAATGTATTTCACTCGACTACCGTTCAATCGGAATGTGTTTCACTTGATTACCGGTTCATCCGGAATGTATTTCACTCGACACGGTTCATCCGGAATGTATTTCACTTGATTACGGTTCATCCGGGAATGTATTTCACTCGACTACCGGTTCATCCGGAATGTATTTCACTTGAGACCGGTTCAGGGAATGTATTTCACTTGAGGACGGTTCATCCGGAATGTATTCCACTCGACTAGGTTCATGGATGAACCGAATGTATTCCACCTTTTTATATTGGGTCCCTAAGATGGGCGAGACCTATTATACGTATCACGTGATTTGTACCTAGATCGGCTGCGGTGAGGAAGTTCCACGGCGTGAGGATGACTTTTAGGGCGTGAGTCACGACTTGACATGATCGCTTCTATGTTGTGAATCGTAGTTTGGTTATCATACATGTCTCTCGCTTTATATAGACTATTATGATTTCATTCTGATATTTCTGATTTCACATACTTGGTACTGTTGTCTCGACCTCCTTGAAGTGCGTTCATCCGCATGAGTAAAAGGTACATCGTTGCCGATCCCCGCTTAGGATCACCTTTCGTATTGGAAAGCTCGCTCCTTGGAGGCTTATCTTTTGGTATGTTACCCAGTCCGTAGATGCTTATACATTCGGGGTATGGCGGGGCCCGTCCGTCATACCGTTGTAAAATCTTAAGTGCATGCTTTGTTGTGGGCGTGGTTTGTAAAAGGATAACTGTCGGGTATTTATGTATATATGATGAAGGCAAGCTTGTTTTGGTTGCTTTGTTTATTTATCTTTTCTCTTAATTCATGTTCATGTTTTTATTTCTGATTTTCTCGATGTTGTATCACCAGGGTGCGGGGTAAGGCACGATCACGCCCGGTTCGGTCGTGACAAAAGTGGTATCGAGCGCTTAGTCCTCGGAAAGTGTCTACGCACCGTGTCTAGTAGTGTCTTGATTATCGGTGTGTTGTGCACCACATCTATAATCGTGAGGCTGCGAGACATTTAGATTGGTTTCCATTCTTCTCATTACGAGATCGTGCCTTAGTGTGTGATAAATTGGACCCTCAGCGTATTCCTTTCCTTTACGATTATGCCTCCGCGTAAAACCTGAGCCCGGATGGGCAAGCGATCGAGAGCTGTTAGTGAGATCTGAGGAGAATGCGAGCGCAGTCGATGGCCACTGAGACGATGCCAGCGGCGGGTTTCGCGCCACGGCACCAGCGAGTTTAGAAGCGCGGCGGTGGGCTGCTGAGACTACGATACACGAGCCTTGATCCCACACTGAGCCGATGAGATGGGGTACAAGAGATGGCGATTCGGCGAGTCGTGGCCGATATGAGATAGGTGGACGCGGATTCCGGCCCGAGCACCGTAGTACACCCCGGCGAGCGATTTGAGGCTACGTGACTTCACGAGTTGTAGCCCTCCGGTGTTCTATGGATCGAGAGGCGAGGCGACCTCGTGAGTTTATCCGACACCTACGGATCATGAGTGATCGAGCCTCGCAGGCGAGTCGGTGGTATTGGTTCGCATCAGTGCGTAATCTGCGATTGACCGTTTGATTCGTGAGGCTGTCGGGAAGAGCATGCACTTCCAGCTTTGGGACGAGTTCTCGAGGCATTTCTTGCACATTTCTTGCCTCCACAGATGAGGAGGGCTCGGGCAGATTTTTGACGCGTTGAGGCGGGGCGGGCGGGCGGTTAGAAGTACAATGTGGAGTTCGACTCATTAGCTCGGTATGTTCCCCGTAGTAGCGGATATGGAGACGAGTACACCGCTACGTCACGGGCGGGCGATTACTTGGCGAGAGGCTTGCGGTGTAGCTCTTCAGGGCATGGACATTGCCCGCATGCAAGCTCATGCACTAGGATGCGAGGCACGGAGAGGTCGGCGGAATGACCGAGATCAGCGAAGAGGGCGAGCAGCCAGGGTCCTTTGGTAACTTCGAGGCGGACCGCCTCAGCAGATCTAGTTATGTACCTCCACGATGCAGTGGTCCCCGCGATCTTGGGGCGTTCAGGGTATTCGGGAGCTGGTCGAGCTCGGGGCTTAGTTCACGGTATACGTGAGTGCTAGCCGGGATTCATGTCCCCCGGTGTGCGGTGTGGCAAACATCATCCCGGGAATGTCGTCTTTACGGTGCTTGTTTCACTGCGGCCGTCGTAGCCATGTGACGAGAGATGTGCTTATAGGAGAGGTGCCGGCAGCGCGCCTGCCGGATCGATGGCGGAGTTCATCGCCTTCTGATTATGCCTGCAGTGGACTTATGATTAGAGTGAGCGGTAGCTTGTGTATATCCTTAACCTCAGAAGCTTGTATGTTTTGATGTTATGTTAATGTGTTAGGTGTTATGTTCGGATAGCTTTGTGCTAAAATGTGATTTAGGAACTCGTTGGAAAAAAAAAAGGTGTACAGGGTGAAAATGATGAACCTTAGAATATTACAGTTGAGACCTTAGATGTGGCCGTCTTGAGTACAAGATTTTATGAGTGATCCTTGTCGAGTGCATTTATGCCTAGAATATATTGTGTGATAAGTCTCAGGTTGGGTAAATGAAAGTGGTATCTTTCATGATGTGATTTAGCAAGGTTGTTCGGATCGAGAAACAAGAGAGTTGGCGTGACGGAGGGTCGGGTTGAGGCGTGTTGCGTGTCAACCCGTGGCAGAATGAGGTGGGGTCACTACGGGTGGTCCCGCCAGTGGTAGGGTCACCGGTGCTAGGCCCAAGTTTTGATGACCATCGTATGAGTTCGTGGATACGTTCGACGAAGTATATCGTGAAGGCCGGAATAGCCTTAAGGAAGATCGAGGCTAATAGGATGACCAAGTTGGAGGTAGTGACTCAAGTTTGGAAACTAAAGTGTGAATACGTATGCTAAAAGAGTTCAAGAGTTCGAGAGAAATCTGACGATTAAGGGTAGAGGCGAGCATGTATTGCGAGCATAGATCTGATCATTTCTTGTAAAGGGAGAAGGTGCGAAGGATGTATATTTTAGACCTCGGGAATCGCATGCGATCGGTACCATTTGTTGGGTCGCCGAGTGACACTAGAACCTCGGCAAAGTGACAAAAGTTTGTGATGTTAGAGGTGTTTCCTCGTGGACTTGGATATAAGTATTTGCGTGCATATGTTGTTTCGTGGCCATGTGTGGCGTTGGAAACGTGTTTAAAGTTAAGAAGAACTTCATCGTTATCCGCCTTGAGAAGGAACATTCGGGGCGAATGTTTCTAAGGAGGGGAGAATGTTATACCGTATTTCAGTATATGCGTGAGTGTGTACGTATTATAATTTGAGCCTTAAAGTAGGCTAGTTTGAAATTTGTACACAAGTGCGAAAGGAGTCGTTTGACGAAGCGTTTCCACGACTTCGTAGGAAAATTCCGACTATGTCATTTAAAATTTTTGCGGATTTTTAGAGACGAAACATTTTGGACCAACGAGAGGCGACACTTGTCACCCTCAATTGGAAGGAGTGGGCGGCAAAATGGGCAAAGTTGGATGAAAATGGTGAGTTGGGTTAGGTAGGATATTTTGTGCAAGTTGTTGTGGTAGATGGATAAGGTGCACTTGGCTTAAATCTAGCCCTACACTTGCCTTGCACTTGGCACCATCTTGGCCATTGATTGGCCTTCACTTGACCTATAAATACCCCTTAGTTGATGAACTTCTTCATCCAAAAATTGTCTAAGTCTTGAAAATCCCTCCCTCTCCTCAACCTTGTTCTCGTCCAAACACCACCCCTCTCCCCCCTCTTGAAGGCCCTCGGCGAGCCCCCTTGCCTAGTGGCTCTAGCGAGAGCAACCCCAGCCTAGTTGTGCTAGTCAAAATACTACCCCCTTGGTAGAAATGTATTCTACAAGTATCGTTATAATGCCCAAAATACTTTAGCCAAATACCTTGTAGTACTTTCCAAAGTACCCTTTATCTGAAGCTTGGAAAATACTATTATACTTTCCTTTAGCCACTAAACGAAACCCTAAGGAAAAATCTTCACCGTAGTTGAAGTATTAAGTAGAAGTTGTGTAGACAACTTCTAAGGGTTTCTTGGAGCGTTTTGGAGCGCACGGAGTAGGAGCTAAACCTTGTTCGGGAGCGACATATAAACTCGGATAATTTTGGGCTTATCGAGGTAAACATTCTTGACCTTACATTTGTAATTGGAAATTACATGTTGTAGGAATATATAGTTGAAGTATACTATATATAGAACTGAACATTATAATTGTGCGGCAATGTCTTTTGACTTAAGCCTGCATAATACTTACGGCAATGTCTTGCGAGTTAAGCCTGAATTGCATTAAGAGAACTGAACTGTATTTAGATAGGACTGTATTCCAGTAGACTTGTGTAGCATTCTTTGTGTAGTAGAATTGTACGTCGGTCGGGCGTGTTAACCCCTGGTTGGCTTGGTAGTAGGCCTCGATAGAGGAGGAGATTTACGCTGTTTGTTGCGGGAGAGTCTTGCCGAATTTTACGTAGAATATTCGTCGGGATCTAAAGATATTAATAGGCGTTTTGTGGCCTCTATAGGTTGTAGTCTGCGTGTGGGTGATACGCTTGGTAGGAGTGTCGCGAAGCGGTTTGAGGTACTTGGGCGTTTTGCTATTAGTCGATAATCGTCGCGAGGTATGTGAACCTCTTCCTATCTCTTCTAGCATGATATGTGTGAACTATGTAATGCGGTAGGCGTACATGTGCTAAATGTATTTGATTGATTTAAAACATAAAGTGTTATAACGGCTTTATGAGAAGTTGGTTATAATAGCTTTATGTGGATAAGCACATACTTTGCGGTTTTTTAAAAAGGTAACTGATTTGAATAATAACTGGCTTGATATGTGTTAATAAAGAACTTGAAGCATTTCAAAAGATCTATGAATCGTTTTGAAAGAATGAGTATTACTTGGGTTTTGAAAGCTTAAGAGTTATACTAACTTTATGGGAAGTTAGGTATAGCGGCTTAAGAATGTTTCTTGATTTGGAAATCGAATGTGTATCGACAAACCAACTGCAGCGCTAATAAAAGGAAAATGTATTGACTAAAGTATTATTAAAACCGAGAAACCTCCATCTGCATAGAAGCTAAGATGAGACAAAATGATATTACATTTCCTAGATCTGCTGCTTAATAAGATTGATTATAAACAAGAATAACCTACTCACTTATAAGACATAGGTTTCTCAAAACGTTTAAAGGAGAATTATGTTTTAAAGGATTTAAAACTATGAACTACGAAACCTTTTTCTAAAATGAGAAACTTGAGCATTCGAAATTAGGCAAACTTGAACGTTTGGAAAATAAGGTTGTCCCTTGATTTTACAAAGGAAAGCATTTTGGTTTACTTAACAATGTTAGTCACTCAAATTTTATACTACGGGTATCGGGTGACCTTTGTAAAAGAAATGGATCTTAAAAGGAATTTAACGGACGTAGTACTTTAAGGTTAAAATCCGGACTTTGATATAAAATGAAAGTACCTTGAGTCGTGTGTAACTTGCTTATACTTGTTGTTATGAAACTTGACCATGTTACGTGTGATAGCCTTGTTGTGTAAATCGTGTCCTACTCGATCTGCAGGTTCATCCGGGAATGTATATCACTTGATTACCGGTTCATCCGGGAATGTATTTCACTCGACTACCGGTTCATCCGGGAATGTGTTTCACTTGATTACCGGTTCATCCGGGAATGTATTTCACTCGACTACCGGTTCATCCGGGAATGTGTTTCACTTGATTACCGGTTCATCCGGGAATGTATTTCACTCGACTACCGGTTCATCCGGGAATGTGTTTCACTTGATTACCGGTTCATCCGGGAATGTATTTCACTTGAGGACCGGTTCATCCGGGAATGTATTTCACTTGAGGACCGGTTCATCCGGGAATGTATTCCACTCGACTACCGGTTCATGGGATGAACCGGGAATGTATTCCACCCCTTTTTATATTGGGTCCCTAAGATGGGCCGAGACCTGTTATACGTATCACATGATTTGTACCTAGTGCGGTGAGGAAGGAGTTCCACGGGCATGAGGATGACTTTTAGGGCGTGAGTCACGACTTGACATGATCGCTTCTATGTTGTGAGCGTAGTTTGGTTATCATACATGTCTCTGCTTTATATAGACTATTATGATTTCATTTCTGATATTACTGATTTCACATACTTGGTACTGTTATCGACCTCGCCCGGAGTGCGTTCATCCGCAGTAAAAGGTACATCATTTGTCGATCCCGCTAGGATCACCTTTGGCGTATTGAAAGCTCGCTCCTTCGGAGGCTTATCTTTTGGTATGTTACCACAGTGCGTAGATGCTTATACATTCGGGGTATGGCGGGGCCCTGTCCCGTCATATGTTATAAAATCTTAAGTGTAGCCTTTATTGTGGCGAGGTTTGTAAAAAGGATAACCGTCGGTATTTATGTATATATGATGAAGGCAATCGTTTTGGTTGCTTTGTTTATTTATCTTTTCTCTTAATTCATGTTCATGTTTTTATTTCCGCTGATTTTCTCGATGTTGTATCACTAGGGTGCGGGTAAGGCACGATCCACGGCCCGGGTTGGTCGTGGCAGGATGGATCTCCGATATTTTTCCACTTTTGTCACGACCGAACTTCGGGCCGTGGTAGTGCCTACCGGGCACCCAAGTAGACATACGTGAAATCACGAACATACAACATGAAAGACCGGACGTACTGCTTCCTACGTCGGACGGCAATGCTAACTTATAGGCAACCTGGCCTATTCTCCAAAGGATCAGAAAACGCTCCAAGTACCTCAGGCTAAGTTTCCTCTGTTTTCCAAAACTCGTCCACACTTTCCGGTGGTACCTTGAAGACCCACGTCGGCACGAACTCCAAGCGTCGTCGACCGATTATCCGCACGACTTCTATTGACTCAGTGCCGATAACCTCTCTGGATAGGCCGCTATCCACGTCTCACTGAAACAAGAATGAACCAGCTATCTGAACCTTGCCAACATCGAACCAATCGACCGACAACTTACACTTCCGCCCCTACAAGGCGTCATAAGGCGATATCCGAATACTGATATGGTAGCTATTAAACACTCCTCAACAGAGACAACAATCCTCACTACCCACAAATCCAAACACCGGCGGGGCGAATGCGTCTTGAGACCCACTGAGTTTCTAACCTGCTCGTAATACTTCGAAACGAAATAGCCGTAACTGGGCTCCCGCCGTCATAAGGTGAAAGTAGGCACCTCGTGCAGCCTTACAACCTTCGATATAATCATCTCGCATAACCTCTGTGAGTAAGCGGTCTTGACTAAAAGACAAGATGGCTGACCTCATCGGCCCGACCATCGTCGAACGCATCGACGAACTCGTACGATTCTTAACTAAACTTTGGCCTAACACCTCGTGACCCTTTGGCGGGACCACCTCGCGACCCACCACATTGCGGGCGCGGGTTGACCCGCTGACGGTCCTCAACCCGACCATTATCGCGAAAACTCGTTCCCGATCGAACAATCTCACTAATATATCTCACGTATACTATGCACTCGATAAAGTCGTATCACGACCCGATCCGGGCGTGATCGTGCCTTACCCCGGGCACCCTAGTGATTCAACATTATAGAAAATCAGCGGAAATAAAAACTTAAAAATGAAACAAGATATATGATAAGAACAGGATAACCAAAACGGTCACCTTTCAATAATATATATACAATTCTTTCAAACCGAACAGTTTAATCCTTTTTACAAACCCTGCCCACAACAGTACTACAGACCTCTAAGAGTTTTTATACAACATGACGGGACAGGGCCCCGCCATACCCATGAATGTACAAGTACCTACGATGTGAGAGGACTATACCAAAAGATAAGCCTCGGAGAAGCGGAGCTTCGATCTGTTGTTGTGATCCATGAGCGAGGATCGGCGGTGTACCTTACTGCGTCATGAACGCGACCAGCGAAGAGGTCGATTACAACATGTACCAAGTATGTGGCGAAAAATCGTAAATGAAATCATAGCGATCTATATAAAGCGAGACATGTATGATAACCAAACTACGATCCATAATCAATAAGCGATCATGTAAGTCGTGACTCACGCCTCAAAGTCATCACTCAAATATAACTATGGGTCTCACGCCTCAACATCAATCATGCGTGGAATACCTTCCTCACGCCGGCGATCTATGATATAATAACACGAGTACATATAAACACCAAGTCCTACGAGTCATAAAAATGCACGGGCAAGTCGAAGGCTAACTACGGATACCAAAGCCGTATCAATGTGGCCAGGCAAGTCGAAAGCCAACTACGGATACCAAAGCCATACTAACAATACTATACAACCAAACCACGGAGCGTCACGGGGCAAGTCAGCCGACTACGGATACCAAGGCGTTTCACGTGGTGGCGGGGCAATGCGAGGGCTAACTACGGATACGAAGGCCATATCACGAGACTCGCCACGAGGCGTCACGGGCAGGCACGGACTACGGATACCAAGCGGTGTCACGTGGTGGCCGGCAAGTCTGAGGGCTAACTACAGTACAAGGCGAATCAGCCCGCGAGGCGGGGCAAGTCTGGCCGACCACGGATACCAAGGCGAATCGGTAAGAAACCTCATGGAGAGCTAGTCGTGGAATAACACTATCAGCGAGGCGTGCATGGAATTCTCCGTCACCGCCGATGCGTCCAGTAATATCATAACAAATCACCCTCCATTGAGAGAGCGGTGGTATAGAAATATAATGCTAGCACAAGGATATCACACGCAAACATAGGCAAGTTACACACACCCAAGGTACTTTCATTTATGCCAAAGTCGGTTTTAACCCCAAAGTACTACGTCGTTAAATTCTTTTAAAAGATCCATTTCTTTTACGAAGATCACCCGATGCGTATTATAAAAATAGAGTGACTAACATTTTTAAGTAAACCAAAACAACTTAGTACTTTCCTTTTTACACCAAAATTAAGACAATACCATGCCTTCTTTTTAGACCAAAACACTTCTCCTTTAAGGTCAAGTTACCACTTTTAAAACCACTGATAAAACCATTCTTTTGTTTTCATAGGGTCGTTATAACTAACTTCCCATAAAGTTGTTATAACACTTTATGTTTTAAACCAATTTAAGACAAAACAATGCCTTTCTTTTAAACCAAAAACTCTTCAATTTCCTCAAGTCTCTTTTAGAAATCAAGTTCCTTACTTATTCTCATTTCCGAAATCATTAAAACATTATTCTTTAAGAACCAAGTACTTATTACTCACGAATGAGGTTTCACACTTCTTAACAACTTTCATATCAATTCAATTAAGTCAAGTCTCTTATCTTTTAAGATTAAGTCTCTTAACTTCTAAAATCAATAAATCATTCTTTATCTTTCTTAAGTCGTTATACCTAACTTCCCGTAAAGCTAGTATAACTCTTAAGCTTTTAAAACCAAGTATTACTCTTCTTTCAAAAGCGATTCTTAATTCTTTTGAAATACTTCAAGATTCTTATTATTGGGCTTAAGTCAAAAGACATTGCCGTAAAACTACGTCTGATTAACACACGTCGTCTACCGTACTATATATATATATACTTTTAAAATATCATGCTCAAGAGTATAGGAAGAATCACATACCTCGCGACGATTATCGACTATTAGCAAATAGCTCCAAAATCAGTAGTCTGTTAGCCTTTTCCACCCTTCGAGTAGAATACGCTACTCGCGATCTTCAACCTATATCGGTCATATAAGTCTATCAATGTCTAGACTATTACGTAAAGTATTTCTAGATACAGATTCCTTTATTCTACGGAAAATTGGGCAGCTTCCTACCCTCCAACTACACAAGTCTTTGTAAATACGATCTATGTAAAATCTGATTTAATCTTCTTCTTTAATATTCTTGATGTGATTTGATTCAATTCTTTTCTGTAATATCCTTCTATGAATCTTATATTCATTTCTATACTACTACAGTATGAATTCCCAATTACAATAGAAGGACATGAGTATTTACATCGGTAAGCCCAAAATTATCCAAGATTTAATGTCGATCCTGAGCAACGTTTAGCTCACTACTGCAGGCGCTCAACCCGCTCAAAACAACACTTAAAAGTTCTACACAACTTCTTCTTAATACTTCAACTCGCTATGAAGATTTCCTTAGGGTTTCGTTTAGTGGCTAAAGGAAGTAAAATAGTATTTCTGGGCTTTTAGTATAGATGTAACCTTGGAATACTACAAGGTATTTGGGCCAAGGTATTTTGGAATAGTAAAAAATACTTGGAGAATACTTTTCTACCAAGGGGGGGTATTTTACGAAAACTACTAGGCAAGGGGTATACTTTCGGCCAAGGGGAGGGCTCTCGGCGAGGGCCTCACAAGGGAGGCTTGGGCGAAAACATTACACTAAGGAGAGGGCTTTCAAGACGTGGAAAACCTTTTTGGATGAAGAAGTCAGCACAAAGGGGTATTTATAGGAGAACGATGGCGAAGATCAAGCGAGTGGGGGCAAGTGGAGGGCAATATTTGCCCAAGTGCCCCCAGCCTCTACTCCGATTCCCTCACAAACATTGACCCATGATTTAGGCACAAAACATGGCAAGAAATCGTGCACCATACGGCGAGAATCGCCAATCTTGAGGGTGACACATGTCGCCCTCTCGTTTGTCCAAAATATTTCGTCTCTCGGAAAAATCCGCAAAAATTATAAATGATATAGCGTATTTTTCCTTCGCAAATCCGTAAAGCGTTTCGTCGGAAAGCGACTCTTTTAGCTAGTTGTGCACAAATTTCGCCACTTTGCCTACTTAAGGCTTAAACTTTTGTCGTCGCCACTGAACATACTGCGGAAAAATACGGGGTATAACATTCTCCCTCGCCGAAACATTCGTCCGAATGTTCCTTCTCAAACAGATAACGATAAAGTTCCTCATAACAAGTTGCGAATGCCACGCTGGTCACCAAATAACACATACGCGAAATACTTATCCTAAGTCGGCGAGGAATCACCTCTGGCATTACAAAAAGCTTCACCGGTCTAAAAGATATCCCTTTGCACTTACTTACAAAAGTAATGATCATTTCTATTCTCTCGGCCGTATGTTCACTTCTTTCCTTACTCGTCGTACTTTTCTCGAACACTTGAACTCTTCTAGTATCGTACCATACTTGATCATCGCCGGATTTCCAAAACTTTGGAGTCACCGCCTCGAACTTGGTCATCTTACTTGCCTCGATCTCTTTTAAGGCCATTCGAGCCTTCGCGATCCGATTACGGTCGAACATATCAACGAACTCATCGATGGTCATCTAAACTTGGGCCTAGCACCCTCGTGACCCTACCGCTGGCGGGACCACCTCGAACTGACCCACCACGCGCTCTGGTAGCGGGTTGACGCTATGATACTGAACCCGACCATTGTCGCGCCAAACACTTGTTCTCACGATCGGAACAATCTTACCTATTCAAGTCACGAAGGCTACCACTTTCATTTTACCTGACCCATGGAATTATCCTGATACATTTATCGCATACCAAGTATTTGACAAAGACTAACCGTAAAATCTTTTATTCAATGGCGCTTACATCTAAGGTCTCGGCGTGTAATATTCTAAGGTTCATACCTTCCCGACCCCATACTTATTCTTTCAACTAACCATGTCTCTAAACCACAATATACACAATGCTATCTGTACATAGTACTCAACATATAATCATCGCATCACACATGCTAAACTACAGAGGTTAAGGATATACTGAAAAGATAGGCGGTTCAAGGACGCTAAAGCGGAACTTCTACGCGACCTCTGTGGTGGCTGCCGGTGTATGAGCATCTGCCTAGCTATGGAAGGTGAAGAACGCATGGCTGATCTCGTAACTGTGCTATCCAACCAGTGCTACCACAGTGGACAGTCTCGCCAAATGGCCTGTTGGCGCAAGCATAACAATCTCCCAAATTAGTACGACATTCTCACTTATGAAGTTTTCCACAGCGGCCACCTGAGACAAGGGTGACCTTATCGCGAGCATTCCTACTCCACGAAAACACGAAACACAGGAGCCACGACACGCTCTGAATATCCCAAGCGTCCGAAGGCTGTGGAGGACCACTCTGTCTTGGCGGAGGTACATAACTTTCTTCTTGGCGGTCCACCTCGAAAGTTATCGAAGGACCTGCTGTTGCGGCCCTCTTACCTGGCGATCTTGGTCATTCGTCGACCTCTCGCTCCTCGCACGAGTGCATAAGCTGCGTGCGGGCGATGTCGTGCGGTGAAGAGCTACACCGCAACTCTGCGCCAAATAATCGTCGTGCCTGTGACATAGCGGTGCACTCTGTCCTCATCTGGCTACTAACGCGGGGACATCCGAGCCGATGAGTCGAACTCCACATTGTACTCACGAGCCGTCGCGCTCTGCCTCGACACCAAAAATTTGTCGGCCCGAGCCCTCGCCGTCTGTGGAGGCAAGAAATGTGCAAGAAATGCCTCAGAGAACTTCGTCCCAAATAGTGGGCGCATGCTCCCCGGGACAACTCGCGAATCAAACGATCATTGCGGTATCACGCGGCCGATGTGAACCAGACCAGCGACTCGGTCTCGAAGCCTTGATCACTCTCATGGTCGTATCGTCGATGAACTCCTGCGGATCATCCTCGGGCCTCGATCCATAAAACAACGGCGGTGCGACTCGAGAAAGTCGCGATCTCAAACTATCCGCTCTCGGGTGAATTACGGGTACTCTGATCTGGAATCGCGCATCGATTTATCCTCGTGCCTTGCCACTATCACGGCCAATGGCGGGCCATCTCCTTGTACCCGTCTCTGCTCCGGTGTGGGGTGGAGGCTCAGTCTTGTGGTCTCGGCGACCATCGCGGCGGCTCTAAGCTTCAGCGAAATTTGGCGGCGTCGCAAAACTTCGCCGTCTGAAGCACTATCTCGGGTAATGGCGGGCTGCGCCCCGTACTCCTCTGTATCCTACCAGCGGTTTCCTCATTGCCTTGCCCATCTGGGCGGGTTGCCCTGCGGAGGCATAAGCGGTAAGCGAAATCGTCGGAGGGTCGAACATAACCACGGCTCTAAGGCACGATCTCGGAATGAGAAAAATGAAACCAATCCTAAATGTCCTGCGACCTCACGATTATAGATGTGGTGCACTGCAGATAATCAAGACTCTACTAGACACGGTGCGTAGACACTTTCAGAGGATTAAGCGCTCGATACCACTTTTGTCACGACCGATCCGGTCCGTGGTGGTGTCTTACCGGGCACTCTGGTGATCTGACGTCGAGAAAATCAGCGGAAATAAAAACTTAAAAATGAAACAAGATATATGATAAAACGAGGATAACCAAAGCGGTCACCTTTCGATAATATATATACAAATCTTTCAAACGAACAATTTAATCCTTTTTACAAACCACACTTGTGATTACTACGGACCTCTAAGAGTTTTTATCCAACATGGCGGGGCGAGACCGCCATACCACGAATGTACAAGTACCTACGGTGAGGGACTATGCAAAAGATAAGCCTCGGAGAAGCGGAGCTTCCGTCTGTTGGCTGTGATCCTATGGCGAGGATCAGCGAATGGTGTACCTCTACTGCTGCGGCATGACGCGGCCCCGAAGGTCGATCTACAGTACGAAGTATGTGGCGAAAAATCGTAAATGAAATCATAGCGATCTATATAAAGCGGGAGACATGTATGATAACCAAACTACGATCCATAATCAATAGCGATCATGTAAGTCGAGGACTCGCGCCTCAAGTCATCACTCAAATATAACTATGGGTCTCACGCCCTCAGCATCAATCATGCGTGGAATACCTTCCTCATCGGCGATCATGATATAATAACACGAGAGTACATATAAACACGAAGTCCTACGAGTCATGCGAAATGCGGGCAAGTGACGAAGGCTAACTACCGGATACAAAGTCGTATCATCAGCGGCCGTGGCAAGTACAAAGCCAACTACGGATACGAAGCCATACTAACAATACTATACTGACGAACCACGGGCGTCACGGGGCAAGTCAGCCAACTACGGATACCGGCGTGTCACGTGTTGGCCAAGGGGCAAATCTGAGGGCTAACTACGGATACCAAGGCCATATCACGAGACTCATACGAAGGCGTCACGGGGCAATCAAGCCGACTACGGATACCAAGGCGTGTCACGTGGCTGGCCAGGCCAATCACGAGCTAACTACGGTGCAGGCGAATCGACCGAGGCGGGCAAGTCTGGAAGCCGACCACGGATACGAGGCGAATCGATGAAACCTCGTGGAGAGCTAGTCCGTGGAATAACACTATCGGCGAGTGTGCGTGGAATTCTCGTCCTTTGCCGATGCGTCGAGTAATATCATAACAAATCAATGGCCCTCCGTTTGAGAAGCGGTGGTATAGAAATATAATGCTAACGACAAGGCTATCACCGCATGAAACATAGGCAAGTTACACCTGACCCAGTACTTTCATTTATGCCAAGTCAGATTTTAACCCCAAAGTACTACGTCGTTAAATTCTTTTAAAAGATCTATTTCTTTTCTGAAGATCACGATGCCGTATTATAAAAATAGAGTGACTAACATTTTTAAGTAAACCAAAACAACTTCCATACTTTCCTTTTTACACCAAAATTAAGACAATACCATGCCTTTTTTTAGACCAAAACACTTCTCCTTTAAGGTCAAGTTACCACTTTAAAACCAATTGATAAAACCATTCTTTTGTTTTCATAGTCGTTATAACTAACTTCCCATAAAGTTGTTATAACACTTTATGTTTTAAACCAATTTAAGACAAAACAATGCCTTTCTTTTAAACCAAAAACTCTTGATTTCCTCAAGTCTCTTTTAGAAATCAAGTTCCTTACTTATTCTCATTTCCGAAATCATTAAAACATTATTCTTTAAGAACCAAGTACTTATTACTCACGAATGAGGTTTCACACTTCTTAACAACTTTCATATCAATTCAATTAAGTCAAGTCTCTTATCTTTTAAGATTAAGTCTCTTAACTTCTAAAATCAATAAATCATTCTTTTATCTTTCTTAAGTCGTTATACCTAACTTCCCATAAAGCTAGTATAACTCTTAAGCTTTTAAAACCAAGTATTACTCTTTCAAAAGCGATTCTTAGTTCTTTTGAAATACTTCAAGATTCTTATTATTGGGCTTAAGTCAAAAGACATTGCAGTAAAACTACGTCTGATTAACACACGTCGTCTACCGTACTATATATATATATACTTTTAAAATATCATGCTCGAGTATAGGAAGAATCACGTACCTCGCGGCGATTATCATTAGCAAATAGCTCCAAAATCCGTAGTCTGTTAGCCTTTTCCACCGCCCGAGTAGAATACGCTACTCGCGATCTCCAACTATATCGGTCGTATAAGTCTATCGATGTCTAGACTATTACGCAAAGTATTTCTAGATCTGATTCCTTTATTCTACGGAAAATTGGGCGTGACTTCCCTACCCGCCAACTACACAAGTCTATTATGCATCTGATCCTATGTAAGTCTGGTTTAATCTTCTTCTTTAATATTCTTACGATGTGATTTGATTCAATTCTTTTACGTAATATCCTACATGAATCTTATATTCATTTCTATACTACTACTGATGAATTCCCAATTACAATAGAAGGACATGAGTATTTACCTCGGTAAGCCCAAAATTATCCAAGATTTAATGTCGATCTGAGCAACGTTTAGCTCTACTCTGGCGCTCGACCCGCTCGAACAACCGCCAGAAGTTCTACACAACTTCTTCTTAATACTTGACTCGCTATGAAGATTTCCTTAGGGTTTAGTTTAGTGGCTAAAGGAAGTAAAATAGTATTTACGGGCTTTTAGTATAGATGTAACCTTGGAATACTACAAGGTATTTGGGCAGTATTTTGGAATAGTAAAAATACTTGGAGAATACTTTTCTACCAAGGGGGTATTTCTGAAAACTACTAGGCAAGGGGGTATACTTTCGGCCAAGGGGAGGGCTCTCGGCGAGGGCCTCATGAGGGAGGCTTGGGCGAAAACATTACACTAAGGGAGAGGGCTTTCAAGACTTGGAAAACATTTTTGGATGAAGAAGTCTTCCAAAGGGGTATTTATAGGAGAACCGATGGCGAGATCAAGCCAAGTGGGGCAAGTGGAGGCCGAGATTTGCCCAAGTGCCCACAGCCCTACTCCACAATTCACTCACAAACGTTGACCCATGATTTAGGCACAAAACATGGCAGAAATCGTGCACCATACGGCGAGAATCGCCAATCTTGAGGGTGACACATGTCGCCTCTCGTTGATCCAAAATATTTCGTCTCTCGGAAAAATCCATAAAATTATAAATGTCACGACCGAACGGGCGTGGTGGTAGTGCCTACCAGGAACCTAGTGATACAACGTGAGAGAAAAACCGGCGGAAATAAGAACTTAAACATCTGATTAGATATGGATCAAGATAAAGAAAATAGGCCAGCCAAAGCGGTTGCCTTTACGCAATATATATATATCGACATTTGAGCGATTACAATCCTTACTGACCACACTTGCGGTGCTCACAGATCTCTAAGATTTTTCTGACAACAACTATGACGGGACGGGGCCGCCATACCACAGATGTGCAAGAACCTACGGACTCGAGGGTAGCATGCCAAAAGATAAGCCTCAGAAAGGCAGAAGCTTCCAATCTGTTGAAATGTGATCCTATAAGCGGGGATCGACAACCGATGTACCTCTACTGTGGCATGAGCGCAACCCGAAGGAGGTCGATCTGACAGTTGCAGTATGTGGCCAGAAAATCACGTAAATGAAATCATAATAGTCTATATAAAGCGGGAGACATGTATGATAACCAAACTACGATACCTGCGTATAACGATTATATCAGTCGGTCTCGCGCCTCCGTCATTACTCAAATATAATTATGGGTCTCACGCCTACAACATCAATCATGCGTGGAATACCTCCTCCGGCTGGCGATCATGATATGATAACACGAAGTACACGAACACCAAGTCCTACGATGCCAAGCCGTACTAACAATACTATACAACCAAACCACGAAGGCGACGGGCAAATCTGGCCGACTACGGATACCATGGCCGGTCACGTGGCGGCGGGCAAATCTGAGGGCTAACTACCGGTACGGCGTATCACGAGACCGTCACTACTGTTGAGCGGGGCAAGTCGAGGGCTAACTACCAGTACGAGGCGAATCGGCCACGAGGCGGGGCAAATCTGGCCGACCACGGATACCAAGGCGAGCGGTAAAACCTCATGGAGATCTAGTCCGTGGAATAACACTATCAGCGGGGCGTGCCCGTGGAATTCTCGTCGCTGTAAACGCGTCGAGTAAGTTCTCGACAAGTCAGCGGCCTCCATTGAGAGCGGTAGTATAGAAACACAATTCTTGCACAACAAAGGCTATCGCGATAAGCATAGGCAAGTTTCACAACAACAAGCATAGGCAAGTTATACCTGACTCAAGGTACTTTCATTTTATGTCAAAGTCGGGTTTTAACCTAAGGTACTACGTGCGTTAAATTCCTTTTAAAGATCCGTTTCTTTTACAAAGGTCACCGATACCCGTAGTATAAAAATAGAGTGACTAACGTTGTTAAGTAAACCAAAACACTTCCTTTGTAAAATCAAGTAACAACATTATTTTCCAAGCGTTCGGTTGCCTAATTTCAAATGCTCAAGTTTCTCATTTTTGAAATGGTTCGTAGTTCATAGTTTTAATCACTTAATAAATATAATTCTCCTTTAAAACAATTTGAGAAACATATGCCTTATGTGTGAGTAGGTTATTATTGTTTATAACAATCTTATTAAAGCAGCCATGATCTAGGAAATTTAATATCATTTTGTCTCATCTTAGCTTCATGCGGATGGAGGTTTCTCTGGTTTTAATAATACTTAATTATTCAATACATTTCCACTTTATTAGACTGCGATGGTTTGCTCGATACTTATACGATTTAGAAATCGGTGAAACATTATTCCTTTTAAAAACCCGGTACTCATTACTCGCGAATGAGGTTTCACACTTTAACAAAATTCATATCAATTCAATTAAGTCAAGTCTCTTATCTTTTAAGATCAAGTCTCTTAACTTCTAAAATCGATAAACCATTCTCTTTACCTCTCTTAAGGCGTTATACCTAACTTCCCGTAAAGCTAGTATAACTCTTATGTTTTCAAAACCAAGTATTACTCTTCTTTCAAAAGGTTTCTTAATTCTTTGGAATACTTCGATTCTTATTATTGGGCTTAAGTCAAAAGACATTGCCGTACAACTACGTTCGATTAACACACGTCGTCTAGTACTATATATACATCTTTTAAAATATCATGCCGAGAGGATAGGAAGAATCACATACCTCGCGGCGATTATCGACTATTAGCAAAGCGCTCCACGGCTATAACGGCTAGCCTTGTCCACCTTCCAAGTAGTATATGCTACTCGCGAACATTCAACCAATAAAGGTTATAAGTCTCTTTGTAAATCTGATCTATGTAATGCTGTTTAATCTTCTCTTTAATATTCTTACGATGTGATTTGATTCAAGTCTTTTACGTAATATCCTACATTACAGTTCAATTCTCTTCTATGAATCTTATATTCATTTCTATACAACTACAGTATGTAATTTCCAATTATAATAGAAGGATAGGATTATTTACCTCGGTAAGCCCAAAATTATCCAAGTTTAATGTCGATCCTGAACAACGTTTTAGCTCTACTCAGGAGCTCCACCCGCTCAAACAACCCTTAGAAGTTCTCAACTTCTTCTTAATACTTCAACCGGCTATGAAGATTTTCCTTAGGGTTTCGTTTAGTGGCTAAAGGAAAGTATAGTAGTATTTTCCGGGCTTTTCGTATAGAGGGTACTTGGAAATACTACAAAGGTTTTGGGCTAGAGTATTTTGGCATTCCAACAATACTTGGAGAAGTATTTCTCAACCAAGGGGGGGTGTATTTCTCGAAACCAACTAGGTAAGGGGAGGGTTCTCGTGAGAGCCTCTACAGGGGACGGGAGAGGGCTTGGGCGAGCTCTTTCTAAGAGGGGAGGAATTGAACACTTAGAAAACATTTTGTGGATGAAGAAGTTCATCAACTAAGGGGGGTATTTATAGGTCAAGCAATGACCAACCAATGGCCAAGATGAAGCCAAGTGCTAAGCAAGTGTAGGGCGAGATTTACCCAAGTACACCTTATCCATCTACTCGCACAAATATCCTACAACCTTGACTAAGCAAAGCCACAAAAAATCGTCGAGGAAGCCCGTGTTGCCGTCCATTGAGGTGACAAGTGTCACCCTCCCGTTGGTCCAAAATATTTCATCTCTCGGAAAAATCCGCAAAAATAATAAATGACATGGCCGGAATTTTCCCTTAAAGTTGTAAAGCGTTTAGTCGGAGCTTGACTCTTTTCGGGGGTTGTGCACAAATTTCGAACCTTGCCTACCTTAAGGCTTAAACTTTCGTACGTACGTCTTCACGTACATACTCAGGAAAAAATACGGGGTATGACAATAAATGACATAGCCGTATTTTTCCCTTCGCAAAGTCCGGAAAACGTTTCGTCGGAAAACGACTCTTTTCGCTAGT
The DNA here is from genome assembly GCA_029844215.1 of Przewalskia tangutica. Lineage (NCBI taxonomy): Eukaryota > Viridiplantae > Streptophyta > Magnoliopsida > Solanales > Solanaceae > Przewalskia > Przewalskia tangutica. The sequence goes on along the minus strand of JAQGDG010000119.1, from coordinate 85,184 downwards.
TGTGCACAAATTTCGCCACTTTGCCTACTTAAGGCTTAAACTTTTGTACGTACGCCCACACGTACATACTCTGGAAAAATACGGGGTATAACAGGTCAATATAAAAATACATCTTCTACTCGAGATGGCCTTACCTCTAAGGTCTCCACGTATAAAACTCTAAGGCTCACACTTTTCCTATCCCCCAATCTTACCCGGTTAACTAACCATGATTTCCAATCACAATTAGCACAATGCTAACAGAATATAACACTTAAGATATACTCATCTTACCTACTAATCTCTAGAGGGTTAAAGATATACCTGTATCTACTGCTTCACTTCCCCTTTGTCGTTCTAATCAATCACCTTACTGTTGGCGCATAACTAGGGAAGGTGATGGCGGTCGCCGATCACGAAGGTGGGTCTCTACATCCGCGCCACCTCTAGTCGGACAATTTCTCGCAAAATGGCCCTGCTGGCCGCAAGCATAACAAGTTGTCGAAGAAGCACGACACCCCCTATAATGACATCTACCACGGCGGCCACGAGGTGGGGTGGCCTCCTGCCTAGCACCCTTCCTCTCGAACCATCGAATCCGTTTGGGCCGGCGTGTATCGTGAATCGAAACCACGGAGCTCGACCAACTCCTGCGTACCCGAGCGTCACGAACATTGTGGAGGACCGTTCTGCCTTGCGGCGAAGCGCGTATCGATCTGCTTCGAGGCGATCGCCTCGAAAGTTACCAAAGGACCTGTTGTTCATCGTTCTTCTGCGATCTTGGTTAATCCGTCGATCTCTCGTTCCTCGTGTGCGTAAGCGCTGGCCTTGAGCCATGCTCATGCTGTTGAAGAGCTATTCTTGCACAACCCTTCCTTAGATAAACATCAAGACCAGTGATAAAGCGATACATCGTATACTCTGGTAGATACATCATTAGCTAATGTGAGTCGCCTCTTTGCAATCCATACTTTCCGTCTGCGGTGGTGGTGGGCGAAGGTTCATATCGTAGCGTGATGAGCTGCTGCATTGTGCTAAACTCTGGGGAATTTGGCGATGTCATGAGAACTCCCGAATGAAGCACCGCAGGTGATGATTGGGCTGTGCCCTCGTAACCCTGCTCTACTCGCGGCTCCTCGCGCGCCCTTCCGGCCCGGGTTGCCTGCGGAGGCATAGCGGTAAGGAAAGAAATCGTTAGAGGTCGACTTATAACACAACTCTAAGCACGATCTCGAGTGAGAAGAATGAAACGATCCTAAATATCCTATAGCCTCACGATTATTGGTGTGGTGCAACACACCACCAGATAATCAAGACTCTACTAGATACGGTTTGTAGACACTTTCAGAGGATTAACTGCTCTGATACCACTTTTGTCACGACCGAACGGGCCGTGGTAGTGCCTACCGGGCACCCAGTAGACATCATCCAGTGTAATCGGAACATACAAGACATGAAATAATATGAAGTGTAAAGCAGTTATACGAGAAAAGTTGCCTTTCGGCGTATATATATAAAAACTTAAATCCGACGATTTACATCCATTTACAAACTACGCCTGGCGATACTACAGACCTGCAGAATGATATAGCGACAATGACGGGACGGGGCCCGCCATACCACAGATGTAGTACCTACAGCGAGGACTATACATTTGATAAGCCTCGGGAAAGCGGGCTTCCCACGAGCTGACCACATGGCGAGGATCAAAGCGGTGTACCTACACTGCGGCATGAGCGACCCCGAAGGAGGTCGATCTGGCAGTGCAGTATGTGGCGAAAATCGTAAATGAAATCATAGTAGTCTATATAAAGCGGGAGACATGTTTGATAGCAAACTACGATTCCTGATAAATAGCGATGTCAAATCGGGGACTCGCGCCTCAAAGTCACCACTCAAATATAACTATGGGTCTCGCGCCCATGGCATCAATCATGCGTGGAATACCTTCCTCGCTTTGGCGATCTATGATATAAAAGCACGAGGAATACGTGAACACGGGTCCACGTGTCATAATAAAACCGTCTGGGGTAAGTGCGAAGGCATAGCGGGCTACTAAAACCCACAGTACCAACAAGGTCATAAAGCGTATCATGAGGTGCATCTGGCCGCCACGTGATCGAAGTGGCCTTTCGCCGCGATGTATCTAATGTGCGCGTCTAGTCTGGAACTTCCGCTGACTCGCGTAGGCCACTCGCGTAGGCGCGTGAGGTATTCCGCGTCGGTGCTACTCCCGGCGTCGTCACGGACTCGCGATCCGCGTAGCCCATAGACCGCGTGGTATAACCCGCACGCTAACACGGAACTTCGTAGCTCGCGTAGGTCCCTGGACGCGTGAGGTATTCTCGAATCATAGTCACCTTGCTGAGCCTACCCGCGTCGGAGGCGACAACCCGGTATCATGTCGAGAGGTGGTGATATAATACTAACATAACGACTTATCGTTAAACAACATAAGCCTGACAAGGAAACCGGCTACCTGAACATCACAAGGTACTAACACGCGTAGCATCTAACGTGTTTACTTATCAAATCAACAGAAAGTATTACAAGGCTATCACAAACCAACACAATCAAGTTATTCACGAGGCACTTACTGCTTTATGTCGACAAGTTCGGGTTTTCATCCCCAAAGTACTTCATACATTAATCCTTTAAAAGATTCGTTTCTTTCACAAAAGTCACCTGATACAGTAGTATAAAAATAGAGTGACTATCCTTTTTAAGTAAACCAAAACACTTCCCTTTGTAAAATCAAGTAACACATTATTTTCCAAGCGTTGAGTTTGCCTAATTTCAAATGCTCAAGTTTCTCATTTTCGAAAGGTTTCGTAGCTCATAGTCTTAATCATTTAATAATATAATTCTCTTTTAAAACAATCTGAGAAACATATACCTTATGTGTGAGTAGGTTATTCTTGTTCATAACAATCTTATTAAGCGACCATGATCTAGGAAATGTAATATCATTTTGTCTTATCTTAGCTTATGCAGATAGAGGTCTCTCGGTTTTAATAATACTTAATTAGTCAATACATTTCCTTTATTACTTATTGCGGTGGTTCGTTCGATACTTATTCTGATTTCCAAAATCAGTAAAACATTATTCCTTTGAAAAACCAAGTACTCATTACTTACGAATGAGGTTTCACACTTTTTAACAAAATTCATATTAATAGATTAAGTCAAGTCTCTTATCTTTTAAGATCAATAAACCATTCTTTTTATCTCTCTTGAGTCGTTATACCTAACTTCCCATAAAGCTAGTATAACTCTTAAGCTTTTAAAACCAAGTATTACTCTTCTTTAAAGCGGTTCTTAATTCTTTTGAAATACTTCAAGATTCTTATTATTTAGACTCAAGTCAAAAGACATCATGATAAAAACCACGTTCGATTAACACGCGTCGTCTAGTACTATATATATTCTTTTAAAATATCATGCTCGAGAGGATAGGAAGAATCACGTACCTCGCGGCGATTATCGACTAATAGCAAAATGCTCATTTCTTTATAACTTGCTAGCCTTGCCCACCTTTCAAGTAGAACATGCTACTCGCGAACATTCAACCTATAAAGGCCATATCGTCTATCAAAGTCTAGACTACTCTGTAGAATATTCTAGCGGTGCTCTATTCTACGGAAAAATCGGGCGACACTTCCACTGCAGTTAAGCTACACAAGTCTCTTGTAAATACGATCTATGTAAATCTGATTCAATCTTCTTCTTTAATATTCTTACGATGTGATTTGATTCAATTCTTTTACTGTAATATCCTTCTATTTGATTCAATTCTCTTATGAATCTTATATTCATTTCTATACTACTACTGTATGTAATTTCCAATTACAATAGAAGGACAAGAGTATTTACCTTGATAAGCCCAAAATTATCCAAGTTTAAATGTCGATCTGAGCAACGTTAAGCTCTACTGCAGGCGCTCAACCCGCTCCAAACAACCCTTAGAAGTTCTCGCAACTTCTTAATCTTGACCAACTATGAAGATTTTCCTTAGGGTTTCGTTTTTGTGGTGAAGGGAAGTATAATAGTATTTACGGGTTTTTAGTATAGGTGTAACCTTGGAATACTACAAGGTATTTGGGCGAGTATTTTGGAATAATGTGATACTTGGAGAGTATTTTCTACCAAGAGGGGGTATTTTACGAGAACAACTAGGCAAGGGGGGTACTTTCAGCTAGCACCACAAAGGAAGGGAGTACTTCTCGGCGAAGGCCTCACAGGGGAGGGTGCTCTTTGGGCGAGAGCAACAAGAAAGAGGGGAGGATTTCAAGACTTAGAAAGTGTTTGAGGGATGAAGAAAGTCTTGACTAAGGGGTATTTATAGAAACCAATGGCGAAGATCAAGACAAGTGGTGGGCAAGTGGAGGTGAGGATTTGCCCAAGTGCCCCAGCCATCTACTCCTCAAATCCTCGAAACATTGACCCGAGTTTTAGGCAACAAAACATGGATGAAAGCGTGCAAGCCGTTCGGCCACTTGACGCCACTTGAGGTGACAAGTGTCGCCTCTCGTTAGTCCAAAATATTTCATCTCTCGGAAAAATCCATAAAAATATTAAAGTTGCAGCCGTAATTTTCCTGCAAAGTTTGGAAAGCGTTTGCGTCGGAAAACAATTCTTTCGGTAGTTGTGCACAAATTTCGACCACTTGCCTATCTTAAGGCTTAAACTTTTATGCGTGCGTCCTCGCGTGCATACTGGAAATACGAGGGTATAACAACATGTGTCTTGCGAAGTGAAAGTAATGAAAGTCGGTTTTACCTTTTAAAGACTATTTCAACACATGAACAATAGTCACGCGGGACTACGGACCAAGCCCTCGGATATCATCACATAGCCGATGAGGGTCTCAAGCCACAATTATCAAAGCATGTCCGTGGAATCCCCGTCATTGTCGGCGGTGTAAGTGTAAAGATAGCAGTGTATGGCGCGGTGGCATCTACATCGCGTCGGCGTACACACGTCTGATACATATATATATATCTCACGCGTGGAATCCCCGTCCTTGCCGGCCGTAAGTGTAAAATATAACCATGTGGCGCTTTGTGGCATCTGCCTCTTGTCGGCGTACAGCGTATGCAATATATATATATATATATATATATCTCATGCGTGGAATCCCTCGTCGTACATGACTTCATGGAGAGCTAATCCATGGGGTAATAATCGTATATAACATGCGTGGAATCTCTCGTCTGGTGCATGTCTTCGTGGGGAGCTAGTCCGTGGAGTAATAATCGTATATAACATGCAGTGGAATCCTCGTCTCGGTACATGTCTTCGTGGAGCTAGTCCGTGGAGTAATAATCGTATATAACATGCGTGTGGAATCCCTCATCTCGGTACATGTCTTCGTGGAGAGCTAATCCGTGGAGTAATAATACATAACATGGTCGCGTGCCGGAATCCCTCATCGTATAAGCGTGGCCATGGGGTAATAAAACAAATTAGGGAATCTAACGCCTCGCAGTCGCGTGCCGGAATCCTCATCGTATAAGCGTGTCGAGGGTAATAAAACAATTCGGGAATCTAACGCGTCTGGTCGCGTGCCGGAATCCCGTCGTATAAGAATGTCGGATCGATCTGATGGAAGCATACGTGGAAACCTGCATCGCGTCGGTGCGTCGAGTAAATTCACAACAAGACGACCCTCCAGTGAGAGTCACGGCGTAAGCGTATAATACTTGCACTCGAGGCTATCACGAAAGTTGTCACGCCCGAACCGGGCGTGGTGGTGCCTACACAGGCACCGCCTACCTTAACAACTAAGTAAACTGCGGAAATTAAATAACACCTTTTTTTTCTTTTTCTTTTTAAAACCAACATACGTACAAGGGCAAAGCCGACAAGGCTGCCATATAATATACTTAATAAAAGACACTACACTGTACATGAGTCGATCCACGTATGAATACAAACCTCTAAGAGTTATCTTGAACTATGGCGGAAAGGCCCCGTACCCATAAGCGTACAAAAGCACATCTTGAAAGAACTTACCAAAAGATAAACTCCGAGCAGAAGGAGCTATCCAAAACTACGGCGAGGTCCTGCACTGCCGATCACCAAGCAGCGTACCTAAACTGCGGCATGAATCGGCCGAAGGAGGTCGATCTGAAGAATGTACCAAGTATGTGAAACGATGAAATGCGTAATGAAATCATAACGATCTAAAAAATAGGAGACATGTATGATAGCCAACCTACGATTACCTGATACATAGCGATCATAACAAGTCGGGGCGCGTACGCCAAGTCGTTTCTAAAATATAACCATGGGTCTCGCGCGTAATATCAATCATGCGTGGAATCGCTTCCTCGCGGCGATCCATGATATAATATAACACGATAGGCATACATGAACACGAGTCCCGCTGTGTCTAAAAGCATGCGGGCGAGTAGGAAAGCGGCGGGTGGTATAGCGTCTTGGGGTTTACCCGCCGTTATACTCTTACCACGGAGAAGGTGGTAGCGGGAGGGTATAACGTCTTGGGGTTTACCCGCATTTATACTCTTACTGGAGAAGGTGGTAAGCGCGGGGTATAACGTCTTGGGGTTTACCCTCGTTTATACTCTTACCACGGAGAAAGTGGTAAGCGGGGTATAACGTCTTGGGGTTTACCCGCGTTTATACTCTTACCACGGAGAAGGTGGTATAATGTCTTGGGGTTTACCGCCGTTTATCTCTTACCAGCTTAAGCGACCATCACAAAACATAAGCACTACCGTGTCTTTTATAAAAATCAGGAATTTAACCCAAGTACTACGAATAGCAGGCGTACGTGGAATCCCGTCAGTCAGTGCGTCGAGTAACTTACAACAAGGCGGTGACCTCGAAGAGAGTCGCGACAGCGTAATAAAACATAATACTTGCGCTCAAAGGCTATCACCAGCACACATAGGCAATTCTCAATTAATCAAGCCAAAGTACTTATCAAGGCACACATAGAATAATTCTCAATTAACCAAGCCAAAGTACTACGTACGTACATTCTTTTCAAAAGACTCCTTGTTATGTAATGTCACGACCCGACCTCGGGCAGTGGTAGTGCTACCGGGCACCTGGTGATACAACATCGAGAGAAAAATCGTGGAAATAAAAACTTAAGCATATGAAAAGCAGGCTAACCAAAGCGGTCACCTTTACGTATATAAACATAAAACGACGGTTATATCGCTTTACAAAGCGGCCAGCGATCTACATACCTCACAGAATGTAGCGACAACTATGGCGGGACGGGGCCGCCATACCACAGATATGCGAGAACCTACAATCTCGGGAATCATACCAAAGATAAGCCTCGGAGAAGCGGAGCTTCCAACACGCTGAGCGTGATCATGGCGAGGATCCTGACGATGTACCTCTACTGCGGCGTGAGCGCGGCCCCGGGAGGTCGATGCAGCAGTACAGTATGTGGCGAAAATCACGTAAATGAAATCATAACGATCTATACAAAGCAGGAGACATGTATGATAACGAACTACGATTCCTGACATAAAAGTAGTCATGTCAAGTCGGGGACTCGCGCCTCGAAGTCATCCCTCGTGCAGTGGTACTCATTCCTCCTCTTGGCGGTCTAGGTATAAATCGTATCATCGTATAACATGTCTCGGCCCATCCGTGGGACTCGAGGTGGAATCGGGTGGAATATATCTCGGCCCGTCCGTGGGACTCGAGGAAAAATCAGTGGAATCGTATCTCGGCCCGTCCGTGGGACTCGAGGAAAAATCGGGTGGAATACGTATCTCGGCCCGTCCGTGGGACTCGAGGAAAAATCGGGTGGAATACATATCTCGGCCCATCCCATGGGACTCGAGGAAAAATCGGGTGGAATACATATCTCGGCCCATCCCATGGGACTCGAGGAAAAATCGGGCATAATGTTTAAACTCTCTTTTAAGACAGATTAAGACACTACCATGCCTTCATTTTAAACCAAAACACTTTCCCTTTTAAAGTCAAGTATGACATTCTTTTCCAAAAGTTCAAGTTGCCTAATTTCAAATACTCAAGTCTCTTATTTCAAAAAATTTCATAGTTCATAGTCTTAATCAAATAACGTAATCTCTTTTTAAAACCATTGAGTAACATATGCCTTATGTGTGAGTAGTTATTCTTGTTTTTAACAATCTTATTAAAGCAGCCATGATCTAGAAAATGTAATACAATTTTATCTTATCTTAGCTTCTATGCAGATGGAGGTTTCTACTGGTTTTAATATAATTAATTGTCATTACATTTTCCTTTATTATTTCTGATGGTTTTCGATACTTATTCTCATTTCCGAAATCAGTAAAACATTATTCTTTAAAAACCAAGTACTCATTACTCACGAATGAGGTTTCACAACTTTTTAACAAAATTCATATCAAGCCAATTAAGTCAAGTCTCTTATCTTTCAAGATCAAGTCTCTTAACTTCTAAAATCAATAAACCATTCTTTTACCTACATAAAGTCGTTATAACTAACTTCCCGTAAAGCTATTATAACACATATGTTTTAAACCAACAAAACTTGTTTTAGCTTTGCGTCGTCTACCGTACTACATAGTTCACAACAATCGTGCTAGAAAAGATAGGAAGAGGTTCACATACCTCGCGACGATTATCGATAATTAGCAAATAGCTCCAATCTGTAACCACCGCTAGCCTTTTCCACCTTCCGGTAGAATCGCTACTCGCGATGTTTCAACCTATAAAGTCCTGAAAGCGTCTATCAACCTCTCGATCTCTTCGTGAATATTTCCAAGTACAAGGTTCCTTATTCTACGGAAAATTCGGCGCACCTCCCCATGACCACGTAAATCTCCTCACTATCAAGGCGCTACCCGACAACTCGAAAAGGGGGGTTTACCGTCTAACGGGCGTGTACAATTCTACTCCGCAATAATACTACAAGTCTCTGTAAATACGGTCAATGTAAATCTGATTCAATTCTATCAATCTTCTTTCCTCATATAATATACTCAAGTATAACTACTTCTGACATGTAATATCCAATTCTGATAGGGGGCGTAAATCATTACCTCGATAAGCCCAAAATTATCCAAGTTTATAAGTCGATCTGAGCAATCGTTTAGCTCGACTCCTTACGCTCCAACCACTCCAAGAGACCATTAGAAGTTTCTAAACAACCTGTAACACTTCAACCAAGCTAGGAAGATTTTTCTAGGGTTTCACTTTGCGACTATTGGAATAAAGTAGTATTTCCGGGCTCCTAGTATTGAAATAACTTTGGAATACAACTAGAGATACTAGGCTAAGGTATTTGGGATTATACATCAATACTCAAAGTATTTTCTACAAAAGTGGGGAGGGTGGGCGAAAGCGACTCGAGGAGGGTAGATTTTTGCCTTGGAAAGTCTAAGTGTGGGATGAAATTAGTCTTCAACTGAAGGGGGTATTTATAGAGAATTCAAGGGTTAAGATCATAGCAAGTGGGTGGTCAAGATTGGGCCATGTGTGTGTGGGTCCCACCACACCACATGGCCAAGCTCTGAACAAGTGGCTTGCCAGCTTGTAAAACCATTCGGCCAGGACCAGTGTCTAACCCTTGTCCCACCATTCGACCAAGGTGGCCACGTGGGGGTGACACGTGTGTCCCCAGGCTAAATCAAAATATTTCGTCTTCGAAAATATCCAAAATACGAAAATCTCAAAAACAAAGTGGGCCCAAAAGCCAGTAAATTTCTCAGTGGGCCAGCGTGACCATTTCGAAAATAAATCTCATAATTCTAATATAATCCAGAAGCCCAAATACGAAATCAGAGAATCCAATTCCCGTTGTGAACCTTTTTCCTTCACAAAACCGGAAACTTTTAGTCGAAAAATCACGTCTTTCTTTCTTTCCAAAATTTACGCCGTATTCTCAAATGCGTGCGTCCTGCATACATACCACGGAACTACGGGGTATAACATTCTTCCCCGAAACATTCGTCGAATGTTCCTTCTAAATCTCCAAAGCGTGCAGCGCGGTATAGTCTTCACTCTTATACTTACGAAACCAACTATGCCACGGTGGCCATAAAAATAACCTACGCGCAAAACTTCAAATCCAAGCGGCGAGGAATCACCTCGAAGATGTAAAACAACACCAACTCGCTCCTGGTCAAAGGATACTTCCTTCGCGCCTTCAGCTTCACAAAAATGATCACTTCATCTCTTAGCACGTTAACTTCTTTCCTTACTCGTCGTACACTTATCGAACACGAACTCTTTCGATTACCGTACCGTACTTGATCGTCATTACCTCGAGCTTGGTCATCTTACTAGCCTCAAATTCCTTGAGGCCATTCCGGCCTTCGCGATCTGATTCTAGTCGAACCACGTCCACTAACGTCGATGGTTACCTAAACTTGGGCTAGCACCCTCGTGACCACTATCGCGTGGCGGGACCGCCACAAATTTTCCTTACTTAAATGCGGGCTGCGGGTTGACGCGAATAGTCCTCAACCCGACCCGTTTCGTGCCAACTCTCTCGTTCCCCAATCCGGAACAAACTTACTAACTCGCGTCATGAAAGCTACCACTTCTATCTCGCGCTACTCATGGAATTATCACGCTAATACTCGCGTACTACACATTCGACAAGGATTAGCAGTAAATCTTTCACTTAAGATGGCCTCGCATCTAAGATCTCAAGCGTTATCAAACTTCTAAGGCTCGCCATTCTTCCAGCCCCCAAACTTACCTCTTTCAACTAACCATGTTCTCTATATCATAATTAACACAATGCTATCAGTATAGCACTCCACGCGTATCTACCGTGACAACTAAACAAGTCTCTTAAAGGCTAAAGGTATCTCTGTAACTCTTGCCTTACTTCCTCTTTTTCGCTCACAACCATAATCACATACTGCAGTGCCTAGCTATATAAGGCGATGAACGACCACCGATCGAAAGTGAGTCTCTGTCTGTGCTACCTGCAGTGGACAAACTCTCACCAAATGGCCTGCTTGTCATGGCGTAACAATCTCCCAAACTAGTATGACACCACGAGGATCATCCTCGGCTCTATCCGTAGAACTGCAGCGGCTGCAACTCGAAATCACGAAGTCTCGGACTATTGGATCTAGGGTGAATCATGATGCTGCGGAACCACGGCTCCGTCATCCTCATTCGGCCGCGGCCTCGCTAATGGCGGGCCGTCTCACGAGCGCATATCCTCGGCTCGCGGTGCGTGGGCGGAGGCTCGGTATCGTGGCCTCGTAAGCTGCTGCGCTCTAAACTCTCTTGGGGCTAGCGGCGTCATAAAACTCGTCGTGAAGTACTATCTCGGTAATGACCGGGCTGTGCCCTCGTAACCTGCGTGTTCAACTCGTAGCTCCTCTGCTGCCTTGCCCGTCCCGGGCCTGGTTGCCTTCGCGAGGCATAAGCGGTACATCTGAATACGTCAGGGAGTCGACTTATAACACGACTCTGAGGCACGATCTCGAGTGAGAAGAATGAAACCAATCCTAAATATCATGCGGCCACTGATTATAGGTGTGGTGCGCAACCGCCGATAATCAAGACTACTGCTAGATGCGATTGCGTAGACACTTTGAGGACTAGCGCTCGATACCACTTTTGTCATGGCGAGCCTCGGGCGTGGTGATGCCTTACCGGGCACCTGGTGATCTGACATCAGAGAAAAATCAGCGGAAATAAAAAACTTAAGCATATGAAAAGAAACAAGCTAACCAAAACGGTCACCTTTCTGTATATAAACATAAAACCCGAACAGTTATATCATTTACAAACCCAGCCCACGACAGTACTACGTACCTCTAAGAATGTAACGACAACTATGGCGGACGGTCCCCGTACCACAGATATGCGAGAACCTGCAATCTCGAGGAATCGTACGAAAGATAAGCCTCGGGCGGAGCTTCCCAATATGCTGCTTGTGATCCTATGGCGAGGATCCTGGCCGATGTACCTCTACTGCGGCGTGAGCGCGGCCCCAAAGGAGGTCGATCACGGTACAGTATGTGGCCGAAAATCGTAAATGAAATCATAACGATCTATACAAAGCAGGAGACATGTATGATAACCAAACTACGATTCCTGACATAAAAGTAGTCATGTCAAGTCGGGGACTCGCGCCTCGAAGTTATCCCCGTTGCGTGGTACTCGCCGCCATTGGCGTGATCTAGGTATAAATCGTGTAATCGTATAACATGTCTCGGCCCGTCCGTGGGACTCGAGGTGGAATCGGGTGGAATACATATCTCGGCCCGTCCCGTGGGACTCGAGGAAAAATCGGGTGGAATCGTATCTCGGCCCGTCCCGGGACTCGAGGAAAAATCGGGTGGAATACGTATCTCGGCCCGTCCATGGGACTCGAGGAAAAATCGGGTGGAATACATATCTCGACCCGTCCCGTGGGACTCGAGGAAAAATCGGGTGGAATCGTATCTCGGCCCGTCCCGTGGGACTCGAGGAAAAATCGGGTGGAATAAATATCTCGGCCCGTCCGTGGGACTCGAGGAAAAATCGGGCATAACGTTTAAACTCTCTTTTAAGGCGATTAAGACACTACCGTACCTTCGCTTAAAGCAAAACACTTTCACTTTTAAAGTCAAGTATGAACATTCTTTTCCAAAAGTTCAAGTTGCCTAATTTCAAATACTCAGTCTCTTATTTCAAAAATTTCATAGTTCATAGTCTTAATCAAATAACGTAATCTCTTTTTAAAACCATTGAGTAACATATGCCTTCTGTGTGAGTAGTTATTCTTGTTTTTAACAATCTTATTAAGCGACCATGATCTAGAAAATGTAATACAATTTTGTCTTATCTTAGCTTATGCGGATGGAGGTTTCTCTTGGTTTTAATATAATTAATTGTCATTACATTTTCCTTTAATGCAGCTGCGATGGTTTGTTCGATACTTATTCTCATTTCGAAATCGGTAAAACATTATTCTTTAAAACCCAGTACTCATTACTCACGAATGAGGTTTCTGACTTTTAACAAAATTCATATCAAGCGATTAAGTCAAGTCTCTTATCTTTCAAGATCAAGTCTCTTAACTTCTAAAATCAATAAACCATTCTTTTACCTACATAAAGTCGTTATAACTAACTTCCCGTAAAGCTATTATAACACCTTATGTTTAAACCAACAAAACTTCGTTTAGCACACGTCGTCTGCGTGCTACATAGTTCACAACAATCGTGCTAGAAAAGATAGGAAGAGGTTCACATACCTCGCGGCGATTATCGATAATTAGCAAATAGCTCCAAAATCTGTAACCTGCTAGCCTTTTCCACCCTTCCGGTAGAATCGCTACTCGCGATATTTCAACTTTATAAAGGCCACAAAGCGTTTATCAACCTCTCGATCTCTTCGTAGAATATTTCCATGTCTGAGGTTCCTTATTACGGAAAATTCGGCACCTCCCCACGCATGACCACGTAAATCTCCTCATATCGAGGCGCTACGAGCCAGCAACTCGAAAAAGGGGGTTTACGTCTAGCGGCGTGTACAATTCTACTCGTAATAATACTCTGAGTCTCGTAAATACAGTCGATGTAAATATAGTTCAATTCTATCAATCTTCTTTCCTCGTATAATATACTCAAGTATAACTACTACGACATGTAATATCCAATTACAATAGAGGCGTAAATCATTACCTCGATAAGCCCAAAATTATCCAAGTTTATAAGTCGATCTGAGCAATCGTTTAGCTCGACTCCTTACGCTCGACCGGCTCAGCGACCCCAGAAGTTTCTAAACAACCTCTTAACACTTCAACCAAGCTAGGAAGATTTTCTGAGGTTTCACTGCGACTATTGGAATAAAGTGTCACGACCGAGCAGGGCGTGGTAGTGCCTTACCGGGCACCGTGATACAACATCGAGAAAATCGTGGAAATAAAAACATAAACATGAAACAAGTGACATGATAAATAAGCAGGCCAACCAAAGCGGTTGCCTTGGTATATATACATAAAAACGACGAGCAGTTATCCTTTTACAAACTACGCCTAGCGGTACTCTGGACCTCAGAAGTGACAACAACTATGGCGGGACGGGGCCGCCATACCACGAATGTCAGAACCTACGGACTCGGGTAACATGCGAAAAGATAAGCCTCAGAAGAAAGCGGGGCTTCAACCTGTTGAGCTGTGATCACATGGCGAGGATCCAATGGATGTACCTCTACTGCGGCATGAGCGGCCCCGAAGGAGGTCGATCTGGCATGTACCAAGTATGTGGCCCGAAAAATCGTAAATGAAATCATATGTCTATATAAAGCAGGAGTCATGTATGTTAAACAAACTACATTTCGTAACATAAGCGGTCATGTAGTCGGGGACTCGCCTCGAAGTCATCCATCGTACGTGGAACTCCTTCCTCGCTGCCGTGATCTAGGTATAAACCGTGTGATCGTATAACATGTCTCGGCCCGTCGTGGACCCGGTATAAAGCGTGTGGAATACGTTCCGGTTAAATCTCATGAACTTCGATGGTCGGATGGAATACGTTCGGTCCGTCCGTGGGCCAGCGATGGTCGAGTGAAATACATTCGGTTCATCCCGTGAGCAGCGGTAGTCGAGTGAAATACATTCGGTTCATCCGTGAGCGGTAGTCAGTGAAATACATTCGGTTCGTCCATGAACCACGATAGTCGAGTGAAATACATTCGGTTCATCCCGTGAGCGGTAGTCAGTGAAATACATTCGGTTCATCCCGTGAGCCGGTAGTCGTAAAATCTGACTTGCACAACAAGGCTATCACGCAAACATAGGCAAGTTACACACAACTTAAGGTACTATCGTTTTATGCCAAAATCCGGTTCGACCTAAAGTATTACATCGTTAACTCTTTTAAAAGATCGTTTCTTTCACAAAAGTCACCTGATATTCGTAGTATAAAATAGAGTGACTATCTTTTAAGTAAACCAAAACACTTCCACTTGTAAAATCAAGTAACACGTTATTTTCCAAGCGTTGAGTTTGCCTAATTTCAAATGCTCGAGTTTCTCATTTTGAAAGGTTTAGTAGTTCATAGTTTTAATCACTTAAGAATATAATTCTTCTTTAAAAAAATTTGAGAAACATATGCCTTATGTGTGAGTAGGTTGTTCTTGTCTATTACAATCTTATAAGCGACCATGATCTAGGAAATGTAATATCATTTTGTCTCGTCTTAGCTTACATGCGGATGGAGGTTTCTCTTGGTTTTAATAACAATTAGTCAATACATTTCCTTTATTAGCAGCTGATGGTTTGTTCGATACTTAATCTCGTTTCGAAATCGGTAAAACATTATTCTTTTAAAACCGACTACTCGTTACTCGCGAATGAGGTTTTACAACATTTTAACAAAATTCATAACAAGTCAAACTAAGTCAGTCTCTTATCCTTGAAGATCAAGTCTCTTAACTTTCAAAATCAAGTCGTGTATAAGTCAAGTCTCTTATCTTTCAAGATCAAGTCTCTTAACTTTCTGATCGATAAACCATTCTTTTACCTACGTAAAGTCGTTATAACTAACTTCCCGTAAAGCTATTATAACACACATGTTTTAAACCAACCAAATCACTTAGCACGTATGCGTCTGCCGTACTACATAGTTCACAACAATCATGCTAGAAAAGATAGGGCGAGGTTTACATACCTCGCGGCGATTATCGACGAATAGCAAAGCGCTCAAATACTTGACGTCGGCTACTCGCCAGCCAAGTAGATCACGCCACGCGTAGTACTCGCTCTAAAGCGGTCATAGTACTTTTATCAAACCTTTCTCACCATTGAAGACTTATACGAATAAAAGCCCTCTAATTCTACGGAAAATTCGTGACTTCCGTTTTACTCCTTTTCCATCTTTCCCAAGGCGAATAACAGTAATATATATACCGTATATATATATAAGGCGTAATAATTAAACAACATAAAGAAGGGGATTACGCGCTGACGGTAACACGGTTTACTATCACGCCTCCATAACAACAAGTAAAGAAGGGGATTCGCGCCCGAGCGGTAGCGATTTACTATCACGCGCCCATGCAATCTGATAATTAAAAAGGGGATCAGCCCGAGCGGGCGCGATTGAACAATCTTCCCTTACGAAATGTAAATCTGATCCAAAGTAAATACATTCCAAAGTAAATCATCCAGTAAATACGATCCAAAGTAAATCTTGTCCAAAGTAATCTGATCCTTAAGTTGGGGTCATGGCCAACTTTGTCCATTTACTTATCGATTGCCATTAGTCATCGAGCATATTCCGTCTTAATATAAGTTATAGTTACTTTGTTAATTACTTCTACAAGTAAGATCGTTTTACCATTTTAATGGCAAGCGGCGATCCTTTCTTTTAACAAGTTAACAAGATCCAACTTTTCCAAACTTTACTCCATATTTTACATAATACATAATATACTTACAATATATGTATAATGACCAATTCTGAGGTTTAAGATTCGCTACCTCAAATAGCCCAAAATTAACCAAGAACTTAATGTCGCTCCAAGCGAGTCTTAGCTCGAATCTTTACGTTCCAATCCTCTGCAAGCAACCCATGAAGCTCTAACCAACTTCTCTTCAGAACTTGACTCAAAAAGTGAAGAACACAGGGTTTCCAACTAGTAAGTTTCGGCCAAGGCATGAACAATAGGTTAGGGGTGTGAAATCTTTTCCAACTCTTGGTACACAATCTTCCTAACACCTTGGAAGAACACTTGAGAGTTTAAGAATTGTTGGACAAATTTAGGTCAAGAAATGGGCTCAAAAACGAGAGCGAGGTCAAGGGAGAAGGGAGGAATTTCTTGTCTTGAAATGGTTAAGTGTGGAAGTTTTCATCAACTAAGGGTGCGTATATAGGACAACGAGGGCTAGGATGAAGGCAAGTGTGTGGTTGAGATTGGGGACAAGTGTGTGTGGGTCCACAAGCCACTTGTCCACACAAAATATCTAGCAAGACTTGGCCCTTGTCGCGCAAAATATCTAGCAAGACAAGGCCACTTGTCTTGCCACTGATAACAAATTTGGCCATGAGGCCACCTAGGGGTGACACGTGTCACCCTGCTAAATCAAAATATTTCATCTTAGAAATATCCATAAAGGCAAAAATCTAGAAAACAAAGTGGGCCCCACAAAAGTAAATTTCTCAGTGGGCCCAGTGACCAATTCAGAAAATAAAATTCCATAATTCTAATATAATTCAAGAAGCCCAAATACCAAATCGGGAATCAATTCCCGTCAGCGAACCTTTTCCTTCACAAAACGGAAACTTTTAGTCGAAAAATCACGTCTTCTTTCTTTCCAAAATTTACATGCGTATTCTAAATGCGTACATCCTCGCATATATACCACGGAACTACGGGGTATAACATTCTTCCCCAGAAACATTCGTCGAATGTTCCTTCTAATCTCCAAATGTACTTGCGTCGGTATAGTCTCCGCTCTTATACTTACAAGCCGATCCACCGCGATGGCGAATATAACATGTCGCAAAACTCAAATCCAAGCGGCGAGGAATCACCTCGGCGATGTAAAAACAACACCAACTCTCGCCTGGTCGAAAGGATACTTCAGCACCTTTACTTCACAACGTGATCACTTCCGTCTCTTGCACCGTTAACCTTTCGCTGCGCCGTGCAACTACCGAACACGAACTCTTTCGATATCGTACCACGCTTGATCATCGCTTCAATTTCCAAAACCTTGGAGTCACTGCCTCGAACTTGGTCATCTCGCTAGTTTCAATTCCCGCGAAAGGCCATCCGGCCTCGCGATCCGATTACGGTCGACGCGTCCACGAACGTCTGATGGTTACCTAAACCTAGTCTAGCACCGCGTGACCTACCGCTGGCGGGACCACCTCGAATGACCCGCTGGCGGGCTGCGGGTTGACCGCAACCTTGCCTCGGCCGACCCGTTTGCGGCGCAAACTCTTGTTCCCGATCGGAACAATCTCGCTAATCAAGTTACGCAAACCTGGTAGTGGTCTGCATCATAACTATCCTTATATAATTCCACCACTCGGGGACTTATCACGCAATTTTTACCCTGTATACTATGCACTCCGACAAAGGTCAATCGTAAACAAATCTTTTACTCGAGACGGCCTCGCGTCTAAGGTCTCGACACTGATATTCTAAGGTTCACACCTTGGCGACCCCGAACTTACCTCTTGACTAGTCATGTTCTCTAAGTTATACTTAACACAATGCTATCGTATAGCACTTCACACGTACCCACCGTAACAACATAACCAAGTCTCTTAAAGGCTAAAGATATCTCTGTCACTCTTTGCCTCGCTTTCCCTTGTCGTTCTAACCGTAATCACGCCTGCAGGCTAGCTATATAAGGCGATGAACCAGCCACCGATCCCGAAGGCTGAGTCTCTACATCTGTGCTACCTCTAATCGGACAAACTCTCACCAAATGGTCCTGCTGGCATAAGCATAACAATCTCCCAAACTAGCATGACACCACGAGGATCGTCCTCGGCTCGGCCGTGGATGCGGAAGCTCGGTATCGTGGCCTCGTAAAGCTGTTGCGCTCTAAACTCTTTGGGGCTAGCGGCGTCATAAAACTCGTCGTAAAGTACTATCTCGGTAATGACCGGGCACGTGCCCTCGTAACATACATGTTCTACTCGTAGCTCCTCTGCTGTCTTGCCACGGGGCTCGGCGCTTCGCATGAGGCATAAGCGGTACAAGCGAATCGTCAGGGAGTCGACTTATAACACTCTAGGCACGATCTCGAGTGAGAAGAATGAAACCAATCCTAAATGTCCTGCTGACCTCACGATTATAGATGTGGTGCACAACACACCGATAATCAAGACTCTACTAGACACGATGCAGACACTTTCAGTGGACTAAGCGCTCACGATACCACTTTTGTCACGACCGAGCGGGGCGTGGTAGTGCCTTACCGGGCACCCTCGTGATACAACATCGAGAAAATCAGCGGAAATAAAAACATAAACATGAAACAAGTGACATGATAAATAAGCAGCCAACCAAAGCGATTTGCCTTGGTATATATACATAAAAACCGACGGTTATCCTTTTTACAAACTACGCCCCAGCGATTACTGGACCTCTAAGAAGTGACAACAACTATGATGGGACGGGGCCCGCCATACCACGAATGTCTGAGAACCTCTGGACTCGGGTAACATGCAAAAGATAAGCCTCGAAGAAAGCGGGGCTTCCACCTGTTGCTTGTGATCACATGGCGAGGATCCTGGCCAGATGTACCTCTACTGCGGCATGAGCGCGGCCGAAGGAGGTCGATCTACAGTACCAAGTATGTGGCGAAAAATATTGTAAATGAAATCATAACGATCATATAAAGCAGGAGACATGTATGATAACCAAACTACAACTCGTAACATAAGCGATCGTATCAGTCGAGGACTCGCGCCTCAAAGTCATCCGCCGTGCGTGGAACTCCTTCCGCAGCTGCCGGCGATCTAGGTATAAACCATGTGATCGTATAACATGTCTCGGCCCGTCGTGGACCCGGTATAAGCGTGTGGAATCGTTCCGGTTCGTCTCATGAACTTCGATGATCGGATGGAATCGTTCGGTCCGTCCGTGGGCCAGCGATGGTCGAGTGAAATACATTCGGTTCATCCCGTGAGCAGCGATGGTCAGTGAAATACATTCGGTTCATCCATGAGCAGCGGTAGTCAGTGAAATACATTCGGTTCGTCCATGAACCACGATAGTCGAGTGAAATACATTCGGTTCATCCCGTGAGCGCGGTAGTCGGAGTGAAATACATTCGGTTCATCCCGTGAGCGGTAGTCAGTAAAATACGATGCTTGCACAACAAGGCTATCACACGCAAACATAGGCAAGTTACACGCAACTTAAGGTACTATCGTTTTATGCCAAAATCCGGTTCGACCCTAAAGTATTACATCGTTAACTCTTTTTTTAAAAGATCGTTTCTTTCACAAAAGTCACCTGATGTTCGTAGTATAAAATAGAGTGACTATCTTTTAAGTAAACCAAAACACTTCCCTTGTAAAATCAAGTAACACATTATTTTCCAAGCGTTGAGTTTGCCTAATTTCAAATGCTCGAGTTTCTCATTTGAAAGGTTTAGTAGTTCATAGTTTTAATCACTTAAGAATATAATTCTTCTTTAAAAAAATTTGAGAAACATATGCCTTATGTGTGAGTAGGTTGTTCTTGTCTATTCTGATCTTATAAGCGACCATGATCTAGGAAATGTAATATCATTTTGTCTCGTCTTAGCCACATGCGGATGGAGGTTTCTCTGGTTTTAATAACAATTAGTCAATACATTTCCTTTATTAGCTATGATGGTTTGTTCGATACTTAATCTCGTTTCGAAATCGGTAAAACATTATTCTTTTAAAACCGACTACTACTCATTACTCGCGAATGAGGTTTTACAACATTTTAACAAAATTCATAACAAGTCAAACTAAGTCAAGTCTCTTATCCTTCAAGATCGAGTCTCTTAACTTTCAAAATCAAGTCGTGTATAAGTCAAGTCTCTTATCTTTCAAGATCAAGTCTCTTAACTTTCTGATGATAAACCATTCTTTTACTACGTAAAGTCGTTATAACTAACTTCCCGTAAAGCTATTATAACACCTATGTTTTAAACCAACCAAATCACTTAGCACGTATCGTCTACCGTACTACATAGTTCACAACAATCATGCTAGAAAAGATAGGGCGAGGTTGCATACCTCGCGGCGATTATCGACGAATAGCAAAGCGCTCAAGTACTTGACGTCGGCTACTCCTTAAGCCAAGTAGATCACGCCACGCGTAGTACTCCGCTCTAAAGCGGTCATAGTACTTTTATCAAACCTTTCTC
The DNA here is from genome assembly GCA_029844215.1 of Przewalskia tangutica. Classification (NCBI taxonomy): domain Eukaryota; kingdom Viridiplantae; phylum Streptophyta; class Magnoliopsida; order Solanales; family Solanaceae; genus Przewalskia; species Przewalskia tangutica. The sequence continues at coordinate 64,381 of JAQGDG010000119.1, read as the reverse complement.
ACCATTGAAGACTTATACCAATAAAAGCCCTCAATTCTACGGAAAATTAGTAACTTCCCGTTTTACTCACTTTTCCATCTTTCCCAAGGCGAATAGCAGTAATATATATACCGTATATATATATAAGGCGTAATAATTAAACAACATAAAGAAGGGGATTACCGCTGACGGTAACACGGTTTACTATCGCGCCTCCATATGACAAGTAAAAGAAGGGGATTACGGCTAGCGGTAGCGATTTACTATCACGCCGTAACAATACAATAATTAAAAGGGATCACGCCCAAGCGGGCGCGATTGAACAATCTTCCGCAACGAAATGTAATCTGATCCAAAGTAAATACATTCCAAAGTAAATCTTGTCAAAGTAATCTGATCCAAAGTAAATCTTGTCAAAGTAAATCTGATCCTTAAGTTGGGGTCCTTGGCCAACTTTGTCCATTTACTTATCCGATTGCCATTAGTCATCGAGCATATTCCGTCTTAATATAAGTTATAGTTACTTTGTTAATTACTTCTTCACAAGTAAGATCGTTTTACCATTTTAATGGCAAGCGACGATCCTTTCTTTTAACAAGTTAACAAGATCCAACTTTTCCAAACTTTACTCCATATTTTACATAATACATAATATACTTACAATATATGTATAATGACCAATTCCTGAGGTTTAAGATTCACTACCTCGAATAGCCCAAAATTAACCAAGAACTTAATGTCGCTCCAAGCAAGTCTTAGCTCGAATCTTTACGTTCCAATCATTACAAGCAACCCATAGAAGCTCTAACCAACTTCTCTTGAGAACTTGACTCAAAGTGAAGAAACAGGGTTTCCAACTAGTAAGTTTCGGCATGAACAATAGGTTAGGGGTGTGAAATCTTTTCCAACTCTTGGTACACAATCTTCCTAACACCTTAGGAAGAACACTTGAGAGTTTAAGAATTGTTGGACAAATTTAGGTCAAGAAATGGGCTCAAGCGAGAGCAAGGTCAAGGAGAAGGGAGGAATTTCTTGTCTTGAAATGGTTAAGTGTGGAAGTTTTCATCAACTAAGGGTGCGTATATAGGACAACGAGGGCTAGGATGAAGGCAAGTGTGTGGTTGAGATTGGGGACAAGTGTGTGTGGGTCCCACAAGCCACTTGTCCACACAAAATATCTAGCAAGACTTGGCGACTTGTCGCAAAATATCTAGCAAGACAAGGCCACTTGTCTTGCCAGCTGTTAACAAATTTCGGCCGTGAGGCCACTAGAGGAGTGACACGTGTCACCACTGCTACTCCAAAATATTTCATCTTAGAAAATATCCATAAAGGCAAAAATCTAGAAAACAAAGTGGGCCCAAGCGTAAATTTCTCAGTGGGCCCAGCGTGACCAATTCAAAATAAAATTCCATAATTCTAATATAATTGAAGCCCAAATACCAAATCAGAATCGATTCCCATCAACGAACCTTTTCCTTCACAAAACGGAAACTTTTAGTCGAAAAATCACGTCTTAATTTCTTTCCAAAATTTACATGCCGTATTCTCAAATGCGTCATCCTCGCATATATACCACGGAACTACGGTATAACATAAATAGTATTCAGGGCTCTAGTATTGAAATAACTTTGGAATACAACTAGAGATACTAGGCTAAGGTATTTGGGATTATCGTGATACTCAAAGTATTTTCTACAAAAGTGGGGAGGGTGGGCGAAAGCAATTCAAGGGAGGGTATATTTTGCCTTGGAATGTCTTAGTGTGTTATGTAATTAGTCTTGACTTAAGGGGTATTTATAGAGAATTCAAGGGTTAAGATCATAGCAAGTGGGTGGTCAAGATTGGGCCGTGTGTGTGGGTCCCAGCGCGCACGTGGCAACGAAACAGACAAGTGGCTTGCCACTTGTCCCGCCATTCGGCCAAGGTGGCCACGTGGGGGTGACACGTGTCGCCACAGGCTCCAAAATATTTCATCTTAGAAAATATCCAAAATCTGAAAATCTCAAAAACAAGCGGGCCCAAAGCCAGTAAATTTCTCAGTGGGCCCAGTGTGACCATTCAGAAAATAAAATCTCATAATTCTAATATAATCCGAAGCCCAAATACCGTCGGGAATCCAATTCCCGTTGTGAACCTTTTCCTTCACAAAGCGGAAACTTTTAGTCGAAAAATCACGTCTTTCTTTCTTTCCAAAATTTACATCGTATTCTCGTGCGTCGTCCTCGCATACATACCACGGAACTACGGGTATAACATATAAAACGAGATACTAACACGTAGCATCGAGGTGTGTACATTTTTCAAAGTAAGTTACTACACTTTTAGAAAACTCTTTTCAAGCTTGAAATCAAGTAGCTTCAAATTTTCACAATCTAGGCAACTTATGCCCGTTTATCAAAATAGACAACTTTCTAAACCTTCCATAAAGCGTTATAAGCTATCACGCAATTCGGGCGTGTTAGTGCACTACCGGGCACCCTAGTGATACAACATCGAGAAAACCGTGAAAAATAAAACATGAGTCGTAAACAAGAGATATAATAAATAAGCAGGCCAACCAAGCAGTTGCCTTGATGCATCGTAAAACCGAGCAGTTTAATCCTTTTACAACCACCCCACAGATTCTACAGACCTCTAAGATTTACAACACTATGGCGGGACGGGGCCGCCCATACCCACAGATGTACAAGAACCTCTGACTCGAGAACACGTGCAAAAGATAAGCCTCGGAAAGCGGAGCTTCCCAAGATGGCGGGATCGCGGCCGATGTACCTCTACTGCGGCATAAGCGGCCCCGAAGGAGGTCGATACAACGGTACCAAGTATGTGGCGTAAAATCTGTAAATGAGATCATACTAGTCTATATAAAGCGGGAGACATGTATGATAGCCAAACTACGATTCGCGACATAAAGCGATCATGTTGATCGGGGACTCGCGCCTCCAGTCATCACTCAAATATAACTATGGGTCTCGCGCCGCAACATCAATCATGTTCGCGTCATGGCGCGTGCCCGGAATACTGCATCGGTGTAGACATGTCCATGATGCAACACTAATACCAATGCCAGCGGCCCGTGCCGAGTCTGCGCCGGTGTAGGCCGTCCGTATAACATCAACAATAATATCTTTGGGTGATCAACCTGCGCGCCACGTGCCCCGAGTGCATCGGTGTAGACATGTCCATGTATCCTGATAACAATATATCGGGTAATCAACCACGCGTAGCACGCCCGGAGTCTGCATCGGTGTAGACATGTCCGTATAACATCAACAACAAGGCAATCAAAATGAAACATGCGTGGAATTCTCGTCGCTTCGGCCGCGTCGAGTAAGTTCTCGACAAGTCAGCGGCCTGCATCGAGAGCAGCGGTAACACGAAATACAACACTTGCACAGCAAGGCTATCATCCTGGCGTAGGCGGGTTTCACGACAACAGCGTAGGCAAGTTACCTGACCGCTCGAGGTATTTTCATTTTATGCCAACACGGGTTTTAACCAAGTACTATATCGTTAAGTCCTTTTAAAAGAGATACATTCCTTTTATAAAAGTCACGATACGTAGTATAAAACTAGAGTGATTCACATTATTAAGTAAGCGAACAACTTTCTTTTTAAAATCAAGTACAGCGTTCTTTTCCTAAAGTTAGGTTTGCCTAATTTCAATTACTCAAGCCTCTAACTTTAGAAAGGTTTCACTCATAGTCTTAATCTCTTTTAAAACAAGCGAGTAACATATGCCTTATGTGTGAGCATTTTATTCTTGTTTATAACATTCTTACTCTGACCATGATCTAGAAAATGTAATATCATTTTGTCGTCTTAGTTTCTATGCAAATGGAGGTTTTCTCTTGGTTTTAATAATACAATTCATTAGTCAATACATTTTCCTTTATTATTACTGCGATGGTTTGTCGATACGTCTGATTTAGAAATCATAAAACATTCTTAAGTAGTTATACCTAACTTCCCATAAAGCTAGTATAACTCTTAAGTTTTCAAAAACCAAGTACTACTCTTTCTTTCAAAGCGATTCACAAATCTTTTGAAATACTTCAACTTCTTCATTAACACATAACAAGCGATTATAACCATTGATTACCTTTGAAAACCACGACCCGTTTTCTACTCGTAAATTGTTATAACCAACTTCCCGTAAAGCGTTATAACACTTTATGTTTTAAAACTAATCAAGCCTGATTAATACGTATGCGTCTGCAGTACTACATAGTTCACACATATCATGCTAGAAGAGATAGGAAGAGGTTCGCATACCTCGCGGCGATTATCGACAATAAGCAAAAAGCTCAAGTACTACAACGCTTGTTAGCCCTTTCCACTCCTCGAGTAGAATCGCTACTCTTAGTATTTTCACTATAAAGGCCTGACGTCTATTAAATCTTAAACCCAAGTTTCCCGTCTTATACAGAAAATTAGCGACACCTCACATGGCGTAAATCTCCTCTCGATCGATCGGCGGCTGCAAGCCAACCGAGGGTTTACGTCTAACGGAAGTGTACAATTCTACTACAACAAGATACCAAGTCTCATGTCTGATCTATGTAATTCTGATTCGATTCTCTTCTTTAAATTCGGGCTTAAGTCAAAAGACATTGCTTGCACAACTATGTTCAATTCTATATATAGTATACTTTAACTATATATTCCTACAACATGTAATTTCCAATTACAATAGAAGGTCAAGATATTTACCTCGATAAGCCCAAAATTATCAGAGTTATAATGTCGATCTGAGCAAGGTTTAGCTCTCTCAGTGCGCTCGATCCGCTCCAAACAACCCTTAGAAGTTCTAACCAACTTCTGCTTAAATACTTGACCAACGATGAAGATTTCCTTAGGGTTTCGGTTTGAGACTAAAGGACAAAGGTAGTATTTAAGGGCTCTACGTATAGAGGTAACTTTTGGAATATGACAAGGTAAAGGCTAAGGTATTTTGGGCATTATAACAATACTTGGAGAGTATTTCTACCAAGAGGGGGTGTATTATCACGAAACAACTAGGCTAGGGGTGCCCGGCGCTACTAGGAGGAGGGAATCCTCTCGGCGAAGGCTTGCGAAAAGGGGAGGAAGCTGGCTAGGCGCAAGAAGGGAAGGATTTTCAAGACTTGGTGATTTTAGGAATGGATGAAGTCTTGAAGCTTAGGGGGTATTTATAGCAAAACCAAAGCCAACGATGGCGAAGATCAAGCCATGTGCAAGGCAAGTGTAAGGCCTTGATCAAGCCAAGTGCACCGCAACCTACTCCGCCAAACATGGCGCAAAACAAGCCCTGAAACAAGGCCAAAAATAAGGGACCAATCGGCGAGGCCAACCACCTTGGCCGCCCCTGGCGTCGATGAGGGTGACAAGTGTCGCCTCGTTCAATCCAAAATGTTTAGTCTCTCGGAAAAATCATGAAAAATATAAATGACATAGCGGAATTTTCCTACGAAGCGTGGAAGCGTTTAGTCAAAGCGACTCTATTCGGCACTTGTGCCCAAATTTCAGTCTATGCCTAACTTAAGGCTCAAATTTCATGCGTCGTCCACACGTACATACTGCGGAAATACGGGGTATATGATAACCAACTTCCCATAAAGCGTTATAACCGCTTTATGGTTTTAGACAATTTCATTCTTTTTATAACGAGAGACTTATACTTAAAACCAAGTATCACATACTTACAAAACAAGTTTCTTAACTTTCAAAATACTTGAGTCTCTTAATATTTAGAAAACAAGTTTCTTACTTTTAAACCTCAAGTAACTCACACCTTTAAAACAAGTTACTTCTCTTAAATCATGTCATTTCTCCTCTCTTAAAACAATTAAGTAAATCACTCCTTTGACTCCTAAAGTCATTATAACGACCATAGGTTTTGGAACTAAGGCCTTGCCAAAATATTTGGAAACCACTTCCTTTTCAAGACTCTATGTACTTTAAGTAAAATACTTTCACTTTTAAGAATCCAACTACACTAAGGCAATGGATTATACAACTTACAATTTAAACATCAAAGTACAATCAAGGAAGTACATAGAACAAATTCTATTTTAGGCACTCCAAATACAACGAGGAATGGATCGTTTAAGGAGTAGGACATACTTTCTTTATCTTAAGGAATCATGCTTTAGAAGAGGAGATAGTTCACATACCTTTTGCTAAATCCACAAGCTAAGGCGAATCGCGTGCGTAGAAGTGTCAACCTATAATGGTCACAACAAGACTATCAACTTCGGTCTCTAACGTAGAATAATACTAAGTATCACGGTCTAATTCTACGGAAAATCAGGCGACTTCCTTTGTTTCTACTCACTTTGCCACCTTTTTCAAGGCGAATACAATAACCAACACGCCATTTAAGGCTCAAAACAACAACCAAACAAAGGGAATTACCGCCTTACAATCGTGTAAAATTCCTCCCCACAATGTCTGAAGTAGTTCCGTATTCAAGCCGTTCTCGGCAACAACATAACTTGACAATTCAAAGTCTTTTCCAATCCTTTTCCAATTCCAAGTTCTAAGGTCTAACATGTTATATAGTCATAAACAAATTCAACAACTACAATTTCCTTCTTTCTACAACATGCTACGACTTAAACTAATAATCGACTTGAATTGTAATCTTTGAAACTAACATGCTAGTTTTTTGGGATTAGGGTTCGATAGCCAAAACAACATCAACTTCATAATATATAACTCATGCTTGCTATTATCCATAGCTACAACAATAAGTAAACTTAATTGCTAAAACGACAAGATTTATACCTTTATAAGCCCTTAAAAATTCCAAGATTCAAAGTCGCGCCTTAGCAATTCTTAGCTCCTTTCCTTAAGTTCAATCGCTCAAGCACTCGCTGAAGCCTATGAAGAACCCATCTTCAAGTTCCAACTTCAAAGTTGAAGAACTCCTTAAGTTTCCGCCTTGCGACTAATACGAAAACGCCGTTTTTCCGAAATCTTTCTATAGAGATATCCTTACAATACCCTTAGGGACATTGGGTTAAAGTCTTCTGAATAATGGATCAAAACTACAAAATTTTTGTGTAGACTTGATGTCAAACCCGAGAGCTTAGTGAAGAACAAGAAATGTTGTGATAAATTCTAAGTGTTGAAGAGCTAGTCTTGCACTAGTAGTATGCTTATATAACACATTGGAGGGCTTAGATTAATACACTTGTGGGCTAGGATGAAGAGAAATTAATGCAAAGCCAAGTGGACAAGTTGACTTGGTCAACAATCTCAAGCTTGAAGACTTGATCTTCCTTGATGGTAAATGACCATTTTACCCTTACATGAAATGTCCAAGACCATATGTGGGGGTGCCACGTGTCGCCCTCTTATTCGTCCATAAAATTCCGTAACCCTCGTGGGCCCCACAAAACGTAAAATTCCTCGGGTGGGCCCCACATGACCAAATCCGTAAAAATAAATTTCCATAATGTTAAAAGTTCCATAATCCTCAAAGAATACATTTTGAGAATCCAATTCTCATCAACGAACATTTTTCCTTTCCGACGTTCGGAAGATTTTCCGTCGGAAAAACAATTCTTCCTTTCGTACTAATTTCCAAGTCTTGATTCCTTACGTACATTCTCTTATACATGTCCTGGACTTACGGGGTGTAACACAAGCATAGGCAAGTTCATAAAATCTTTAGACTTTCATTATCATACAAAATGAATTTCATTTTATAAACTCAAGGCACTTTTCATTTCACAAAAAATTCGGGAATTTAACCCAAAGTACTACGTACTTCCATTCTTTTCAAAAGACTCATTTTCATATAAAACCCCAAGATACTAACAGCCGTAGTATCAAGGCATTTCTACATTTCAAACAAGTCACTACATTTTTAGAAATACATTTCTAGGCTTCTAAATCAAGTGACCCTTACTTTAAAACTTTAAGCAATTGATACCTTTAAATCAAATTGCCCTTCTTTATTTCAAGTCATTTCTTTGTTTACATTACTAGAGAAAACCATTCTTTTAACCTTCCATAAAGTTGTTATAATCAACTTCCCATAAAGCCGTTATACTAACTTTATGCTTTAGAAACTAAGACATCTTTAACCTAGAATTTCAAGTCTATTAACTTTAAAAATAAAGTCTCTTAACTTTAAAAATAAAGTCTCGTAACCTTTTAAGAATTCAAGGTTCATGGTCTTAAAACTTCATAACGTAAACTCTTTAATATTAAGTAACATATACTTTTATGCGTTGTGAATAGATTATACTCGTTTATAACTATCTTATTAAAGCAGCCATGATCTAGAAAATGTAATACAATTTTGTCTTATCTTAGTTTCTATGCAGATGGAGAATTCTACTCATTTTAATATAATTGATTGTCGATACATTTTCTTTTATTAACGCTACAATGGCTTGTTCGATACTTATTCTCATTCGTGCAGTAAATTAGCAAAGTCAACTCGACTCCAAATACTTCCTAACGACTCTTACAGCGTCCCAGTAAGACTTGGTAAGAACTTAGGATAACAGACATAACTTTCACATAGAGTAAATCAACATCATACCTCTTAACTTCTAAGAGTAGAAGGAATCATGAAATAACACCACATGTATATTTCATACATAGAATCATGCCAAAAGGAGGAAGAGGTTCACATACCTCGCGACGATTATCGACAAGTAGCAAAATGCTCCAAAGTACTTCAACCTTGATAGCTATTCCATCCTTTAAGTAGAATACGCTACTCGTAGTACTTCAACCTATATTAATCATAACATGTCTATCAACTCCTCACTTTTTAACGTAGAATCATACTAAGTGTAAGGTCTCTTATTCTACGGAAAATCGGACAACACTTTCTTTGTTTCTACATATTTTTCCACCCTTTTCAAGGCCCGAAAAGCAATAACCAAATGTCACATTTAAGGCCCAACAATTCAGCAATACAAAGGAGATTACACGCCTAATAGGACGTGTAAAATTCTGCCCCACAATCAATATAAAATTGTCTATTCCTTAAGGCACATTCTCGGCAATAACACTATCCATAACAATATCAATTATCTTTCAATTCTTTTTTCAATCCAAGTTGTTATTCCAACATGTTATCTACATAATAACAATTACAACAACTATAAATCCTTTCTTCCTTAACATGCGGCGATTGTAACTATCGACCAAATTGATTACAACATTAATGGCTAACTTGTCCATTTTCGGTTTTAACATGTCGACATGATCCAAATCTTTTCAAACTTCATTCTATATACCACATGCTCATTTCTTAACTACTATAACATGTAATATTCAATTACATTAAGAAGATGAAGATTGTTACCTCAATAAGCCCTAATAATGTCCAAGCGTAAAAGTCGATCCTTAGCAACTTTTAGCTCCTCTTCTTATGTTAAAATCCTCTCCAAGCACTCCTTAGAAGCTCATGAAGAACTCCTCTTCAAGTTCCATCTTCAAAATTTGAAGAACACCTTAGGTTTTCGCCTTGCGACTAATGTGAAAACGTCGTTTTTCCGGGATATTTCTATTTAGATATCCTTAAAATACCCCTAGGAACCTTGGGTTAAAGTATTGTGAATAATGAACCACAAACTAATTTTTTTTTGTGTGGGAAATAGCCTGGCCAGAAAGCCTTAAAGCCTAGCTCAAAGTTTTCTCAATATTTTTCTAAGTGTTGAAGACTTGTCTTGCACTAGTGTAGTATATATAAAACAATGGAGGGTCAAGATTATAACACTTGTGTGGTCTAGATGAAGGGCTTTAAATATCAAGCCAAGTGGGCTCTTGACTTAGTCAGCGATCTCGAGAAACTTGTCGTCCACTTAGGCTACTTAACCTTGGTCACAAGACCTGGTAACGTTGGTCACTTGACCACCTACCCTAGGTCCAATTGCTTCCAAGACCATGTGTGTGTGTGGTGGGGGGGGTGACAAGTGTAGCCCTCATTCGTCCATAATATTTCGTAACCCTCGTGGGCCCCAAAAAACGTAAAATTTCTCGGGTGGGCCCTTCGTGACCAAATCCCTAAAATACATTTCCACAATGATAATAAATTTCATACTCCTCAAATAATGGATTCTAAGAATCTAATTCTCATCAACGAACATTTTTCCTTTCCGAAGTTCGGAAAAACAATTCTTCATTCATACGAATTTATAAGTCTTGTGCTCTCACATTTATTCTCGTATACATGTCACGGAATTACGGTGTAACATTTTCCCTCCTTAGAAACATTTGTCCCGAATGTTCTTTCGGATATCTAATTAGATAGCAACGTAGTCTCGCTTTTACTCGCCTCTTGAAAATTTAGATTGTGTGTTAAAGCGAAGTCGTCGATTATTGAATTCCTATCTTTATCTTGATTCTCTTTTTAGTAATGCCTTGATCGAAAAATCTTGATGCGGGAATTAGGTTAGAAATAGGAGAATGTACTGGCGATAGTCACCTGTTAATATGAATCTGAGGAATATAAGGTCCCCATAAGGAAATATAAGTTATTCTATGGAAGAGGATCCGTCTATGGAAGATGATATGTCTATGGAAGAAGATGCGTTGGAAGATTTGTCCATAGAAGGGGACTCATTTGAGGCACCAAAAAAATCACCCTTTCGAGTGCCATCGATTCCAGTGGTTTTTCTAGTTCATAAGAGACCCAGCGCGATAAGAGGCCATGTGCGACAACCGTTTCGGTGGGGTTACGTGTGAGTGGTCATGTATACAGAATAGGGCCCCCAGTTATCTTCCCAAATCAGGGTCATTGTTATACGCCGTATTTCCATAGTATGTACGTGAGGACGTACGTACAAAAGTTTAAGCCTTAAGTTAGGCAAGGGACGAAAATTTGTACCTGACCGAAAGAATTGTTTTCAAATGAAGCGTTTTCCAAAACTTGCGAAGGAAAATTACGGTTCGACATTTATTATTTTTGCGGATTTTTCAGGAGATAAAATATTTTGGACCAACAAGAGGCGACACTTGTCACCTCAGTGGGCGACATTGAGGGCATGGCTTGGCACGATTTTGAGGCCTAAAACATGGGTCGATGTTTGGAGTGATTTGTGGAGTAGATGGCTAGGGTGCACGTGTACAAATCTACACCCTCACTTTCCCTCCACTTGCCTTAATCATGGCCGTTGAAAGTCCTATAAATACCCCCTTAGTTGAAGACTACTTCATCCATCCACACTTTCCAAGTCTTGAAAATCCTCTCCCCCAGTGTAGCTCTCGTCCGAGCTCCTCCCCTTTGAGAGGCCCTTGGCAGAAGTACCCCCTTTTCCAAGTGGTGCTAGCCGAAATACAAACCCACTCTTGAGTTGTTCTCGTGAAATACCCACATGGTAGAAAAATACTCTCAGTATTATTCTGATTCAAAATACCTTAGCCTTATATCTTGTTGTATTCCAAAGTTACCTCTATACGTAGAGCCCGGAAATACTACCTTATATCCTTTTAGTCACTAAACGAAACCCTAAGGAAAACCTTCATAATTGGTTGATGTAGTAAGAAGAAGTTGCGTAGAACTTCTAAGGGTTGTTTGGAGCGGGTTGGAGTGCCCAGAGTAGGAGCTAAACGTTGCTCAGGATCGACATTTAAACTTGGATAATTTTGGGCTTATTGAGGTAAATACTCTTGTCCTTCTGTTGTAATTGGAAATTACATAGTAGTATAGAAATGAGTATAAGATATATAGAAGAATGGTATAAGAGAAGAGAATTGAACTAAAATCGCATCAGAAGAATATTAAAGAAGATTGGTTGTACTTACATAGAATTTGTATTCTGATGAACTTGTGTAGTTTAACGGGTAGGGAAGTGCTGCCCGATTTTCCGTAGAATAGACAACCTCTGCTTAGAATATTCTCTGAGTAGTCTAGGCGTTGATAGGCGTATATGGCGCTTTATAGGTTGAAAGTTACTGCGAGTAGAATGTTCTACTTGAAAGGTGGACAAGGCTAAGCCAGGGTTATAAGCGGTGGGCGTTTTGCTAATTATCGATAATCGTCGCGAGGTATGTGATTCTTCCTATCCTCTTGAGCATGATATTTTAAAAGAATATATATGATCACGGTAGGCGTGCGTGTGTTAATGAGCGTGGTTTTACTGCGATGTCTTTTGACTTGAGTCTAAATAATAAGAATCTTGAGGTATTTCAAAAGAATTAAGAATCGTTTTTGAAAGAAGGGTAATACTTGGTTTTAAAAGCTTAAGAGTTATACTAGCTTTATGGGAAGTTAGGTATAACGACTTAAGAGAGATAAAAGGAACGGTTTACTTAATTGTTTATGAACGCCTTGTATTGATTTCGAAAATGAGAATAAGTATCGAACAAACCACTGCAGCACTAATAAAGGGAAATGTATTGACTAATTAAGTATTATTAAAACCAGTAGAAACCTCCATCTGCACAGAAGCTAAGATGAGACAAATGATATTACATTTCCTAGATCATGGCTGCTTTAATAAGATTGTTATGAACAAGAATAACCTACTCACACATAAGGCATACGTTTTTCGAATTGTTTTAAAAGAGAATTATATTATTAAGTGATTAAGACTATGAACTACGAAACCTTTCGAAAATAAGAGACTTGAGTCTTTGAACTTAGGCAAACTTGAACTTGGGAAAAGAAGGTTGTTACTTGTCTTTAAAAGGGGAAATTGTTTTGGTTTACTTAAAAAGATAGTCACTCTATTTTAATACTACGGGTATCGTGTGACTCTTGTGAGAAAGCAGGATCTTTTTTAAGAGATAATGTATGAAGTACTTTGGGGATAAAAACCGAACTTGTTGGCATAAAATAGAAAGTACCTTATGTGAACAACTTGACTATGTTGGTTTGTGATAGCACTTGTAATACTTTCTTGTTGGTTTGATAAGTAAACATGTTAGGATCTACGTGTGTTAGTGTCTTTGCGATGTTTGTGTAAAGGGTGTCCTGATTGTGCTTATGTTGTTTAACGATAATTTGTTATGTTAGTATTGTACCACTCACCTCTTGACATGATATCACAGGGGTTAAAGCGCCCCGTCGAGGATACCTCGTGCGGAGTGCAATGTGACCTATGCGGGCTCACGAGAGTTCGGTTAGTGTGCGGGGATACCTCATGCGGTCCGTGTGGCCATGCGGACTACGAAAGTCGAGGATGATGCAGGAGTAGCTACTCGTCGGGGATTACCTCATGCGGGCTAGGTGGCTTTATCGCGGCTGCGGTGAGTTCGAGTTTGTAGCGCATTGATCACGAGGCGAGTGGCGCCGATCATATGGCGGTCTAGAAAGACCTCGTGATCTGATTTTATAGCATTATTGATGCGTAGGTTTTAGTAGTCGGCTATGCGCCGTACTTACCGTGCGGTTTTATTATGACAAGTGGGACACGGTGTTCATGTGTATTCCTTGGTGCTTTTATATCATAGGCTGCGGTGAGGAAGGTATTCCACGGGCGTGATTGATGTTGTGGGCGTGAGACCCGTAGTTATATTTGAGTGATGACTTTGAGGCGTGAGTCACGACTTGACATATGTTGCTTATTTATTGTGGCTGTAGTTTGGTTATCATACATGTCTCTGCTTTATATAGACTACTATGATTTCATTTCTGATATTTTGATTTCACATACTTGGTACTGTTTGTCACGACCTCCTTGGAGCTGCGTTCATCTGCGCGGTAGAAGTCGCGATCGTCGATCCTCGCTCTTAGGATCACGATTCAGCGTTTTGGGAAGCTCCGTTTCTCGGAGGCTTATCTTTAGTATAGTCCTGTCATTGTAGGTACTTACGTTCGAGGGTATGGCGAGCCTGTCCGTCGTTGTTATTATAAAACTCTTAGAGGTCTTTAATCTGTTGTGGCGAGTTTGTAAAGGGATAGCTTGTTCAAGTTTATGTTATATATGCGAAAGGCAACTTTATGAATAAGCTGTTTCACTTCATATTATTTCATGTCTTGTTTTATATTCATGATTACTCGATGCATGTCTACTTGGGTGCGGGGTAAGGCACGATCAGGCAGGTTAGTCGTGACAAAAGTGGTATCGAGCGATTAATCCTCGGAAAGTGTCTCTGACCGTATCTAGTAAGTCTTGATTATCGGTGTGTTGTGCACGCGATGTCGAGGAGGCTATAGGATATTTAGGATTGGTTTCCATTATTCTCACTCTGAGATCGTGCCTTAGAAATTGTGTTATAAGTTGGACCCTAACGTATTTCTTTCCCTACGATTATTCCTCGCGTAAAACCGGGCGAGAAGGCAAGCGTGCGATGGAGGCTGCGAGTGAAACCTGAGAGATTCTGAGGCACGAGCCCAACCATCGCTGAGGTGGTGCTTCGTTCGGGAGTTACTGCGGCGCGCCGGTCGGCGAGTCTAGCCTGGCGGCGATTGCTCTGCGACCATGATATTTGAACCTTGATTCCGACCGATGGCGAAAGTATGGATTGCAAAGAGCGACCACATGTTACTAGCTATGGATTTAGCGACGAGTATATTATGTACGATTTATCACGGGTCTTGATGAGTATCTAAGAGGTTGTGCAAGTAGCTCTTGATCGGGCATGAGCATGGCTGCGTGCGGGCTTATGCGCTTGGCGTAGAAAGCGTGAGGATCGGCGGGTTAACGAATCAGCGAGAAGAGGCGAGCAGTACTTTGGTAACTTTGGCGGACCTTACCGTGAGGCCCGGTTATGCGCCTCCGCCCGGTCTGAGTGGTCCTCGCGGGGTTCGGGGCGTTCGGGGTATGCGGGAGTTGGTGAGCTCGGGCTCTTTGGTTCGCGAATACCGCGTAGGTTCCGGCCAGGCCGGATTGATTTTCCTCGGTATTCGCGGTGTGGCGGCGTCGTCGGGAATGTCGTCTTGTTGTTGGTGCTTGTTTTACCTGCGGCCGTCAGGGCCATGTGTCGAAAGGGTGTCCTAGTAGGAGGGATGCAAGTAGGAGGACTCAGCCTACGGTCGATTGCGGTCGATGGTTCGGAAAGGAAGGGTGTTAGCGGAGGCCACCAGCGCCGGTGTGGCGTTGTAGTAAGTGTCATTGTGGAGTGTCGTACTTCCCGGCCGACTTGTTATGCTTGCGGCCAGCGGGCCATTTGCGAGAAATTGTCCAGGCCGGAGTGGCGCAAATGTAGAGACTCGACGCCCGAGGATCGGCTAGTTAATCACGCCACTGCTATCGCCCACGAGGCGGGATTGATTAAAGCGACAAGGGAGTGAAGCGGTGAATCTGGTACATCCTTAACCCTCTAGAGATTTGTATGTATGATAAGATGAGTATATCTTAAGTGTTATGTTCAGATAACATTGTGTTAATTGTGATTAGAAATCCTGGTTAGTTAAAAGGGTAAGGTTTGGGGATAAGGGAAGGTGTGCGCCTTAGAATGTTATACGTGGAGACCTTAGAGGCTAGGCCATCTCAAGTAAAAGATTTATATTTTTATGTTTGACCCTTATCGGAGTGCATAGTACACGTGAGATATGTTTGTGTGATAAGTCCCTGAGTAGTGTGAAATGAAAGAGGGTAGTTGAGCTAAGAATGACCACTAGGTTTTCGTAACTTGATTAGTGAGATTGTTAGGATCGGGAACAAGTGTTTGGCGCGATAATGAGTCGGGTTGAGGCCGTCGCGGGTCAACCAGCGGCTTTGTAATGTGGTGAGGTCAATTCGAGGTGGTCACGCGGTGGTGAGTCACGAGGGTGTTAGGCAGTGTAGTTAACCGTCGTGCGAGTTCGTGAGTGCGTTCGACGGAAATCGGGCGATGAAGTCGGCCCGTCTTGTCTTTCGATCAAGGTATTTACTCGTGAGAGGTTATGCGAGATGTTATATATCGGGGAAGGTTGTAAGGCTGCAGGGTGCCTACTTTCACCTTATAATGACAGTGAAGCGAGTTATGGCTATTTCTTTTGGAAGTTTTTACGAGCGGGGTTAGGAACTTCGGGTGAGTCTCGATGTGCATTCACCCTCGGGCCGGTGTTTTGATTTCAGAGATAGCAGCGAGGATTATGTGCCTCTTGTTGAGTGAGTATCATTATAGCTACCATTTCAGTATTCGGATGTCGCCTTATGAAGCCTTGTATGGGCGGAAGTGTAGGTTGCCGATCGATTGGTTCGATGCTGGCAAGATTCAGATAGTTGGTTCATACTTATTTCAGTAGGATGTGGATAGGGTGAAGCCTAACCAGGAGAGGTTATTGGTAGCTCAGAGTCAACAGAAGTCGTACGGATAATCGGCGTCGACACTTGGAGTTCAGGATGACGGTAGGATTTATTGAAGGTACCACCCCGGAAGGGTGTGACGAGATTGAGCGAGAAACTTAGTCGAAGTACTTTGGCGTTTGGATCATTTGGAGAATAGGCGGGTTGCTATAAGTTGGCATTGCCGTCAAGCGTAGGAAGCGATCGTCCGGTCTTTCTTGTTGCTATGTTCGGAAAAGTATCGGAGATCCGTCAGTGTTCCCGATTAATGATGACCAAGTTGGAGATAGTAACGGAGAGATTTTGGAAGCGAAGCAATAACATAAATGTGGTAAGTTATGAGAAAGAGTTCAG
This sequence comes from Przewalskia tangutica, assembly GCA_029844215.1. Classification (NCBI taxonomy): domain Eukaryota; kingdom Viridiplantae; phylum Streptophyta; class Magnoliopsida; order Solanales; family Solanaceae; genus Przewalskia; species Przewalskia tangutica. Next base: position 47,879 of record JAQGDG010000119.1, on the reverse strand, counting down.
TGTCACGAGGAGAATGCGGCGAGTAAGGGAAAGCGAGCATGTGGTAAGAGAATAGAAGTGAACATTTCTTTTGTAAAGTGAAGGTCTGACGGGAGTATAACTATTAGACCTTGGGTAGCAGCTTTTGTGGTGATAGAGGTGATACCTCGTGGACTTGGGTTAAGTAATTGCGCGTGTGTTGTTTTGTGGCGGTGTGTAGCGTGACTTGTTAAGAAGGAACTCTATCGTTATCTGTATCGAGAAGGAACATTGAGGCGAATGTTTCTAAGGAGGAGAATGTTATACCGTATTTCAGTATGCGTGAGGGCGTGCGTCAAAAGTTTAAGCCTTAAGTTAGGCAAGGGATGAAAATTTGTGCACAACCGAAAAGAATTGTTTTAGGCGAAGCGTTTTCCAAAACTTGCGAAGGAAAATTACGATTCTGACATTTATTATTTTGCGGATTTTTAGAGATAAAATATTTTGGACCAGCGAGAGGCGACACTTGTCACCTCAGTGGGCGGCATTGAGAGGCATGGCTTGCGATTTTGAGGCCTAAAACATGGGTCGATGTTTGGAGTGATTTGTGGAGTAGATGGCTATGGTGCACGTGTACAAATCTACACCTCCACTTGCCTTAATCATGGCCATTGAAAGTCTATAAATACCCCCAGTTGAAGACTTCTTCATCCACTCCACAGCTTTCTAAGTCTTGAAAATCCCTCTCCCCTTGGTGTAGCTCTCGTCGAGCTCCCTCCCGCTGAAAGGCCCTTGGCAGAAGTACCCTTTTCCTAGTGGTGCTAGCCGAAATACAAACCCCCTCTTGAGTTGTTCTCGTGAAATACCCCACTTGGTGAAAAATACTCTCAGTATTATTCTGATTCCAAAATACCTTAGCCTTATATCTTGTTGTATTCCAAAGTTACCTCTATCGTAGAGGCAGGAAATACTACCTTATATCCTTTAGTCACTAACGAAACCTAAGGAAAACCTTCATGGTTGGTTGATGTAGTAAGAAGAAGTTGCGTAGAACTTCTAAGGGTTGTTTGGAGCGGGTTGGAGTGCCCAGAGTAGGAGCTAAACGTTGCTCAGGATCGACATTTAAACTTGGATAATTTTGGGCTTATTGAGGTAAATACTCTTGTCCTTCTGTTGTAATTGGAAATTACATAGTAGTATAGAAATGAGTATAAGATATATAGAAGAATGGTATAAGAGAAGAGAATTGAACTAAAATCGCATCAGAAGAATATTAAAGAAGATTGAGTTGTACTTACATGGGTGTATTTCTGATGAACTTGTGTAGTTTAACGGGTAGGGAAGTCTTGGATTTTCGTAGAATAGACAACCCTGCTTAGAATATTCTCTGAGTAGTCTAGGCGTTGATAGGCGTATATGGCCTTTATAGGTTGAAAGTTACTGCGAGTAGCATGTTACTTGAAAGGTGGACAAGGCTAGCGGGTTATATCGGTGGGCGTTTTGCTAATTATCGATAATCGTCGCGAGGTATGTGATTCTTCCTATCCTCTTGAGCATGATATTTTAAAAGAATATATATAATGCGGTGAGCGTGCGTGTGTTAGCGAGCGTGGTTTCTTTGCGATGTCTTTTGACTTGAGTCTAAATAATAAGAATCTTGAGGTATTTCAAAAGAATTAAGAATCGTTTTGAAAGAAGGGTAATACTTGGTTTTAAAAGCTTAAGAGTTATACTAGCTTTATGGGAAGTTAGGTATAACGACTTAAGAGAAGATAAAAGGCAGTTTACTTAATTGTTTATGAGCATGTATTGATTTGAAAATGAGAATAAGTATCGAACAAACCAACTGCGGCGCTAATAAAGGAAATGTATTGACTAATTAAGTATTATTAAAACGTTAGAAACCTCCAAATCACGAGATGCTAAGATGAGACAAATGATATTACATTTCCTAGATCATTTGCTTTAATAAGATTGTTATGAACAAGAATAACCTACTCACACATAAGGCATACGTTTTGAATTATTTTAAAAGATTATATTATTAAGTGATTAAGACTATGAACTACTGAAACCTTTGAAAATAAGAGACTTGAGTCTTTGAACTTAGGCAAACTTGAACTTGGGAAAAGAAGGTTGTTACTTGTCTTTAAAAGGAAATTGTTTTGGTTTACTTAAAAGATAGTCACTCTATTTTAATACTACGGGTGTCGTGTGACTCTTGTGAAAGAAAGCAGGATCTTTTTTAAGAGATAATGTATGAAGTACTTTGGGGATAAAAACCGAACTTGTTGGCATAAAATATAAAGTACCTTATGTGAACAACTTGACTATGTTGGTTTGTGATAGCCTTGTAATACTTTCTTGTTGGTTTGATAAGTAAACATGTTAGGATCTCGTGTGTTAGTGTCTTGTGATGTTTGTGTAAAGGGTGTCCTTGATTGTGCTTATGTTGTTTAACGATAATTTGTTATGTTAGTATTGTACCACTCGCCTCTTGACATGATATCAGGGGTTAAGTTGCCCCGTCACGAGGATACCTCGTGCGGGTCTGTGTGACCTATGCGGAGCTCACGAGAGTTCGGGTTAGTGTGCGGGGATACCTCATGCGGTCCGTGGCCGTGCGGACTCTGAAAGTCGGGGCGATGCGAGGTAGCTACCCTCGATGCGGGGATTACCTCATCACGGGCCTAGGTGGCTATCTGCGGGTGCGGTGAGTTCGAGTTTGGCGCGCACATTGATCTGCGAGGCGAGTGGCGGCGATCATATGGCGCGATCTAGAAAGACCTCGTGATCTGATTTTATAGCATTGTTGATCGTGGGTTTTAGTAGTCGGCTATGCCTTCGTACTTACCGTCACGGTTTTATTATGACACAGTGGGACACGGTGTTCATGTGTATTCCTTGGTGCTTTTATATCATGAATGGCGGTGAGGAAAGGTATTCCACGGGCATGATTGATGTTGTGGGCGTGAGACCCATAGTTATATTTGAGTGATGACTTTGAGGCGTAAGTCACGACTTGACATATTTGCTTATTTATTGTGAATTGTAGTTTGGTTATCATCATGTCTCTGCTTTATATAGACTACTATGATTTCATTTCTGATATTTTGATTTCACATATTTGGTACTGTTTGTCACGACCGAACCGGGCGTGGTGCACCGAGCACCCTAGTGATCTGACATAAGAGAAAACCGTGAAATAAAAACTTAAACATTAAAATAGACATGGATCAAGATGAAAGAAAAGCAGGCCAACCAAAGCGGTTGTCTTTCAACATATATATATATAAACATTTGAGCGATTACAATCCTTACAACCACACTTGCGATTACTCTGAGACCTCTAAGATTTTACAACAACTATGGCGGGACGGGGCGCCGTACCACGAATGTACAGAACCTCTGGACTCGGGGTAACATGCCAAAGATAAGCCTCGAAGGCGGAGCTTTGATATCTTTGAAAGGTGATCCTAAAAGTGGGGATCGGCCGGTAGATGTACTTCTACTGCGGCATGAGCGGCCCCGAAGGAGTCGATCTGGCGGTACCAAGTATGTGGCGAAAAATGCGTAAATGAAATCATAATAGTCTATATAAAGCGGGAGACATGTATGATAGCAAACTACGATTCACAACATAAGCGATCATGTCAAGTCGAGGACTCGCCCTCAAAGTCATCCGCGTACGTGGAACTCCTTCCTGCGGCGATCTAGGTACAAATCATGTAATCGTATAACATGTCTCGCCCGTCATGGACCCGATATAGAAAGCGTGTTTATCATTCGGTTAATCTCATGAGCAGCGGTGGTCAGTGAAATACATTCGGTTCATTCCATGAGCGGTAGTCAGTGAAATACATTCGGTTCATCCGCCGAACACGGTAGTCGAGTGAAATACATTCGGTTCATCCCATGAGCGCGGTAGTCGAAGTGAAATACATTCGGTTAATCCCATGAGCGCGGTAGTCAGTGAAATACATTCGGTTAATCCATGAGCGCGGTAGTCAGTGAAATACATTCCTTGCACAACAAGTCTAGCACCGCAAACATAGGCAAGTTACCACAACTTAAAGTACTTTCATTTTATGACAAAGTCGGGTTTTAACCACTAAAGTACTACGCCGCGTTAAATTCCTTTTAAGAGATTCATTCCTTTTATAAAGTCACGATACGTAGTATATAAAAATGTGTGACTTATATCTTTTAAGTAAACCAAAACAACTTTCATACTTTCCTTTTTAAGACCAAATTAAGGCAATGCCATGCCTTCTTTTTGGACCAAAATACTTCTCTTTTAAAAGTCAAGTTACCACATTAAAACAAATGATAAAACCCTTCTTTTGTTTTAAAGTCGTTATAACCAACTTCCCATAAAGTGTTATAACACTTTATGTTTTAAACCATTTAAGACAACCTGATGCCTTTCTTTTCCTAAAAGTTCGGTTTGCCTAATTTCAATTCATGAAGTCTCTTTTTAGAAAAGTTTCATAGTTCGATGTCTTAATCTCTTTTTAAAACAATTGAGTAACATATGCCATAGGTGAGTAGGTTATTCTTGTTCATAATCAATCTTATTAAGCAACCATGATCTAGAAAATGTAATATCATTTTGTCTTATCTTAGTTTCTATGCAGATGGAGGTTTCTACTGGTTTTAATAATACTTAATTATTCAATACATTTTCCTTTATTAGCTGCGGTGGTTTGTGATACACGTTACGATTTCGAAATCGGTAAAACATTATTCCTTTTAAAACCAAGTACTCATTACTGTGAATGAGGTTTCACACAAAATCCATATTAATTCATTTAAGTTAAGTCTCTTATCTTATAAGATCAAGTCTCTTAACTTCTAAAATCAGTAAACCATTTTCTTTACCTCTCTTGAGACGTTATACCTAACTCCCCATAAAGCTAGTATAACTCTTTTTAAAACCTTTTAAAACCAAATGTTACTCTTCAAAATGGTTTCTTAATATTTTGAAATACATTCAAGGTTCTTATTATTAGGGCTTAAGTCAAAAGACATTGCCGTACAACTCACGTTCTGTTAACACACGTCGTCTAGTACTATATATATTATTGGGCTTAAGTCGAAAGACATTGCCACGTCGTCTACCGTACTATATATTCATGCTCGAGTATAGGAAGAATCACATACCTCGCGGCGATTATCGACTATAAGCAAAAGCGCTCACGGCTATAACGGCTAGCCTTGTCCACGCTTCAAGTAATTCATGCTACTCGCGAACATTCAACCAATCGGTTATCGATCTCTGTAAATACGATCTATGTAAATCTGATTTAATCTTACTTATATTCTTGATGTGATTTCGATTCAAGTCTATTACGTAATATCCTTCTATTCTGATTCAATTCTCTTCTATGAATCTTATATTCATTCTATACAACTAAAATGCGTAATTCCCGATTACAAAGAAGGGCGATAGTATTTACCTCGATGAGCCCAAAATTATCCAAGTTTAATGTAGCTCACGAGCAGCGTTAGCTCTACTCAAGTGCTCCAACCCGCTCCAAACAACCCAGAAGTTCTACGACCTACTTAACACTTCAACGACTATGAAGGTTTTCCTTAGGGTTTAGTTTAGTGGCTAAAGGAAGTATAATAGTATTTTTGGGCTTTGTATAAGTGTAACCTTGGGAATACTACAAGATATTTGGGCGATGTATTTGGGCATTATAACAATACTAGGAGAGTATTTCTATACCTGAAAAGGGGTATTATACGAAAACAATTAGGCTAGGGGTACCCATAGGCTAGGAGCACCTGAGGGGAGGGGAGGCTCTCGGCCAAGCACAACTAGGAGGAGAGGGACGAAAAGCTCACAGCTAAGAGGGGAGGATTTTTAATACTTAGAACAATTTTGGATGAAGAAGTTAATCAACTTAGAGGGTATTTATAGGTCAAGAAATGGCCAACCAATGACGAATTAATCGAAGTGTAAGGCAATTGTAGGGCTAGATTTTAACCATGTGTACCTTATCCATCTACCATGTGACTTGCACAAAATATCCTACTGACCCGCTTGACCCAATCGTCCATTACCGCCACTCAAGCTTCGAATGTGAGGGTGACACATGTCACCCTCCCGTTAATCCAAAATGTTCGTCTCGGAAAAATCATAAAAATTAGAAATGACATGGCGGAATTTTCCGCCATGAAGTTTAGTAAAGCGTTTAGTCAAAGCGATTCTTTTGCACTTGTGCCCAAATTTTCGAACCTAGCCTAACTTTAAGGCTTAAATTATATCACGCCCTGGCGTACATACTGCGTATATACGGGTATAACATTCTCCTCGCCAGAAACATGCGTCGAATGTTCCTTCTGAGGCGGATAGCGATAAAGTTCCTCAACAAGTTGCCCGCCACGCTGTACGAAATAACACACGTTCTCTTCCTTTCTTACTGCCGTCGTGCCCTCGAACACTTGAACTCTTCTAGTATCGTACCACGCTTGATCATCGCTTTGGTTTCCAAAACTTTGGAGTCACTACCTCGACTTGGTCATCTTACTAGCCTCGATCTCCGTAAGGCCATTCCGGCCTTGCGATCGGCTACGGTCGAACATATCCACGAACTCATCGATGGTCATCTAAACTTGGGCTAGCACCCTCGTGACCCTACCACTGGCGGGACCACGGAGTGACCCCGCCGAAGCAGGCAGCGGGTTGGCGCAACATAGCCCACGACCAACAACGCGTCAGCTCTTGTTTCCGTCCGGAACAATCTTACCTATCTGGTCGTGAAAGCTACCACTTCCATTTACACTACGAATTATCCTTTCAACTAAAAATGCTTTCTAAATCATAACTAACCAGCGCTATCCGTACATAGCACCTGACAAAAGATCATTATATCAGCATGCAAAACTCTAGAGGTTAGGGATATACGAACCTACGCTCCACTCTAATCATAGGCACGCCTGCGAGTGCATAGTGTAGAAAGCGATGAACGCCGCATTGATCCGGTAAGATGCGCCCAGTGCGGTACCACTCCTATAAGCCTGATCTCTCGTCACATGGCCACAGCGGCGCGAGTGAAACAAGCACGATAAAAGATGACATTCCGGGATGGCGTGCGCCGTCTCGTGCCTGAGGGGGCATGAATCCTGTTGCTAGAACTCGCGTATACACTTGAACGAAGCCACGGAGCTCGACCGGCTCGAATACCGAGCGTCACGAAGGCGCGGAGGACCACTCTGTCTTGGCGGAGTTACATAACTAGCTCTTCTTTGAGGCGGTCGCCTTGAAGTTACCAAAGGACCTTTGTCTTGGCGGCCTCTTGGCGATCTCGGTCGTTAGTCGACCTCTCGTGCCTCGCGTCTGAGTGCATGAGCTTGCGTGCGGGCAATGTCCGTGCGGTGAGAAGAGCTACACCCGTACACGCCTCTGCCAAGTAATCATCTAGCGGTGGCGTGGCGGTGTACTCATCCTCCATGCTCGGCTACTCTGGCGAGGACGTCTGAGCTAATGAGTCGAACTCCACCTGCTCTCTGGCCGTCGCGCCACGCCTCAGCGTCAAAAATTTGTCGGCCCGAGCCCTCCTCATACGTGGAGGCAAGAAGTGTGCTGAAATGCCTTTGAGAACTTCGTCCATGGTGGAAGTGCATTCTCTCCCGGGACAGCTCGCGAATCAAACGATCGACTACGGTATCCTGCGGCCCGATCACGAACCTAGGACCAGCGGCTCGGTCTCGATGCCTTGATCACTCTCATGACCGGCTATGCTTGCGGATGAACTCCTGCGGATCATCCTCGAGCCTCGACCCGTAAAACTGGCGGGTTACGCTCCGAAAAATCCGTAGTCTCAGCTATGCGCTCGGGGTGAACTACGGGTGCTCTGGGGCCCAGGCTGCGTCGGCCTATCCTCATATCGCACGACCACGGCGATGGCGAACCATCTCCTTGTAACCCGTCTCATACGCCCGGTGTGGGGTGGAGGCTCGGGTCTGTGGTCTCGGCTGACCAGCTGCTGCGACTCTAAACTCTGTTAGAGTTGGCGGCGTCGCAAAACTTCGCCGTCGGAAGCTGTCTCAGTCTTGGCGGGCTGCGCCCTCGTACTCCTCTGTAACCCACTCGGCTCTCCTTGCCTTGCCCGTACGGGCACAGGTTGCACTACGCGAGGCATAGCGGTAAAGGAAAGGAATACGTCGAGAGGGTCCGACTTATCCACGACTCTGAGGCACGATCTCGGAATGAGAAGAAGGAAACCAATCCTAAATGTCCTATAGCCTCACGATTATAGATGTGGTGCCTGAACACAGCGATAATCAAGACTCTACTAGACACGATCTGTAGACACTTTCAGAGGATTAAGCGCTCGATACCACTTTTGTCACGACCGAACCGGGCGTGGTAGTGCCTACCGGGCACCTAGTGATACAACATCGAGAAAACCAGCGGAAATAAAAACTTAAACATTAAAATAGACATGGATCAAGATGAAAGAAAAGCAGGCCAGCAAAGCGGTTGCGCTTTGGCGTATATATATAAACATTTGAGCGGTTATAATCCTTACCACCACCTTTGGCGATTACTCTGGACCTACAAGATTTTTACAACAACTATGGCGGGACGGGGCCGCCATACCAGAATGTACAAGAACCTACGGACTCGGGTAGCATGCCAAAGATAAGCCTCAGGAAGGAGCGGACTTCGATATCTTTGAAAGGTGATCCTAAGCGGGGATCGGCGATGTACTTACTGCGGCGTGAGCGGCCCGAATGAAGTCGATCTGGCGGTACCAAGTATGTGGCGAAAAATATTGTAAATGAAATCATAATAGTCTATATAAAGCGAGAGCATGTATGATAGCCAAACTACGATTCGCGACATAAGCGATCATGTCAAGTCGGGACTCGCGCCTCAAAGTCATCCCTCGTGCGTGGAACTCCTTCGCCCTGCTTGTGATCTAGGTACAAATCATGTGATCGTATAACATGTCTCGGCCCGTCATGGACCAGTATAGAAAGCGTGTGGAATACATTCCGGTTAAATCGTAAACGCGGTAGTCGAGTGAAATACATTCGGTTCAATCCGTGAGCAGCGATGGTCGAGTGAAATACATTCCGGTTCATCCGCGAACCACGGTAGTCGAGTGAAATACATTCGGTTCATCCATGACAGCGGTAGTCAGTGAAATACATTCGGTTCATCCGTGAGCAGCGGTGGTCAGTGAAATACATTCGGTTCATCCGTGAGCGGTGGTCAGTGAAATACATTCGCACAACAAGTCTAGCACCGCGCAAACATAGGCAAGTTACACACGACTTAAAGTACTTTCGTTTTATGACAAAGTCGGGTTTTAACCACTAAAGTACTACATACGTTAAATTCCTTTTAAGAGATTCATTCCTTTTATAAAAGTCACCGATACAGTAGTATATAAAAATGTGTGACTTATATCTTTTAAGTAAACCAAAACAACTTTCATACTTTCCTTTTAAGACCAAATTAAGGCAATGCCATGCCTTCTTTTTGGACCAAAATACTTCTCTTTTAAAAGTCAAGTTACCGCATTAAAACAAATGATAAAACCACTGCTTTTGTTTTCGTAAAGTCGTTATAACCAACTTCTCGTAAAGGCATTATAACACTTTATGTTTTAAACCATTTTAAGACAACATGATGCCTTTCTTTTCCTAAAAGTTCGGTTTGCCTAATTTCAATTCATGAGTCTCTTTTTAGAAAAGTTTCATAGTTGATGTCTTAATCTCTTTTTAAAACAATTGAGTAACATATGCCATAGGTGAGTAGGTTATTCTTGTTCATAATCAATCTTATTAGCGACCGTGATCTAGAAAATGTAATATCATTTTGTCTTATCTTAACTTATGCGGATGGAGGTTCTCTTGGTTTTAATAATACTTAATTATTGATACATTTTCCTTTATTAGCTTATTTGCGGTGGTTTGTCGATACGATTACGATTTCCGAAATCGGTAAAACATTATTCCTTTTAAAAACCAAGTACTCATTACTGTGAATGAGGTTTCACACAAAATCCATATTAATTCATTTAAGTTAAGTCTCTTATCTTATAAGATCAAGTCTCTTAACTTAATAACAAGGCAAGTAGATAGAGTTAGAGAGAAGTTTCTCTCATTGGTGAAAATGCTCTCAGCATTTCTCCACTAGTCGCTCTTGTAATCCGCCTCGTTCTTATGATTTCATCTTGATTTCATACTCAGTAAATCTGATTTCATCTTTGATTTCATGAGATTGTTAAATGCATTCATCTTACTTGAATTTGATACGAAGTTGTTAGAGTTAATTACGGAAATTTTACATCTTGTTGAAGATTTTTGAAAATTGTGGAAAGATTGTTCGAGTTTATCAACTTGTCCAAAGATTATTCTGAAGATACTTCAACTTGATTAAAGATTACTCAAGATTTGCATTATCTTCCTTCTAGCCATGAGAAAAATACAAAGATTTCGAAAAGAATGAAAGAGATTATTTTGATTGTTCAAGATTACAAGATTGAATTTGAATTTGAGGTTTGCATTTAGAAGCGGCCTGCGTGATGGCGATTTGCTTCTCTTTCGACAGGCGGTTGAAGCGGGGTTGCTAGCAAGTCGGGGAGGTGTTCTTGGTGTGCGAGAGGTCGTGATGGTGGTCTTGGGTTGAGGATGCAGCCGCTGATTTTCCGACCTTGGCGAGCACCTTGGGCGTCGGATTGGCGGTACGATTAGGTAGGCACTCACGACTCTGGAGAGATTGCGGATCTTGATAGGGATCCGGGTCGAAAGTGGGTATGGAGGGTGGTTCGGGTTGCGGTGGGTGGTGTTGATGTTCGGGGTTTGTGGTTTTGAACCCTTAGGTCTCGATCTTTGGCCACGAGTTCATAGAGACTTTTCGGCGGCCACTTTGGATGCGAGGTGACAGCGGGTCTCGAGGTTGGTCACGGGTTGATTGCGGAGTCGGGAGGGTGGTCATGGGTCTTTGGGGAGGTCCGTGGGTCGCGGCCTTTGGTTGTTGAGTTCGACATTGTTTCTTTTCCAATTGGCCTTGGAAATGCAAAGGTTTTAGGCCAGGGGTTTCTATCCAAAAGAGGTCTAGAAATTTGATGCATTCAATGAGTGCGGATGTCGATGGCGCGCCTCGTTCAATTGTTGATTATCAATGGAGCGCCTCATTCATTAGGTGCAACTTTGGAGTTGAGTTTGTTGGGAATTCAAGTGTTGCGGTTTCGAGCGTCACCCGTTCTTGAGGGTTGGCGGGTAGCATGGGTGGGCAGCAGTCGATGGCGGTTCTTGAGGTGGTTCGGGTCGAAGGAGGGTCGGAAGGGTAGTCATGGGCTCTTGATTGGTCTTTATGGTGGTCACGTGTCAAATTTGGAGCCAGGGTCATCGGTTCAAGATTGTTGGGTCGAAGTTGGTTCAATTCCCATGGCTCTTGGTTGTACAAAGCGTGCGAATTTGAGCAGCTACTCTTGAAACAAGACTTGGTAGCTTGGGAATTTAATTCTTTGTGAGTACGAAACATCTCGTTCAATAGGGCTTGAAACTTGATAAGGGTGGAGTGCAGATGGGTTACTCTTCTAATGAAGTCAAAAGTTGCGGAAACCATAGGCAACTCGTCCAAAGAGGTATGGTAACTTGATGGCTCACGAGGCAGAAGGGCTACATTTCAAATAAGTCTTGGAAGAGCAATTAATGTGGAATTTGAAGGATCATTCTTTTCCAAGAAGCCTAAAGTCGACCTTGTTTGGTCGACAAACCACTTAATCTTGGGGCGTGAGCCGTTTATGGCAACCATTCCCAATGATGCACTAGTCTTGATTTCCCCGTGAATCGAACTATTGCACTACTAAAGCGTGCAAATGATACTAGGAGTCACAACAAATTAAGGAGCCTAATCCAGCGAATAAAAGTCCAAATCACGAAGATTGGAAGAGTATTTCACTACCCAGATTACTTAAATGAAGATACTATCTTGGAATGTCGGATAGATAGCATTTAATTTTCATGTTGAAGTTTATTTTCTTGTTCTTGTTTACGTTGAGGATTGAGAACCCTCGGCGATTATAACTTCTGAGCTTTTCTTTTTAGTAATAATATTTGCATTTACAGAAAAAAAAAGTCTCTTAACTACAAAATCGATAAACCATTTTCTTTACCTCTCTTGAGGCGTTATACCTAACTCCCCGTAAGCTAGTATAACTCTTTTTAAAACCTTTTAAAACCAAATGTTACTCTTATTAAAATGGTTTCTTAATATTTTTGAAATACATTCAAGGTTCTTATTATTGGGCTTAAGTCAAAAGACATTGCGTACAACTACGTTCTGTTAACACGCGTCGTCTAGTACTATATATATTATTAGGGCTTAAGTCAAAAGACATTGCCATAATGCGTCTACGTACTATATATTCATGCTCAAGAGTATAGGAAGAATCACATACCTCGCGGCGATTATCGACTATAAGCAAAAGCGCTCCGCGGCTATAACGGCTAGCCTTGTCCACTTCAGTAATTAATGCTACTCGCGAACATTGACCAATACGGTTATCGATCGTAAATCGATCCTATGTAAATCTGATTTAATCTTCTACTTATATTCTTACGATGTGATTTGATTCAAGTCTATTACGTAATATCCTTACATTACGGTTGATTCTCTTCTATGAATCTTATATTCATTCTATACAACTACGATGCGTAATTCCCGATTACAAAGAAGGGCGATAGTATTTACCTCGATGAGCCCAAAATTATCCAAGTTTAATGTGGCTCACGAGCAGCGTTAAGCTCTACTCCAGTGCTCAACCGCTCCAAACAACCGCTAGAAGTTCTGCGACTTCACTTAACACTTCGGCCGACTATGAAGGTTTTCCTTAGGAGTTTCGTTTAGTGGCTAAAGGAAGTATAATAGTATTTTACGGGCTTTGTATAAGTGTAACCTTGGGAATACTACAAGGTATTTGGGCCAGGTATTTGGGCATTATAACAATACTAGGAGAGTATTTCTATACCACAAAAGGGTATTATCACGAAAACAATTAGGTGGGGTACCCTGGCTAGGAGCACCTGAGGGGAGGGAGGCTCTCGGCCAAGCACGACTAGGAGGGGAGAGAGGGAAAAGCTCGCTAAGAGGGGAGGATTTTTAATACTTAGAACAATTTTTGGATGAAGAAGTTCATCAACTTAGAGGGTATTTATAGGTCGAAATGGCGAACCAGTAGCGAATTAATCAGTGTAAAAGGCAAGTGTAGGGCTAGATTTTAACCATGTGTACCTTATCCATCTACTACCTGACATGCACAAAATATCCTACCAACCCCCTTGACCCAATCGTCCATTCTGCCGCTCGAGCTTCGATGTGAGGTGACATGTCGCCCTCGTTGTCCAAAATGTTTCGTCTCTCGGAAAAATCCGCAAAATTAGAAATGACATGGCGGAATTTTCCGCCGCAAGTTTAGTAAAGCGTTTCGTCGAAAAGCGATTCTTTCGGCACTTGTGCCCAAATTTTCGAACCTAGCCTAACTTTAAGGCTTAAATTATATCGTCGCCTGGCGTACATACTGCGGAATTACGGTATAACAGCATTGTCTTGACCTCCTTGGAGGCTGCGTTCATCTGCGGTAAGTACGCGATCGTCGATCCTCGCTCTTAGGATCCGAGTTCGTTTTGGGAAGCTCCGTTTCTCGGAGGCTTATCTTTGGTATAGTCACTGTCATTGTACTTACGTTCGGGGTATGGCGGGGCCCTGTCCCGTCGTTGTTATTATAAAACTCTTAGAGGTCTTTTCACGACCGAACCGGGCGTGGTAGTGTCTTACCGGGCACCAGTAGACATCGTCAGTGTCGGCGGAATATAAGACAAGACATGAAATAACATGAAGTGTGAAACATTTATACGAGAAAAGTTGACTTTCGGCATATATATAAAAACTTAAATCCGACGATTTACATCCGCTTTTACAAACTACGCCTGCGGTACTACGGACCTGCAGAATGATATAACAACAATGGCGGGACGGCGCGCCATGCCGCGAATGTAGTACCTACGGCGAGGACTACGCGTGATAAGCCTCGGGAAGCGGGCTTCCCAAGCTGAAGCTGTGACCTATGGCGAGGATCGACAAGCGGTGTACCTACTGCGGCGTGGCGACCTCGAAGGAAGTCATTACAATTGGTACAGTATGTGGCTGAAAATCGTAAATGAAATCATAGTAGTCTATATAAAGCGGGAGACATATATGATAACAAACTACGATTCCTGATAAATAGCGAGTCATGTCAAGTCGGGGACTCGCGCCTCAAAGTAATCACTCAAACATAACTATGAGTCTCGCGCCATGACATCAATCATGCGTGGAATACCTTATCGCTTTATCGTGATCTATGATATAAAAGCACGAGGAATACACATGAACACGAGTCCACCTATGTCATAATAAAATCGTGCGGGGTAAATGCGAAGGCGTGGCCGACTACTAAAACCACGGTACCAATAAGGTCATAAAGCGTATCACGAGGTCTTTCTAGGCCGCCACATGATCGGTGGCCACTCGCGCTTGATATCAAATGTCGCGCGTCTAGTCCTGGAACTTCCGCGACTCGCGTAGGCCACTCGCATAGGCGCGTGAGGTATTCCCGCGTCGAGGGTAGCTACTCCGGCGTCGTCACGGACTCGCGATCCGCGTAGCCACATAGACGCGTGAGGTATAACCCGCACACTAACTGGAACTTCGTAGCTCGCGTAGGTCCTGGACCGCGTGAGGTATTCTCGAATCATAGTCACCTGTTGCGAGGTATACCGCGTCGGAGCGACAACCCCGATATCATGTCAAGAGGTGAGTGATATAATACTAACATAACGCTTATCGTTAAACAACATAAGCACAACAAGGAAACCCTTTACACAAGCGTCACAAGATACTAACACACGTAGCATCTAACGTGTTTAATTATCAAATCAACAAGAAAGTATTACAAGGCTATCACGAACCAACGATCAAGTTATTCACCTGAGGTACCTTCACTTTATGTTAACAAGTTGGGTTTTTATCCCCAAAGTACTTCATCATTAACTCTTTAAAAGATCCGTTTCTTTCACAAAAGTCACACAATACGTAGTATAAAAATAGGTGACTATCTTTTTAAGTAAACCAAAACACTTCCTTTGTAAAATCAAGTAACAACATTATTTTCCAAGCGTTCAAGTTTGCCTAATTTCAAATACTCAAGTTTCTCATTTTGAAAGGTTTAGTAGTTCATAGTTTTAATCACTTAATGATATAATTCTCCTTTAAAACAATTAGAAACATATGTCTTATGTGTGAGTAGGTTATTCTTGTTTATAACAATCGATTAAGCGACCGTGATCTAGGAAATGTAATATCATTTGGTCTCATCTTAGCTTCTATGCGGATGGAGGTTCTCTTGGTTTTAATAATACTTAATTAGTCAATACATTTCCCTTTATTAGCTTTGCGATGGTTTGTTCGATACTTATTATAATTTCCTAAATCAGTAAAACATTATTCCTTTTAAAAACCAAGTACTCATTACTCACGAATGAGGTTTCACACTTATTAACAAAATTCATATTAATTCAATTAAGTCAAGTCTCTTATCTTTTAAGATCAATAAACCATTCTTTTTATCTCTCTTAAGTCGTTATACCTAACTTTCCATAAAGCTAGTATAACTCTTAAGCTTTTAAAACCAAGTATTACTCTTAACCAAAAGGTTTCTTAATTCTTTTGAAATACTTGAATTCTTATTATTAAAACTCAAGTAAAAGACATCGGAGTAAAACCACGTTCGGTTAACACACGTCGTCTAGTACTATATATATATTCTTTTAAGATATCATGCCGAGAGGATAGGAAGAATCAAAACCTCGCGGCGATTATCGACAATTAGTAAAGCGCTCGCGGCTATAACCCGGCTAGCCTTGTCCACCTTTCAAGTAGGACACGCTACTCGCAGTACTTCAACCTATACCGGTTATACAAGTCTATCAATGTCTAGACTACTCTGTAGAATAAAACTAGATACGGGATTCCTTATTCTACGGAAAATTGGGCAGCACTTCCCTACCCGACAAACTACACAAGTCTACTGTAAATACAGTCCTATGTAAGTATAGTTCAATTCTCTTCTTATATACCTTCCTTGTATATAACTTATACTTCCACAATATGTAAACTCTAATTACAATAGGGGGACAAGATATTTACCTCGATAAGCCCAAAATTATCCAAGTTTAAATGTCGATCATGAGCAACGTTTAGCTCACACTGCAGGTGCTCGACCGCTCCAAACAACCCTTAGAAGTTCTCACATAACTTCTTCTTAATACTTGACCAACTATGAAGATTTTCCTTAGGGTTTCGTTTTTGAGACTAAAAAGGACAAAGGTAGTATTCAAGACTCTACGTATAGAGGTATCTTTGGAATACTACAAGGTATAAAACTAAGGTATTTTGGAATAATGTAATACTTGAGAGTATTTTCTACCAAGAGGGGTATTTACGAGAACAACTAGGCAAGGGGGTATGTCTCGGCCAACACCACTAGGAGGAGGGTGTTTCGGCGAGGCCTTCTCGAGGAGGGAAGCTCTTTGGACGAGAGCTACACTAAGGGGAGAGGGCTTTTCAATACTTAGAAAGTGTTTGAGGATGAAGAAGTCTTCAACTAATGGGGGGTATTTATAGGGAGACCAATGGACAAGATCAAGACAAGTGATGGGCAAGTAGAGGGTGAGGATTTGTACATGTGCATCCTATCCATCTACTCCTCAAATCACTCCAAACATTGACCCATGGTTTAGGCCACAAAACATGGCACAAAAACGTGCACACCATCGGCCCTAAGACCGCCCACTTGAGGGTGACAAGTGTCGCCCTCTCGTTGGTCCAAAATATTTCATCTCTCGGAAAAATCCGCAAAAATTATTAATGTCGCAACATGATTTTCCCTCTCAAAGTTTGGAAAACGTTTCGTCGGGAAAACAATTCTTTCGTGGGGTTGTGAACAAAATTTTCGTCCTTGCCTAATTTTTAAGGCTCAAACTTTTGTACGTATGCCTCACGTACATACTCTGGAAATACGGGGTATAACATTCTCCTCGCCAGAAACATTCGTCGAATGTTCCTTCTCAAGCGGATAACGATGAAGTCTCTTTAAGCTTAAACAAGTTGCCAATGTCACACATGGCCACAAAACAACACGCGCAAATTCTTACATCGAAGTCCACGAGGAATCACCTCTAACATCACAAGCTTCCACCCAAAGTCTAAGCGATACTCCTTAGAAGCGATCACTACATTCTCTTAACACGTGCCGCTTCTTCCTTACTCGTCGTACCTTTCTGCGTACCTCGAACTCTTTCTCATAACACCACGTTTATTCTGCTTGATTTCCAAAATCTGGTTACTATCTCGACTTGGTCATCGTTAAGCGGGATCACTCTGGATGGATCTCCGATACTTTCCCGAACATAGCAACATGAAAGACCGAACGTACTGCTTCCTAAGTCGGATGGCAATGCTAACTTATAGGCAACCTGGCCTATTCTACAAACAATCTGAAAATGCCCAAAAGTACTTTGGGTTAAGTTTTCTCCTGCTTTCCAAAACTCGTCACACCTATAGGTGGTACCTTGAAGACCACGTCGACTGAACTCCAAGCGTCGTCGTAGATTATCCACGACTGTTGACTACGAGCGCGATAACCTCTTACGGATAAGCTTACTTTATCCGCGTCCTGAATCAGAATGAACCTATCTGAACCTTGCCAACATCGAACCAATCATTGGCAACTTACACTTCCGCCCTACAAGGCTTTATAAGGTGATATCAGAATCTTTGAAATAGTAGCTATAAAACACTCCTCAGCGAGGCAACAATCCTCCGGCTACCACGAAATCCAACAACGGCAGGGTGAATGCGATACTAAGACTACTTTGAGTTCCTAACCACTGCTGGTAACACTTCGAGGAAAAGAGATAGCCATAACACAGGCTTCAGCATGCATCGTCATAAGGTGAAAGTAGGCACCTCGTGCGACCTTACAATCTTCGATAAATAATATCTCGCGTAACCTGTAGAGTAAGCGGTCTGGTGAAAGACAAGATGGGTTGACCTCATCGGCCCGAGCTACTAGTCGAGCGCATCCACGAACTTCGTGCGATGGTTAACTAAACTTGGGCCTAACACCTCGTGACCCCACAACTGGCGGGACCACCTCGAGTGACCCACCGTATTACGGGCGCGGGTTGACGCGTCGGTCTCAACCCGACCCGTTATCGCACAAAACTCTTGCTCCCTCGAATCGGAACAATCTCACAATCAAGTCACGAAAACCTAGTGGTCTTCTTAGCTCAACTACCCTCTTTTATTTCATACCACTCAGGGACTTATCACACAAACATATCTCACGTGTACTATGCACTCCGATAAAGGTTAACATAACAATAAATCTTTTACTCAAGATGGCCTCTCCTCTAAGGTCTCCACGTATAGAACTCTAAGGCTCACACTTTCCTTATCCCCAATCTTACCATTTTAACTAACCATGATTTCTAATCACAATTTACACAATGCTATCAGGACATAACACTTAAGATATACTCATCTTACATACTAATCTCTAGAGGGTTAAGGATGTACACATGTCTCTTGCTTACTTTGCACAGCCGTTCTAATCAATCACCTTGCTGTGTAGCTAGGAAAGGTGATGAACTAGCGCTGATCCTAAAGGTGAGTCTCTACATCCGCGCCACCTGCAGTGGGACAATTCCTCGTAAAATGGCCTGCTGCGTCATGAAGCAAAACAAGTTGTCGAATAAGTGCGACCTCGCCATGACAACACCACAGCCGCAGAGGTGGGGTGGCCTCCTCAGCTAACACCCCTCCTCTCCGAATCACTTTGAATCCATGGCGATGGTAGGTGAGTCCTCCTACTTACATCCTCCTACTAGGACATCCTTTCGACACATGGCCACGGCGGCCACGGTAAAACAAGTACCCGACTAAAATCGACATTCCGGGATGGCGCTGTCATTTGTGAACAGAGGCTTGAATCGGTGTTTGGAACCTACGTGTAAGTTGTGACCGGAAGCCACAGCTACGACCAACTCCTGCATACCGAGCGTCACGAAATGCAGCGGAGGACCACTCCTTGGCGGAGGCGCATGTCAATCTGCTTCTGAGAAGGTCCGCCTCGATAGTTACCAAAGGATCTGCCGTCGGGCCCCTGCTTACTGTCGCTTGATTAATCTGCGATCTCTACGTTTCTCGGCTGCTGCGCATAAGCTGTCTGTGAGCCATGCTCATCTTTGAAGAGCTACTCTTGCACAACCCTCTCTTAGATAGTCGTCAAGACCCGCGATAAATCGGTATATAATGTACTCTGCAGTTGCTAACTCCTAGCTAATGTGAGGTGCGTCTCTTTGCAATCTATACTTTTCTGCTCTTGGTGCGTAGGCGAAGGTTCAAATATCATGGCGCGATGGAGCTGCTCTGCATTGTACTAAACTCTGCTTGAAATTTGGCGTCGTGAGAACTCCCGAATGAGCACCACGGGTGATGATTGGGCTGTGCCTCGTAACCCTACGTACTACTCGCGGCTCCTCGGTTGCCTTGCCATCTGGGCGGGTTGCCTTACGCGGAGGCATAGCGGTAAGGGAAAGAAATACGTTAGAGGTCCGACTTATAACACGACTCAAGCGCGATCTCGAGTGAGAAGAATGTAAACGATCCTAAATATCCTATAGCCTCACGATTATTGGTGTGGTGCACAACACGATAATCAGACTCTACTAGATACGGTGCGTAGACACTTTAGAGATAACACGGCTCGATACCACTTTAGTCACGACGGAACCGGGCGTGGTAGTGCCTACCGGGCACCCAGTAGACATCGTCAGTGTCAGTGGAATATAAGACAAGACATGAAATAACATGAAGTGTGAAACATTTAGGTGAGAAAAGTTGCCTTCGGCATATATATAAAAACTTAAATCGACGATTACATCCGCTTTTACAAACTCTGCCGACAACGGTACTACAGGACCTGCAGAATGATATAACAACAATGGCGGGACGGGGCCCGCCGTACCTGAATGTAAGTACTCTGGCTGACGAGGGGACTACACGTGATAAGCCTCGGAGAAAGCGGGCTTCCCAAGCGAGCGTGACCACATGGCGAGGATCAACAGCGGTGTACCTACTGCGGCATGAGCGCGGCCCGAAGGAGGTCGATCTGGTACAAAGTATGTGAAACTAAAAATCACGTAAATGAAATCATAGTAGTCTATATAAAGCGGGAGACATGTTTGATAACCAAACTACGATTCCTGATAAATAGCGATCATGTCAAGTCGGGGACTCGCGCCTCAAAGTCACCACTCAAATATAACTATGGGTCTCGCGCCCAGCGACATCAATCATGCGTGGAATACGCCGCCAGCTGCCGTGATCTATGATATAAAGCACGAGGAATAAACATGAACACGGGTCCCACGTGTCATAATAAAACCGTCTGCGAGAATGCGAAGAGCATAGCGACTACTAAAACCCGCAGTACCAACAAGGTCATAAAGCGTATCATGAGGTGCATGCAGCCGCGTGATCGAGTGGCCTTTCGCGCGATATCTAATGTGCGCGTCTAGTCTGGAACTTCCGCGACTCGCGTAGGCCACTCGCGTAGGCCGCGTAGGTATTCCCGCGTCGAGGGTAGCTACTCCCGGCATCGTCTGGACTCGCGATCCGCGTAGCCCACGTAGACCGCGTGAGTATAACCCGCGCGCTAACACGGAACTTTCGTAGCTCGCGTAGGTCCCTGGACCGCGTAGAGTATTCTCGAATCATAGTCACCTGGTGCACGAGGTATACCAGCGTCGGAGGCGGCTTAACCCCGTATCATGTCAAGAGGTGAGTGATATAATACTAACATAACGACATCGTTAAACAACATAAGCCTGACAAGGAAACCCCTTTACACAAGCGTCACAAGATACTAACACGTAGCATCTAACATGTTTACTTATCAAATCAACAAGAAAGTATTACAAGGCTATCACAAACCAACACGATCAAGTTATTCCACAAGGTACCTTCACTTTATGTTAACAAGTTGGGTTTTTATCCCCAAAGTACTTCATACATTAACTCTTTAAAAGATCAGTTTCTTTCACAAAAGTCACCTGATACGTAGTATAAAAATAGAGTGACTATCTTTTAAGTAAACCAAAACACTTCCCTTTGTAAAATCAAGTAACAACATTATTTTCCAAGCGTTCAAGTTTGCCTAATTTCAAATACTCAAGTTTCTCATTTTGAAAGGTTTAAGTAGTTCATAGTTTTAATCACTTAATGATATAATTCTCATTTAAAACAATTAGAAACATATGCCTTATGTGTGAGTAGGTTATTCTTGTTTATAACAATGATTAAGCGACCATGATGCAGGAAATGTAATATCATTTGGTCTCGTCTTAGCTTCATGCGGATGGAGGTTCTCTTGGTTTTAATAATACTTAATTAGTCAATACATTTCCCTTTATTAACGTTGCGATGGTTAGTTCGATACTTATTACGATTCGAAATCGGTAAAACATTATTCCTTTTAAAAACCAAGTACTCATTACTCACGAATGAGGTTTCACATATTAACAAAATTCATATTAATTCAATTAAGTCAAGTCTCTTATCTTTTAAGATCAATAAACCATTCTTTTTATCTCTCTTGAAGTCGTTATACCTAACTTTCCATAAAGCTAGTATAACTCTTAAGCTTTAAAACCAAGTATTACTCTTAACAAAAGGTTTCTTAATTCTTTTGAAATGCTTTAAGATTCTTATTATTAAAACTCAAGTAAAAAGACATCGGAGTAAAACCACGTTAGATTAACACACGTCGTCTTTAGTACTATATATATATTCTTTTAAGATATCATGCTCGAGAGGATAGGAAGAATCACATACCTCGCGGCGATTATCGACAATTAGCAAAGCGCTCACGGCTATAACAGCTAGCCTTGTCCACCTTTCAGTAGGACACGCTACTCGCGATCTTCAACCTATCTAGGTTATACAAGTCTATCAATGTCTAGACTACTCTGTAGAATAAAAACTGAATACGAGATTCCTTATTACGGAAAATTGGGCGACTTCCACTGCGACAAACTACACAAGTCTACTGTAAATACAGTCCTATGTAAGTATAGTTCAATTCTCTTCTTATATACCTTCCTTGTATATAGCATACTTGACAATATGTAAACTCTAATTACAATAGGGGACAAGATATTTACCTCGATAAGCCAAAATTATCCAAGTTTAAATGTCGATCTGAGCAGCGTTTAGCTCTACTCTGGGTGCTCCAACCGCTCAAACAACCCTTAGAAGTTCTACGCAACTTCTTCTTAATACTTTAACCAACTATGAAGATTTTCCTGAGGGTTTCGTTTTTGAGACTAAAAGGACAAAAAGTAGTATTTCCGGGCTCTACGTATAGAGGTATCTTTGGAATACTACAAGGTATAAGGCTAAGGTATTTTGGAATAGTAACAATACTTGGAGAGTATTTTCTACCAAGAGGGGGGGTATTTTACGAGAACAACTAGGCAAGGGGTATGTCTCGGCGACACGGCTAGGAGGTGTTTCGGCGAGGACTTCTCGAGGGAGGAAGCTCTTTGGACGAGAGCTACACTAAGGGGGAGAGGGCTTTTCAAGACTTAGAAAGTGTTTGAGGATGAAGAAGTCTTCAAATAAGGGGGGTATTTATAGGGAAACCAATGGACAAGATCAAGACAAGTGGTGGGCAAGTGGAGGGTGAGGATTTGTACATGTGCACCCTAGCCATCTACTCCTCAAATCACTCCAAACATTGACCCATGGTTTAGGCCACAAAACATGGCACAAAAACGTGCACACCATCGGCCCTAAGACCGCCCACTTGAGGGTGACAAGTGTCGCCCTCTCGTTGGTCCAAAATATTTCATCTCTCGGAAAAATCCGCAAAAATTATTAATGTCGCAACCGCAATTTTCCCCTCACAAAGTTTGGAAAACGTTTCGTCGGAAAATAATTCTTTTCGTGGGTTGTGAACAAAATTTTCGTCCCTTGCCTAATTTAAGGCTCAAACTTTTGTACGTACGCCCTCACGTACATACTCAGGAAATCACGAGGGTATAGCAGTGCATGAAATCTTTGTTGTGAGCGAGTTTGTAAAGGGATATAGCTCAAGTTTATGTTATATATCTTAGAAAGGCAACTTTTATGAATAATTGTTTCACACTTCATATTATTTCATGTCTTGTTTTATATTCCGCTGATTACTCTGATGCATGTCTACTTGGGTGCCCGGGGTAAGGCACCAGTCACGGGCCCCAATTCGGGTCGTGACAGTCATGTTCAGATGCCCTCACAATATAGACCTTTTGAGAGATTGAGAAGCCCATTATGAAGGAAGTCAGTTAACTAAGGTTCACCCCTAACGAGTAGAAGTGGGGAATAAGTAACCAGTAGACAGACAGGAAGGTTTGGGATAAAAGCAGGTGCTGAAGAATTTATGTTGAGAGAAGTGTCAGATCGAAGCTCCCGAGTAGCAACCAGGCAAGCACAAGAAGATTTTGGAAGTAGTAGACCACGTTGTCAGCAATGTGGAAGGAAACGTGATGGAGTATGTCTATCCGATATCAAGCTATATTTTAGATGTGGAGCTTTGGGCCATAGGACCGGATAATGTAAGATTTCAGTCGTTGTGCCATCAGTGTGGACAAGTTCATTACAGACAATGTCCAGGTGATCTTGAGGAATGTTATGGGTGTGAGAGCAAAAACCATAGGGTGTATAGATGCCCGAGATTAAGTTAGGGGAATAGCATGTCCCGATGCCACTCAAAAGTTATGTAACTAATCAGGTATGTATATAATTTTATTAAGAATAGTTGTGTTTATGTCGATACTAAGTCAGTTATATCACGCCGAACCCGGGCTGCGTGGCGGTGCCTACACAGCACCATTCTATCCATATAACTTAAGTAAGCGGAAGATAAATAGCACTCATTTTTTCTTTAAACAAAGGAAAAGCGGATAAAGTGCCATAATATAAGTCACCCAAAAGTGGTCTACTGTTCAACAATGTAAATACAACTCTGCGATCCGGCCAGCGTATGAATACAGACCTCTAAGAATTTGGACAGTAAACTGTGACGGGACAAGGTCTCGCCGTACCGAAAAATATACTTAGCCATAATGACAAGCTCCGAAATATTGGAGCCATCTCAAAATGCTGAACCAGGATCCTAAGCTCGCGGATCCACAACTGAATACCTAGACCTGTGGACATGAGCATGCCCGAAGGAGAGTCGGTACAACAAGGTACTAAGTATGTAAACATGAAATCTGAGGAAATAAGATCGTAAGCGTACAAAAGAATGAAAGGGCAAGTATAAAAATCAAATAATACTCTGTGTCATATAAAACCAGTCAAATGTACCTATATCAGCTACTCTTTGTATCCTGTATCAACATAACCTTTGTACTATTATAACACCGAGAGTCAACTATGCCCCAGAGTTTTATGGGTCGAGGCCCGAGTGTTACACCTCGTAAGTCAAGACAAGGATTAAGAACGTCATTAAGATTAAGATTCGGATGAGGGGTATGAAATATAATTATACAAGCTACGAGCACGTCAATGAGTATTTAATATGATAAGTTATTTATATTTTTCGTTGAAGATTATTACATATTACGAGACTTTATGGAATTTCCGGGAATTAAAAGGAAATCGGAATCAAGATTTAAAGAAGTGGGTTTAAGACTTATTACTTGGGGGATTTAAATTAGTTAAATTAACAATTGGAAGACCATAGGGTAATTACAAGGGGGGACCAAAATGCATTTTAAAATTTTGGAAATGTGTAAAATAGCCCTAACATCCTAACACCTTCATTCTTGACTTAGCAAAAAAATCAGATTTCTCATCTCCTCTTTCACCCTCACTTAGTCGAAATCTCCCCTCCCTCTTAACAAAAAAAAATTGAGCTTTTATTCCCTCCTCTTAGATTAAATATTCTATACAATTGAAGCCAAAAACCTTAAGCAAAACAGTGCCCAAATTGGGCCACTTGCAATGACCATAGTCTCGGTTTTGGCTAGGTTTTGAACAAATTTGTGGATGAAAATCGTGTAGGAATGATGGAGTAAGATCATAGATTTTTGCATGTTGATTTGGAATTAAAAAGGGGTGAAGTGGCATTTTTCGCTGGGACAGTGAGCAGATTTTCGAGACTGTTTTGGTAATATAATTGAGTTAAAATTCTTCCCTTAAGTTACAATTGAAGTGCATGTTGTTGTAGTTGAAGTATTGGGTTATGGTCGATAATTTCATGTTGGAAATTGGGAGGAAAGATTAATGTTTAAGGATGCATTTGTGGTATAGAATTGTTGATAGAGAAGTTGGATTAAGAAGTAAGAAAAAGAATTAGAGAATTGTAACATGTTAGGGCCAACTTTATGAAATTGTTGGGCATGATTGTCCCGCTTTAAAGGTTGTTCTTGTTAGATTATAATATAAGTTATGAAATTGTAAATACGTTGTTATAATCGCCAATACATATCTTAAAAGAGGTTAGAAGTATAGTAACTAGAAGACTTGAGCTCTTGTTACTAATTGTTAGACTTGATGGATTGCCTTAAATGGACTATTTTTATTATAAATTAAGAGTTGGTGGGATATGATAGATAAGTGGTTTAATCACCTTGATTATTGTTGAGATTAAATCCCATAAAGGTAAGAAGAAAGGTTGTATAATGTTGGTATGTGCCAAGATATGGGCTATTGTGGTCATACTCTTAATAATGACTTATTGATTGGATTATTGGTTGGATTTGAATTGTTGGTTGATTTGAATTGTTGGTTGATTTGTGGATACGCACATAAACAGAGGAAATGCTGCCCAAATTTCTATAGAAATTAGAATTCAATGTTCAATATAACTTACTTTAGACATCATAGAATTGACAAGCATACTATTATAATTATAGGTTGGCCTTTTAGGCGGACACGTCTTAGTATTGAGTTGATTAGAGTGCATAAGAGGTATGCGAGACTATTCTTCTTTCTTTTGGCATGATTTTTGTGAAACAACTTCCATTTGACATGATTTTAGTAAAAGTACGGCGGACGTACATGATTTTCTACAAGTTAGTTTTAAAGAAAAATTGTTATGACAAGTGCCTCACGATTTCGATAAGAGCTTATTATGATGATATTATCAAAGTCAAAGATGATTTCTAATTGTATATAGTTGCTCATGATATTTACTGTGCCAAGCCTATTACACATTCAGAGTTTCTCACGTAGAAGGCACTATATTGTATGTTAGGGTTGAGTCGGCTATTACTATTTTATTACTTGGGTTGAGTCCCAGCGGGTTAAATTCTCGGAGTATCAATATTCCATGGATTAGATCTCCATGATCCGGGTTCGAGACACAAGACATTATATCATTTCATAAACTTTCGTGGGTTCGAGTCCCGATATATATACTACTTGGGTTGAGTGCGGATTACAGTACATCTGAGGAAAGGAGATCATGATTTTGGCATGACTTGCGTATTTTGAAAGGTAGGCTGATTTTCATTACTCGTTTGATGAAACACATTTATCTGATTAAGTTGATTTCTTACTTGTCTACTGTTATACGTTGAACTGTTATGATTTCAATTACAGTATTTTTCAGTTTCACATACTTGGTACATCTATCGTACTAACCCCTTTTTCCCGGGGGGGGGGGGGGAGTTCATGTCCGCAGGTTCAGGTGTTCAGATAGGTGACCCTCCAGTTTAGGACTTCTATACAGCAGTTGAAGAGTTCCTTTGTTCCGGAGCCAGCTATTTTGGTACAGATCTTTATCTTTCAGACTTATGTATATTTTGGGCACGGCGAGTCTGTCGTTATATATCGATATTTTACTCTTAGAATGCATGAAGCGATTGTGGGTTGGACGTTTGCACCTTGTTTTGGGTTGCGATGTTGTTATACTCTGTGTTGGGATGTTCCCGGTTATTCCTATTGTTATCTAGTGGCAGCCTTGCCGGCTTGCCTATTTTGACTATTCATTTGTGTATATGATGTTGTTGGTGGCAGCCTAGTCGGCTAGCCTGTTTTGTTTGTTGATTAGTTGTGTAAGGAAGCCTTGTCGGCTTGCCTATTTAGGGATATGTTGTAAAAGCAGCGTTGTGCTGCCGAAAATTCTATAGATCTCGGTATTAAATGGATTAAGAGTGACAGTCGATGGTTGTCACGCCGAACCGGGCAGTGGTGGTGCCACTACAGGCACCATACCTTAACAACTAAGTAAACTGCGGAATTTAAACAACACCTCTTTTTTTTTCTTTTTAAAACCAACGTACGTGCAAGGGAAAAGCCGACAAGGCTGCCATATAATATACATAAAAAAAAACACAACACTGTACATGAGTCGATCCCGTATGAATACGGACCTCTAAGAATTTTTCTTGAACTATGGCGGGACAAGGCCTGGCGTACCGTAAGCGTACAAAAGTGCATCTTGAGAGAACTTATACCAAAAGATAAACTCAGAGGAAGGAGCTATCCTAAAACTACGGCGGGGCCTACGCTGTCGATCACCAAGCGGCGTACCTACGCTGCGGCATGAGCGGCCGAAGGAGGTCGATGCGAAGAATGTACCAAGTATGTGAAGCGATAAATGCGTAATGAAATCATATGATCTAAACAAAATAGGAGACATGTATGATTGCCCAACCTACGATTACCTGATACATAGCGATCATATCAAGTTGGGACGCGTACCCTCAAAGTCACTACTCGAATAACGATTACCGGTGCCTTACTAACAATGAGAGTAAATAAGAGTATACCTCTGACATAAAAATAGGAGACTCGCGATCAAATCATGGGTAGCAAATCCGTGGAAGCGAGGTGGTATAACGTCTTGGGGTTTACCTCATTTATACTCTTACGAGGTAGGTGGTATAACGTCTTGGGGTTTACCCTTATTTATACTCTTACCGGAGGAAGGTGGTAAAGCGGTGGTATAACGTCTTGGGGTTTACCCGCCGTTTATCTCTTACCAGAGAAGGTGGTATAGCGTCTTGGGGTTTACCGCCGCTTATACTCTTACCACTATCTCGGCCCGGCGTCATCTGATAAATAAGCAAGTTAGAAATCCCTAACTTCTTATTAGTCTTATTCATCTACACTCTCGTTTTAGTCTCGTTAAGGCACTAACATGTCTTTTATAAAGATCAGGGAATCGGCAGTCTCACGGTCACGTGCCGAATCCCATGTAAGCATGTCGAGGTAACACAAATAATGGAAGCATGCGTGGAATCGCGTCAGCACAGCCGGTGCGTCGAGTAAACTCCTGACAAGGCGGTAGACCACCGGTAGAAGTCGCGGCAATGTAATAAAACATAATACTTGCGGTTAAAGGCTATCACGGCTACGTAGGCAAGTTCATAAAATCTATAGACTTTTCGTTTTATAAACTCAAGGCACTTGAGAATAATTCCCGTATAAACAAGCCAAAGTACTTATCAAGGCACACGTAGAATAATTGTCGATTAAACGAGCCCAATTACTACGTTGTGCATTCTTTTCAAAGACTCGCGTTATGTAAAACCCCGAGATACTAACACAGTAACATCGAGGTGTGTACATTTTTCAAGTAAGTTACTACACTTTTAGAAAACTCTTTTCAAAGCTTGAAATCAAGTAACTTCAAATTTTCACCATCTAGGCAACATGCCTAATAATCAAAATAGACAACATGTAACCTTCCATAAAGCCGTTATAACCAACTTCCCATGTAGTTATAGCACTTTATGGTTTTAGACATATTCATTCCTTTTTTTATAACGAGAAACATACTTAAAACCAAGTATCACATACTTTAAAACTCTTGAAGTCCCTTAACTGATTAAAACAAGACATCCTTAAAACTTTCAAAGAAGTGAGTTATTCTCTGCTAACTTTACTGACTTGGCTATTTTAAAACAAGTAAAGGATATCGAGGTTTTGTCGTCTCCGTACTATATACGTGCAACTAGTCGTGCTCAAAGATAGGAAAAGTTCTACATACACTCTTTTAAAACAAATGACTCTCTTTAGTATAAAACTTCGAAGATACTATTAACCATAGTATCAAGTCCAAATTACATTTCAAGGCAAGTCGTAATACCTTTAGAATTAAAGTTAGGTTTCTAAATCAAGTGACTCCTTTTCTTATAAAACCTTAGGCAATTGATGCCTTAAAATCAAATTGCCTTTCATTAAATCAAGCCATTTATATTAACTTTATACCTTAGCCAAATACAATTTCCTATCGAGGGACTTATCGTTTAAAGCGAAACAAGTTTCTTAACTTTCAAAATACTTGAGTCTCTTAATATATAGAAACAAGTTTATTCTACCTTTAAACTTCAAGTAACTCACACTTTAAAACAAGTTACTTCTCTTAAATCATGTCATTTCTCCTCTCTTAAAACAATTAAGTAAATCACTCATTTGACTCACTAAAGTCATTATAACGACCATAGGTTTTGGAACTAAGGCCTTGCCAAAAGATTTGGAAACCACTTCCTTTTCAAGACTCTATGTACTTTAAGTAAAATACTTTCACTTTTAAGAATCCAACTTCACTAAGGCGATGGATTATACAACTTACAATTTAAACATCAAAGTACAATCAAGTAAGTACCAGAACAATTTCTATTTTAGGCAATCCAAATACAACGAAGAATGGATCGTTTAAGGAGTAGGACATACTTTCTTTATCTTAAGGAATCATGCTAGAAGAGGAGATAGTTCCATACCTTTTGGCTAAATCCAGGCTGGCCAAGCGAATCGCCGTGCGTAGAAGTGTCAACTTTATAATGGTCACAACAAGACTATCGACTTCTAGTCTCTAACGTAGAATAATACTAAGTATACGGTCTGCAATTCTACGGAAAATCGGGCGACACTTCCTTTGTTTCTACTCACTTTGCCACCTTTTTCAAGTAGTATACAATAACCAACATACCCGCGTTTAAGGCTCAAAACAACAACCAAACAAAGGGGATTACCGCCTTACTGTCGTGTAAAATTAGCCCCTGATTCATGAAGTAGTTTAATACTCATGAGCCATTCTCGACGACAATAACCTGACACAAGTCCTTTTCCAATTCAAGTTCTAAGGTCTAACATGTTATATAGCCGTAGCAACTTCAATGACTACAATTTCCTTCTTTATACAACATCGGCGACTTAAACTAATAATCGACGAATTCCAATCTTAAGGCTAAACATGCTAGTTTTAGGATTAGGGTTCAATAGCCAATACAACATCCAACTACATAATATATAACTCATGCTTGCTAATATCATAACTACACAATAAGTAAACCTTAATTGCTAAAGCGACAAAGTTATACCTTTATAAGCCACTTAAAATTTCCAAGATTCAAAGTCGCGCCTTAGCAATTCTTAGCTCATTTCCTTATGTTCCAATCTGCTCGAAGCACTCCTTAGAAGCCTATGAAGAACCCGTCTGCGAGTTCCAACTTCAAAGTTGAAGAACTCGTTAAGTTTCAGCCTTGCGACTAATACAGCGCCGTTTTTCGAAATCTTTCTATTGAGATATACTTATGATACCCTTAGGGACATTGGGTTCAAGTCTTGTGAATAAGAACCAAAATTGCAAAATTTTGTCTTCGAAAAAGACCATGGCCAAGAGCGACCTTTGAAGAACAAGGTGTTCTCTAATTTTTCTAAGTGTAGAAATGCGAAGTCTTGCTACTTAGGATGATATATAACACCTTGGAGGTTTAGATTAAAACAACTTGTTAAAATTGGATGAATGGGATCAAGCGAATGGCTCTTGACTTAGTCAACGATGTCGAGCTCTTAATTAACAAGACTTTGTCATCTACACATTGGTCAAATGGCCATTATACCACTTACTAAAATCGTCCAAGACCTTATGTGGGGGTGCCGCGTGTCGCCTCTCGTTCGTCCGTAAAGTGCTGTAACCTCGTGGGCCGTAAAGCGTAAAATCCTCGGGTGGGCCCGCGTGACCAAATCAAGTAAAAAATAAATTTCCATAATGTTAATAAGTTCCATACTCTTCAAATAATACATTTTGAGAATTCAATTCTCAATGACGAACATTTTCCTTTCAAGCGTTCGGAAGATTTTCGTCGGAAAAACGATTCTTCGCTTTCGTACTAATTTCCAAGTCTTGATTCCTTCGTACATTCTCTTATACATGTCACGGACTTACGAGGTGTAACATTCTTCCCCGCAAAACATTAGTCCCGAATGTTCTTAGTCGATTTTCAAGCTATACGCTCCGGCCTGATCTACATCTATGCTGTCGATCGGTACTCACAGACTAATGATACCACACATGTTCCACCTAAGATCAGTAAACATATCAATGGACCTTCCGTCAGTGACCCCTCCTCGCAAAACTTCGAGCGTTATTATCACGACCGGGACGCGGCGGTGTCTACTGAGCACGCTTTCGGTATCGTCGAGAGAATAGCTTGAGCATACCTGATAAAATGCTTAAACATAAAATAACAACGGCTGGCGAATAAGGACACCTTAGTAAACTATCTGAATAAAAGCAGTACATTTTTTTCTTTGACCCAAACCACGATGTGACTCTGGACCTCACAGAATAACAACTCTGGCGGGACGGGGCCGCCGTACCACTGAATGTCTGACAATGCCGTGATACCGAGGATAAGCCTCGGAATAAAGGAGCTTCTCAGCGGTGAGCAGTGATCCTAGGCGAGGACCCGGCCAGTACTCTACTGCGGCATGACGCGGTCCCGAAGGAGAGTCGATTACAACATGTACCAAATATGTGGCCGAAATGCGTAATGAAATCATAAGTACATAATAAAGCGGGCGGTATGATAACTCGATTAACGATCTGCGGTGCCTTACTAACAATGTGATAATCAAAGTATACTTACAACATAAAAATAGGAAGCTCGCGATCAGCGAGGACCACCGCCAGCGGTGTCGTTAAGCGATCCTACTCGCAGGACTATTTCACCGCGTGGTCGTGTGGACGCGTGAGGTATTCCTCGCGCGTTGTACCGCCGCGTGGGACTATTTCACCGCATAAGCCCGCAAGGACTCGCGTGAGGTATTCCTCGCGTCATGGGTAGCAAATCAGCGGAAGCGGTGGTATAACGTCTTGGGGTTTACCCGCCGTTTATACTCTTACCGTAGGCGGTGGTATAACGTCTTGGGGTTTACCGCCGTTTATACTCTTTACTCTGGAGAAGGTGGTATATTGTCTTGGGGTTTTACCCCTCTTTTTTACTCTTACCCTATCTCAACGGCCATCATGCATAACATAAGCCTAAACATCATACATAACTATAAGCCTGGAACACTAATCATCTGATAAATAAGCAAGTTAATAAATCCCACAACTTCTTATTAGTCTTATTCATATACACTCTCATTTTAGTTTACTTAAGGCACTAACATGTCATTATAAATCAGGAGTTTAACCCAAAGTACTACGTCTTCTATTCTTTTAAAATGACTCGTTTCATATAAAACTTCCAAGATACTAATAGTAGTATCAAGTCATAACTACATTTTAAGATGAGTCCTGATACCTTTTAGAAAATACATTTTTAGACTTCTAAATCAAGTGACAACTTTCTTTTAAAACCTTAAGCAATTGATGCCTTTAAATCAATTTGCCTTTCGTTATTTCAAGTCATTTAACATACTTAAATTACTTAGAGTAAACCACTCTTTTAACTTTCCATAAAGCTATTATAACCAACTTCCCATAAAGCCGTTATACTAGCTTTATACATTAACAACTTACATACTTCTTTATAACCAAGAGACTTAAACTTTCCAACAAAGCAAGTATCGATAATACTTTCAACATACTTAAAGTCTCTTAACTTTTGAAAACCAAGATATCCTTAATATTTAAACAAGTGAGTTAACTCCTAACTCGACCAACTTGGACATTCTTAAAATAAGCGAGGATATCAAATAGACTAGATTGTCAAAATCTTGTCGTCTCTAGTACTATACATTTACAACTTATTCATGCTCAAGAGATAAGAAAGTTCCACATACCTCTTGGTTTAATCCACTTGCTAAGTCAATTTGTGCGTCGTAGTATGTCAACCTATAATGACCATGTCGTCTATTAACTGCTTCTTCAAGCGTAGAATATTCCAAGTGCAAAGTCGCTAAATTCTACGGAAAATCGGACACACTTCCTTTGTTTCTACATACTTTGCCACCTTTTTCAGGGCCAGATTCAATAACCAAACACGCGCGTTTAAGGCTCGACAAAGTAGTTAACAATGAGGATTACGGCAATCAAGACATGTAAAATTCATGCATGATATATAACAAACTAGTCTAAACTTCTGATATCAATTCGTGATTAGAGCAACAATACCAATTCTTCTTCCAATTTCTTTTCAATCCAAGTTGTTTAGTATAACATGTTATAAGGCGATTGATTATAACAACTATAATCTTCAAGTGGATAACATGCGGCGATTCTAGTTAACGACCAAATTGTACTTCGATTTCAATGACTCAATGTCATTTTGATTTGAGCTTCCAAATTTCCATAACACTTATCAAACTTCATAACACATATCACGTGATCATTTCTAACTTATAATAACATGGAATCTTGATTACAAAAGTAAGGCGAAGATTATACCTCATTAGCCCAAATATGATCCAAGATTGCAAGTCGATCCTTATCGACTTTAGCTCTCTTTCGACGTTCCAAACTATTCCAAGTAACCTTTAGATGCCTATGAAGAACTCTTCTTCCAAGTTCCATCTTCAAAGTTGAATAACTCCTTAGGTTTTAAGCCTTGCGACTAATAAACACCACATTTTCGGGATCTTTCTATTGAGATACACTTACAATACCCTTAGGTACCTTGGTTTAAAGTGGGAGATTATTGGACAATGATTGAAAATTTTCTCTTGACCACTTGCTAAAGTCGTGAGCCTCGCATTGTTTTTCTCTCGATTCTTGAAAAATTTCTAAGTATGGAGACTAGTCTTGCACTAGTAGTGGTATAAATAAATAAAACAAGGGCTAGGATTCATCGAATGGAAGGTCGAGATGTGGTCGATTATCTCGAGCTATTGAGCTTGACTTAGTCAAACTTATCAAGCCAAAGTCTTTGCAAGACTTGATCATCTCGTTAGTGGTCAAATGACCATTATATCCATGCCCCAATTC
Organism: Przewalskia tangutica; assembly: GCA_029844215.1. Classification (NCBI taxonomy): domain Eukaryota; kingdom Viridiplantae; phylum Streptophyta; class Magnoliopsida; order Solanales; family Solanaceae; genus Przewalskia; species Przewalskia tangutica. The sequence goes on along the minus strand of JAQGDG010000119.1, from coordinate 13,638 downwards.
GTCGAGGCCAATAAGGGGTGACGCGTGTCGCCCTCCCGTTCGTCATGATATTTAGTTTCAGATAATTCCATAATTAGATAAATTTTTACTCGTCTCCAAATCTTAACATTTTGAGTTCTTACTTATGTTCTTATAAACATGTCGAAATACGAGGTGTAACATTCTTCCCCCTTAGAAACATTCGTCCCGAATGTTCTTCGAGTCAAACTTAAAGATAGCGACATAGTCTCCTTACAACCCCTACGTACCAGTAATACCACGAGGCCATATAACAATACTCGTACTAAAATGTCAAGATGAACCCCGTGTGGCGCGTCGGTTATCTACATAAAGTTTCTCGACTCTAAGCACTAATAATCTTTCCGGATAAGCCGCCTTATCCACGTCATTGAATCAAGTCTGGACCAAATAAGCGAACCTCGCTATGTCGAACCATCCGGCCGATCTACACTTTACTTACATCTGAGGCCTCATACGGGGCCATGAATCTTTGGAAGGGTATCTGTTATCGTCGTAACACAACGAGGCAATAAACCCTCCGGCTATTTACGAAATCAAGAACACGGCTCGCGACCTATCTCGCTGGATGATGCGGCTCTGCTGTCAGTCGGTCGAGGGTGTAATGCAATCACGAGACTTATACGTGTCTCTAACCCCCAAAAACCTCCGAAGTTATCATGTCGAGCTCATCTGCGACATCATAAACGCAGGAACCGTGCCGTCTCACAATCCCCCTGCTATTGAAGCTAGCATAATCCCGGTAAGTGCGTGGTCCTAGCAGGAAGAACTGATTGGTTTCGCGACCTATTTACCATGACCCCGAGTCGCACTTCCTGCGAGTGCGATGCCACCTTAACAAGATCCATTTAATTACCTCGCGTATCTAAGTCGGGTCTAAATGCTTTGTAATAGCCATTTGAGGCTTGGTGTTCAACGGTGACTGCTGCTAGTCGGATATTAGCAACAACTCTGCTCGTCCCAGGTCATCTTACCCGTACATACATACGAGGTCACGACACAACCAGTCGACCCGAACAATTTGAGCAATAAGCCTTTGTATGCCTCCTGAAACACTGGCGACTAGTCTGCGGCGGAGGGTACCTGATACATCCTCGTATCACGGCCGCCGTCGGTGCTACTCAAGCGAACTTCTTCTTCTCGGAGCGGTATCTCGATATCGTATCATAGCTGGATCCTCATCATAGCCTCTTTACCTCGCCAGCAGCGGAAGACTTCGGCAACCTCTCGGATCTAAACCATTAACCTTGAAGCAGATAATCGAACCACAGGCTCGTGGCGAAGAATCTCACGGACGCGCCCGGTATATCGGCTGCCCATCCGGCATACTACCGCCAGATCGCGACTAGAGTATCTTTAAGCGTCTTGGCTTTCCACTGGGTGGTATAGGATATCGATATCACAATCCTTGAATAACTCTAACATGTCATTGCGTAAATTCTAACGCCTCGGTCTGCGGATATCTGGGAGGCTTTTGTGAATGCGCAAATATCACATGAAGTCTATATATCGTCATGCCACTAAATCTTGAGGCATGATTTAGCGCTGACTACTAAATCGGAAATGGCGTAATTTCCTTTCTGCTTCCACAACTCAGGAAAACATAGGCTACATGTTACACCCGTATTCAAGACATGTTTTAGAGCGTGCGTAAGAACTTCGCAAGTGTTAAGATTTGAGACTTGTAAAAATTTATCGAATTATGAAATTGCCGGAGCGTACTATTGTGAATGGGAGGCGACACGTGTCACCCCCTTAGTGATGCCTTGGACGAAAATATCAAGGCTAAGATGGTCATTGACCGTAGTCTTGTATGACTAAGTCTTCCGAGTTGTGAGCTTGAGTTTCTTGACCAAGTCAAAGGACCCTGAAGTCTTGATATTTTATAAGATTGCATCAAGCCTCGCATTTGTTCATATCTTGACCCTCCAAGGTGCTATATTATACTACTAGTAGTAGAGTGAGCTTAACACTTAGAGAAATTTTCCTTTGAAGAACTCAAGGAAGAGCTCTGGGTTCCTCCATTTCAAAAGGAAAAAAATTTGTTTCTTGTTCATTCAACTCCTTTAAACCAAGGTTCTTGAGGGTAGTGTAAGCATATCTCAATAGAAAAATCTTGGAAAAGGTAGTTTACTGGGTTAGTCATGGCGAAAACCTAGTTGCCTTTCTAGGTTTTGTTTGGAGATTTGAAGGATATTTGTTGGTGTTGTTCTAAGGGTCTCAACAAGCGGATTGAAGTGTCTTGGAGAGGCTCTAAACTACTAGGAAGCGACTTGGTTGGAGTTGGATTAAGTTTACATTATACCCGTATTTCGGTATATGCGTGAGGCGTGCGTATATAATTTGAGCCTTAAAGTTAGGCTAGGTTGAAATTTGGGCACAAGTGCGAAAGAGTCGTTTTTCGGCGAAGCGTTTTACTAAACTTGCGAAGGGAAAATTCCGGCTATGTCATTTCTAAATTTTGCGGATTTTAGAGGCGAAACATTTTGGACCAGCGGGAGGGTGGCGTGTGTCACCTACGCATTGGAAGGACTTGGGGCGGCAAAGGGGACGAAAGGTGGCATTGTAGTTGGTAGGATATTTTGTGCAAGTTGGTGTGGTAGAAGGATAAGGTGCGTGGCTTAATCCTAGCCTCACCTTGCCTAACACTTGGAAGAATCTTGGCGTTGGTTGGCCATTTCTTGACTTTATAAATACCCCGCTTGTTGAAGAGTTATTTCATCCAAACTTGAGCAATCTTTCTAAGTCTCAAAATACTCCCTCCTCTTGATATTTAGTCAGGCACCTCCCCATCTTTTGAAGCCTTGGCGAGAGAGCCTTTCTCCCCCTTTGAGTGAGGCTTGGGAGAATTACCACTGTAGTTGTTTTAGTATAATACCAGCTTTTGTGGTATGAAATACTCTCCAAGTATTGTTATAATGCCCAGAATACTTTGGCCCGTATACTGTAGTACTTTCCAGTTACCTCTGTCGTGAGGCAGGAAATACTATTATACTTTCCTTTAGCCCTTCGCGAAACCTAAGGAAAACCGTAGTCGGTTGAAGTGTTTAGTAAGTTCGTAGAAGCTTCTAAGGGTTGTTTGGGCGGATTGGAGCACTCGGAGTAGGAGCTAAGCGTTGCTCGAGGATCGACGTTAAACTTGGATAATTTTGGGCTCGTGAGGTAAATACTCTTGTCCTTCTAGTGTAATTGGAAATTACATAATGTAGTGGTATATAAATGAATATAAGATTCATAGAAGAGATTTGACTGTAATAGAAGGATATTACAGAAAAGTTAAGCGAAATCAACGGAAGAATATTAAGATAGAAGTTTAAGCTGTACTTACTTAGGGTGTATGTTCTGATGGTGATAACCTTTATTGGTTGAATGTTACTGCAAGTAGCATGTGCTACTTAGAAGGTGGACAAGGCTAGCCAGGGTTATAGCCGTGGGCGTTTTGCTTATAGTCGATAATAAATCACGGTATGTGATTCTTCTATACTCTTGAGCATGAATATATATATAATCGGTGAGGCGTCGTGTGGCAATGTCTTTTGACTTAAGCACGAATAATAAGAAACTTGAAGTAATGAGTTAAGAAACCATTTTTGAAAGAAGAGTAACACTTGGTTTTAAAGGTTTTAAAAAGTTATACTAGCTTTATGGGAGTTAGGTATAACGTCTTAAAAGAAGGTAAAGAAAATGGTTTCTGATTTTAGAAGTTAAGAGACTTGATCTTAAAAGATAAGAGACTTAACTTAATTGAATTAATATGAATTTTGTGTGAAACCTCGTTCGTGAGTAATGAGTACTTGGTTTTAAAAGAAATAGCGTTTCTTGATTTGGAAATCGAGAATAGTATCGACAAACCCTGCGGCGTTAATAAGGAAAATGTAATGAATAATGAAGTATTATTAAAACCGGTAGAAACATAAATGCGTAGAAACTAGATGAGACAAAATGATATTACATTTCCTAGATCATGATTTGCTTAATAAGATTGATTATGAATAAGAATAACTTACGCTCATTATAAGGCATATATTACTCGATTGTTTTAAAAGAAATTAAGACATTGAACTATGAAACTTTTCTAAAATAAAGAGCCTTGAGTAATTGAAATTAGACAAGCTGGAACCTTAGGGAAAAGAATGTGGTTGAAAAGGAAAGTGTTTTGGTTTACCTAAAAATGTAGTCAGCTCTATTTTATACTCACGAAGTATCGGGTGACTTTTATAAAAGGAATGGATCTCTTTAAAGGAATTTAACGTCGTAGTACTAGGAGTTAACACCGGATTTTGACATAAAATGAAATCTTGTGAGTTGTGTAAAGCTACTATGCTTGTTGTGTATAACTTGCACATGCTTGTTGTTTGATAACTTGCCTATGCTTATTGAGATAGTCTTTGTTGTGCAGAATTGTGTTTCTATTCTCTGCGTCTCTCGATGGGTAGGTTGACTTATTGAGAACTTACTTGGACATCTGGCGGTGTGGGAGATTCCGCAGTGCGCTTCCATTATTATTATTACATGGGCATGTCTACACGATGATGTGGACGTGTGACCATTATAGTTATTATGGCGAAGTATCGTGACTTACGGTTGTGATCGGTCGCGTAGCTGTTTACTTGCCCCGTCGACTCGTGGCGCAGTGGATCTGGTATGAGTTATTGCCGCCTTGCGTGTCGACTTAGCGGCAAAGTATCGTGACTTTACGGTTGTGATCAGATGCGTGGCTGTTTACTTGCCCCGTCGGCTTCGTGGCCGAGGTGGATCTGGTATAGGTTATTGCACACGCGCGTGTCGACCGCGAGTCGGTGTTTGGATGGAGCCGTGACTTACGGTTGTGATGCAGTGCGTGGCGATTCACTTGCCGTCGACTCGTGGTGCGGTGGAAGCGGTGGAGGCTATTGCACTTGCCGCGATGTCGACCATGATATGGTTATGCGATATTATTAGTGCGGTCGGATCGGTAGTTATACTTGCCACGTCACGGTTTTATGACACGAGTGGGACACGGTGTTCATGTATACTCGCTTGGTGTTGTTATATCATGCTGCCGGCGGTGAGGAAGAAATTCCACGGGCACAGTGATGATTTGGAGCGTGAGTCACGACGATATCTCTTGGTTATATGTTGTGTCTTTGTAGTTTGGTAATCATCGTATCTCTGCTTTATATAGACTATTATGATTTCATTTCTGATTATTTCAGATTTCACATACTTAGTACTGTTGTCTTGACCTCCTTGGGAGTGCGTTAAATCTGCGCGGTAGGATTAAATCAATATCGATCGACATAGGATCACGCTAGCGTATTGGGAAGCTCAGTTCCTTGGAGGCTTATCTTTGGTATGTTACCACAGTGCAGCAGAGTTCTTGTACATTCGGGGTATGGCGGGCCTGTCGTCATAGTTATTGTAAAAATCTTAAGTGCAACCTGTTGTGGGCGGGGTTGTCGAGATTGTAATTGTTCAAGCGTCATATATATATATGTTGAAAGGCAACCGTTTTGGTTGGCTTATTTTCTTTATCTTGATCCATGTCTATTTAAATGTTTAAGTTTTTATTTATTTGGTTTTCTACGATGTTGTATCACTAGGGTGCAGGGGTAAGGCACCGATCCACGACACTGGTTAGGGTCGTGACAAAAGTGGTATCAGGCTTGATTAGTCCTCGGAAAGTGTCAGCAGACCATGTCTAGTAGAGTCTTGATTATCGATGTGTTGTGCGCGCGTCTATATGTCGAGGCTATAGGACATTTAAGTTAGTTTCCTTTCTTCTCGTTACGAGATCGTGCCTTGAAGGCGTGTTGTAAGTTGGGCGCCTCGGCGTATCGTTTTTACGATTATGCCTCCGCGTAAGGCAACCGGGCGAGAAGGGCAAAGCGGCGAGAGGCTGCCAGTAAGCGGCGGTCTCTCTGAAGACCACGATGCACGAGCCTCAGTCCACGATCGGGAAGCGGAGGAGATGGAGTTACAAGGAGTGAAGCGCGGATTTATCACGACCCGTTCGGGGCGTGGTAGTGCCTTACCGGGCACCAGTGATCATACATCATAGAAAATCAGCGGAACATAAAACAATAACATGAAGCCAATACAATAAAGCGGTGAAATAAGAAGCAGGCTAACAAGCGGTTACCTTGGTATATATAAATAACAATTTGACGCAGGTTACATCCCGTTACAACCACGCACCGCGATTACTACATACCTCTACGAATGATATGACAACAGCGGGATGCGGGGTCATACCTGAATATAAGCACCTACAACAACGAGGGGCTATGCAGAATAAACCTCGGAGAAATGGAGCTTTCCCAAGCTGACTGATTTGTGACCACAGGCGAGGATCGGCGGCAGCCGAATTAATACGCTTTACCTGCGGCGTAGACGCGGCCGAGAAGATCGGTACAGATGCAAGTATGTGACGAAAATAAATACGTAAATGAAATCATAGTAGTCTACATATAAGCGGGAAGACATGTGTGATAACAAACTACATTTCAAAATAAATAGCGATCGTATCCAAGTCGGGGACTCGCGCCCGCAGTCGTCACAATAGAGATGCGGGAGTGAAATCTGCGAAGGCATGGCCGAGCTACTAAGACCAGCGATGCCAAAAATGCCATAAAGCGTATCACGAGGTCTTTCTAGACCGCACCACATGATCGAAGTACGGCCTTTCGCCCGCGCGATATCGCGTGCGGCGTCTATCCTGAAACTTACGCGACTCATAGGTCGGCGCGCAGTTCACTGAACCGCGTGAGGTATTCCTCGAATCATGCTCGGACCACACGAGGTATACCCGCGCTCGGGCGAACAACCCGGTATCCGCTGGACTTCGCGGCCCGCATAGTCCCTCAAAGACGCATAGTCCTCAAGACCGCGTAGGGCATCCGCGTCGGGCCTAAACACCCGAAATGATCAATCACGGAGCATACCGCTCGCGTAGTCGTATACGCGCATAGGCCGTATAGACCATCAAGGGTGGCAAGCCCTCGGTATAATAAGTCAAGGGGTATGTGATACAATAACGATTACAACGGGCTTAACGTTTAACAACGTAAGCACATGAGGAATGACCACATTACACAACAATCACAGATACTAACACCCACGTAGCATCCCGCATGTTTGCTTATCAAATCAACAAGAAAGGTATTACAAGGTTATCACAATCAAGTTATTCACACAAGGTACTTTATGCTAACAAGTTCGGGTATCTATCCCAAAGTACTTCATACATTAACTCTTTAAAGATCCGTTTCTTTCCACGAAGTCACCTGATACAGTAGTATAAAATAGAGTGGTATCTTTTAAGTAAACCAAAACACTTCCTTTGTAAATCAAGTAACAACATTATTTTCCAAGCGTTCAAGTTTACCTAATTTCAAATGTTCCACGTTTCTTATTTTAGAAAGGTTTAAGTAGTTCATAGTCTTATTCATTTCACGAATATAATTCTCTTTTAAACAATGAGAAACATATGCCTATATGTGAGTAGGTTATTCTTGTTCATAATCAATCTTATTAAAGCGACCATGATCTAGGAAATGTAGTATCATTTTGTTTTCATCTTAGCTTCATGCGGATGGAGGTTTCTCTTGGTTTTAATAATACTTCATTAATCAAAACATTTCCCTTATTAGCATTTGCGATGGTTGTCGATACTAATTACGATTTCGAAATCGGTAAAACATTATTCCTTTGAAAAAACCAAGTACTCATTACTCCGCGAATGAGGTTTCACACAAAATTCATATTAATTCATTTAAGTCAAGTCTCTTATCTTTTAAGATCAAGTCTCTTAACTTCTAAAATCAATAAATCATTCATTTTATCTTTCTTAAGCGTTATACCTAACTTCCGTAAAGCTAGTATAACTCTTAGCTTTAAAACCAAGTATTACTCTTAACAGCAGTTCTTAATTCTCTTGAAATACTTTAAGATTCTTATTAATGGGCTTAAGTCAAAAGACATTTGCGTCTGACTACGTTCAATTAGCACGCGTCGTCTACAGTACTATATATATATATTCTTTTAAAATATCATGCTCGAGAGGATAGGAAGAATCACATACCTCATGGCGATTATCATTATTAACAAATCGCTCCATGGCTATAACTTGGCTAGCCTTGTCCTTTCAAGTAGCACATGCTACTCACAGAACATTCAACCTATAAAGGTTATACAAGTCTATCAAAGCCTAGACTGCTCGGTAGAATAAATCTAGATCTGGTCTACGGAAAATTGGCGATGCTTCCCTACCCGTCAAACTTCACAATTCTGCATACTGATCATATGTAAATCTGATTCATTTCCCTTCTTATATACTTTCCTTGTATATACTTATACTTATTCTTATACTTGACGGTATGCAAACTCTAATTACAAAGAGACAACATATTTACCTCGATAAGCCATAATTATCAAAGTATAAATGTCGGTCCTTAGCGACGTTTAGCTCACCTAAGGTGCTCCACTCGCTCAAGCAACCCTTAGAAGTTCCACGCCTTAACTGTAATACTCCAACCAACTATGGAGATTTTCCTTAGGGTTCGGTTTGAGACAAAAGGACATACGGTAGTATTTAGACTCTACGTATAAGTATCTTTGGAATACTACAAGGTATCTGGCTAAGGTATTTTGGGTATAGTAACAATGCTTGGAGAGTATTTCTACCAGGTGGGGTGTATTCTGAAAACAACTCAAGGTAGGGGTACCCGCGGCCGTACCAACTAGAAGGGGGTGTACCCACCGGCCAAGGCCTACAGGAGGGGTGGGTACCCTGCGGCCAAGGCACTTCTCAGAAGGGGAGGGGACGAAACCCGACAAGGAGGAGGGAGGGAGGATTTCAAGACTTGGAATTTATTTTAGGATGAATAAGTCTTCAAAGGGGTATTTATAGGTCAAGTAAAGGCCAACCAATGGCGAAGATCATGCAGTGCAAGGCAAGTGTAGGGCCAAGATTCATCCATGTGCTTATCCATCTACCCATGAAATATCCTACCGACCCTTGACTAAAACAAGGCCCGATCGTCGAATTACGCCCCAGCTTGCTTCCAATGTGAGGTGACATGTATCACCCTCGGTTAATCCAAAATGTTTAAATCTCTCGGAAAAATCCATAAAAATTAAAAATGACATAGCGAATTTTCCGCCCAAGAAGTTATGTAAAGCGTTTAAATCAACGACTCTAACGGGTGTTGTGCACAAAGTAAAATCGGCGAAGCCACTTTTAAAGCCCAAACTTTTCTCGTCGTCCTTACGTGCATTACACTGGCTAAATACGGTATAACATTCTCCTCGCTTAGAAACGATGCGTCGAATGTTCCTTACAGAATCTCAAAACAAGCGCAGCGCGATATAGTCTTCACTACTATCTGCGAGAACAAACACGCGCTGGCTACGAAACACGCGCAATCACTTCCATCCAAGTCCACGAGCCTCTAACGTGCGCCACAAATACCTCTCTCGGGGTCTAAAATATACTTCCTTCGCGCGCCTGCTTTACGAGAGAAATGATCACATCTATGCTGCGCCATACATGCTCGCTTCTTCCCTTACGTGCGCATTACCGCAGCATGCGCTCGAACTCTTATCATAACACCCGCATTTACATTCTGCGGTTTCCAAAACTCGTCACACCTATCAGGGGTGGTACGCTTGAAGACCGGCCGTCGACACGAACTCTAAGCGTCGTCGCCGATTATCCATACGATTTCTCACGAGCTGCAATAACCTCTTCTAGACAAGCTTCACCTAACCACGATCTGTGGAACAAGCTGAACCAACTATCGAACCTTGCCAACATCGAACCAATCGACCAACACTTACACTTCCGCCCTACAAGGCTTCATAAGGCAACATCCGAACACTTAAATGGTAGCAAACACTTCCCCAGCGGGAGACAACAATCCTCACAACTACCCACGAAATCGAGCAGCGGCGAGGCGAATGCGTCTGAGGACTTACGAGTTCCTAACCTGCTGGTAAAACCTCTAGAAAAGCAGTAGTACCACAGGCTCCTTTGTGCGTCATAAGGTGAAGGTAGGCACCGTGCCGCGCACCGCTACAGTAAATCAGCAACTGCTGAGTGCGGTCCGGCCGAAAACCACGATGGGCTGCCCAGCGGCCCAGCCTGCGGTTGAGCGCGTCCACCAACTCGTCTGGTTAACTAAACTTGGGCCTAACACCTCGTGACCTACCTGGCGGGACCACCGCAGACCCGCACCCGTACGGGCGGGTTGACGCAGTATGAGCGAAACGACAGCAGCGCAAATACTAGGCTCGTCCGGAACAATCTTACTAATCACGTTACGAAAACCTAAGCGGTCTTAAGCTCGACTACCCTGCTCATTCCACACTACTCGGGGACTTATCACGTAATATATCCAGCGTGCACTATGTACTACGGTAAAGGTCAAACACAAAATAAATCTTTCTTCGAGATGGCACTTGCCTCACAAGATCTCTACGTATAACATTCAAGGCTCGCACCTTTTCTATCCCCCAAATCTTACTCGGTTAACTAACCATGATTTCTAATCACAATTAACATGCGATATCGGCCACATGCGCTTACGATATACACGTGCTTATCACACAGCTTATATACAGAGGGTTAAGGATATACATGTATCTCTTGTTTCCACTGCAGTTGTTCTAATGAAACAGCCGTGGGCGCGCATAGCTAGGAAGGTAACGAACTACCCACCGATCACGAAGGCTAAGTCCTCCTACTAGGACACCCGACATCAGACCACGGCGGTCGTAGGTGCAATGACACCACCACAAAAGCGACATTCCGGAATGACACATGTCATGTTTGTGAGCAGGAAGTCTGGAGCTCGACCCGCTCTACATACGAGCGTCCACGAACCACAGCGGAGGACCACTGCGCGGCGGAGGTGCATATCTGTCTGCTTTGGTGAGCAATTCACCTCGAAAGTTACCAAAGGACGCTGCTCACTTTCGGCCTTAGCGTCGCCCGTTAACCGTTGATCTCGTCTCTCGACTGCTGCGCGTCGGCCGTACGAGCCATGCTCAAGCCTAACTAATTACTCTTGCTGATCCTCTGCTTAGATAGTCATCAAGACTTGCGGTACATTGGTATATTCTCTGGTAGCCAAATCCATGGCTAGTAACGGTCAGCCTCTTTGCAATCTATATTCTCTCTGTTCCGGTCGTGGGCCCGGATGTTTCAAATATCATGGCCATGATGGGAAGCTGCTGCGGCGTGCTAAACTCTGCTGGGGCTAGTGACGTAGCATAACTCCCGAATAAAACACCACGGTGATGATTGGGCGTGCTGCGTAACCTCACGAACTCTGCTCATAGCTCGCCGGCTGCCTTGCCCTCACAGGCGGGTTTGCCTACTGCGGAGGCATAGCGGTAAGAGGAAAGAAATCGTTAGAGGTCGACTTACAACACGGCTCTAAGGCGCGATCTCGGAGTGAGAAGAATGAAACCCGATCTAAATATCCACATAGCCTCACGATTATTGGTGTGGTCTTGTATGTGTGTAGATATCAGAACTACTTGGATGCGATGCGTAGAGCACTTTCAGAGGATTAAGCGCTCACGATACCACTTTATCACACGACCACGTTCGGGCATGGTGATGCCTTGCACGGGCACGGTAGTCATCGTCGGAGAAAATCAGCGGAACATAAAACAATAACATGAAGCGATACGTAAGGCAGTGAAATAAGAAAGGCAGGCTAACAGCGGTTACCTTCGGTATATATAAATAACAATTTGAGCGATTTACATCCCGTTACAACCACGCCCCTGAGCGGTACTCACTGGAACCTCTACGAATGATATGACAGCAGCGGAGACGGACGGGGCCACGTCACTTGCCACGATATGTAGCACCAACAACGAGGGGCTATGCAGAATAAGCCTGGGAGAAAGCGGGCTTTCCCAAGCGTGACTGTGACCCTAGGCGAGGATCGCGGCGGGTGTACCTGCACTGCGGCATGAGCGGCGCCGAAAGAGAGAGTCGATGCAACGGTGCGCAGTGTGTATGCCCCGAAAATAAATCGCATTAAATGAAATCATAGTAGTCTATATAGCGGGGAGACATGTATGATAACGAGCTTCATTTCAAAATAATACCAGCTGATCTCATGTCAATTCGGGGACTCACGCCCTCAAAGTCATCCTGTAATAGAGCCGTCTGCCAGTAGAAATGCGAGCATAAGCCAGGTAGCTCTTAAGACCAGCGATGCCAAAAAAATGCCATAAAGCTGTATCGCGGTCTTTCTAGAGCCGCGCCACATAATCGAAGGCGGCCCAGCGCCCGCGATATCCTTTGTCGCGCGTCTATCCACCTGAAACTTTACTGCGTGACTCCGCGCAGGTCACTACAGAGACCCCGCGTAGAGGTATTCACGCCGAATCATGCGGTCCCGAGACCGCTGAGTATACCCGCGTCGGAGGCGACTTAACCCCCATTATCCTCGGACTTCCGTAGCCCGCGCAAGTCCTCAAAGACCACGCGCAGTCCCTCAAAGGGCCGCGCCGAGGCATCCCCGCGTCCGGGCCTAAACACCGAGCCGAATGATCAATCCACGGAGCATACATTTTGCTCATGCGTAGTACCGTAAATGCATGGGCGTATGAGCCAGCATCGGTGGCTTAAGCCCTGCATTACATAATAAGTCAAAGGGTATAATGATACAATAGCGTTCTTGCCAGGCTTAACGTTTAACAACGTAAGCACAACAAGAATAACCCCATTACACCAACAATCACAAGAATACTAACACGCGTATAGCGTACAACATGTTTACTTATCAAATCAACAAGAAAGTATTACAAGGTTATCACGATCGAGTTATTCCACGCATAAAGTATTTTTATGCTATAGGATTCGGGTATCACATCTGACGAGTACTTGCCCGTATGCATTAACTCTTTCAAAGATCAGTTTCTTTCACGAAGTCACCTGATACCCGTGAAGTATAAAATAGAAGTATTGTCTTTTTAAATAAAACCAAAACACTTTCACCATAAATCAAGTAACAACGTATATTTCCAAGCGTTCAAGTTTTCTAATTTCAAATGTTCACGTTGCTTATTTTTAGAAAGGTTTACGTGAGTTCATAGTCTTCTTATTCATTCACGAATATAATTCTCTTTTAAACAATCTGAGGAAACATATGCTTACATATGTAGGTAGGTTATTCTTGTTCGTAATCAATCTTATTAAGCGACCATGATCTGGCAAATGTAGTATCATTTTATGTCATCTTTAGGCCTTCTATGCGGATGAAGGTTTCTACGGTAGTTTAATAATACTTCATTAATCAAAACATTTCCCACTTTATTAGCAGCTGCCGGTGGTTTTGTCGATACTACGTTACGATTTTAAAAATCGGTAAAACATTATTCTTTTAAAAACCCAGTACTAAATTTACTCATGAATGAGGTTTCTTATAAAATTCATATTAATTCATTTAAGTCAAGTCTCTTATCTTTTAAGATCAAGTCTCTTAACTTCTAAAATCAATAAATCATTCATTTTATCTTTCTTAAGCCGGGTTATACCTAACTTCCCGTAAAGCTAGTATAACTCTGCAGCTTACCAAAACCAAGTATTACTCTTGCTCAGCAGTTCTTAATTCTCTT